>ML677332.1:17259675-17314115 GCA_007922305.1 Dermatemys mawii
GGGCTGCAGCCGCGGCACGTGGCTCCCAGGGCTGCAGCCGCGGCACGTGGCTCCCAGGGCTGTAGCCATGGCATGCGGCTCCTCTGGCCGGGGCTGCAGCCGTGGCGCGTGGCACCTGGCTCCCAGGGCCAGGTCTCAGCCATGGTGTGCCGCTCCCGGGGCTGCAGCCGGGAAAACACTCCCGGGTTTCCAATAAGACAGGAGGAGCCACGCTGCCCCAACAGCTCCTCTGCAAGCGCTGCAGTGGCCCCAGCGTCAGGAGGAGCCACCCTGCTCCTCCTGCCGCCGGGGCTGCCGTGGCGCTTGCAGAGAAGCCGCACTGCTCCTCCAGCTGCCGGGGCCGCGCACCCCCGGGAGTGGTCTCGTGCACCCCTGGAGGTGCGTGCACCCCAGTTTGAAGACCACTGCCCTAACTGATCAGCAATGTAACAACGAAACAAAGTTGGGACAACTAAAGTGAGGGGTTACTGTATATAGGAATGCAGAAGCTGCAGAAAGCACACAAAATGTACCCTAATCATCTGAGCTACCAAAGCTGTTAAGTACATGATTTTTTGGAAATGCAATGAAGTTGTTTCATAATACAACAAATGTGTCATTTGCACTAGTAGTGCTACATATAAATATAGCTTTTTTTGTTTTGCAGTAGTTTAGTATCCAGATGTTGCTCAAGACATACTTTTCTAGCTCCTTAAATATATGCTAATTTGCTAACACAATATATGGTTGTTACTAATGCCATACAAAATAAGATTCATTTTATGCTAGTGCATAATCCAAGGTAAACTGCCTTAGCATCCTAGTAAGACAGTATTGTATTCAAACATCTTATGGAAGAATAAACACACACACACCCCTTTTCAGACTGCCAAATAAATACTTTGTCTTTACCACTCAGCAGCCTCAATGCCACAGGTTCATTTCTAGGCTAGGGAGGCAGGATAGAGCAGGAAGGAGGACATTAAAGATAACACATGGTCAAAGAGGAAGAGAACTGAGTTACAGAAGTAAGCCTGTGAGAACATGACACAAGATTGGGGTGGGTAGGAGCAGCAGTATGTGGGGTGAGACCTAGACCATTCTTAAAATGGCTGCCATCTGTTGTGCTAGCCATTTTAGGCACTTGCTATTCATATCAGTTTTTGGAATCACAGTACTGTCAAACCCAGCCATTCAAAAATAATGAGTCAAGTTCCCCATGTCCCCAAATCACAACACTGGCTTAAAAAATCATGAGACTTTTAAAAAATAATAAATTTGATATTCATTTTATCTATTGTCTGGTTTCTGAGCCTTTAGGGTTTCTGAGCTCTTGGATCACATTTTCAAGCTTTTCTCCACAACCACGAGGGCTCTTAATTTAGGCCTAGTCTACGCTGTGCCTCTGTAGCAGCTATATTATAGAAACGTCTTTAGGGTTTTTTTAAAAAAAATGAAAGCTAAGATTCTTATGTAATTGCATGTTTTGGGGAACCACGGCTTTAAGAAAAAACACCATATATAAGACTCTCAATAAAATTATGAGTTGAGAACAGCAAAACCATATTTATATGAATTCAACAAGAGGGCTGTGGATTCATCTATACTATTATTCCTTTTATTTGTTATATCCATGTACATGCTTACAGTTAAGCATGTAAATATTGCTCAGCTGAAAGATCTGTCAATCACGGAACAATTTTCAATATAGCTAGCTAAGGTTTTAGAAAGGTCATCACTGATCATTTGAAACATATCTGTGAACGGGTATCTCTGCATGACACAATCTAGAACACGTTTGCAGATTATGCTTGGAATACCAAACACCCTCATGCAGTCTGGCTCAATGATAATTATCCTGAAGTATCAATCCTCCTTCCATGCAACAAGTGCATGCTATACTCTTAGCTGTTCCACTCGGTTGAAAAATGCCAGATATAGAGCCGCATATAGCACATTCCAACACAAACTCTGCCAAGTGTAAAGTATGTGATTTGACCATAAAACAGGTGAACAACAGGCCCTTATTGATAAATGTGATTCTGTAGGTTTCTATGATGCAGTCAAAGCTGCATACGGTCCCACACAATCTGCCTTGACACCACTAACAAATACTTATGGTGAATCTCTCATCACTCATTGCACTTCCAATCAACCAACAGTGGGAAGAACGTTTTAGTAAACTACTTAATCATGTATCTATGGTTTCTGATGAGTTACTGAATAATGCCCACAAATTATCCACATTTACCAATCCACCCACACAAGCTGAGGTGTTGAAGGCTGTTCGAGTAATGACAAATATTGTATCACCTGGTCCCCCTGCCATTCTAGCTAAAGTTTTTGAAAACATGGAGAAAATCTTCTCATTGACAGCTTTTTGAATTTTTTCTTACATTTGGCTTCAAGAAATCATATCTTAACTGAGAGATGCCAACATCATCACTATAAGCATAAAAGCTCAAAGAGCTAATGTGGTAACTACCACAGATGCTCTTTGCTCTCTGTGGCCAGCAAGATTCTTGTACAGATCGTCCTGTACTGACTCCTGACCCAAATCACTGACAATATTCAGTTGAGTGACAATGCAGCTTCTGTGCTCAGCAGAGCACCATTGACATGATTATCATTTGTCAATTACAAGAAAAATGTTGCAACAGCCTTTATACATCATATTTTTCATTCAGGCCAAATCATTTGACCCACACTGCCCTCTGGAAATTACTCACTAAATTTGGATGTACAGACAAGTTTAGTAACAGTGTTAGGCATTTCCATGAAGATATGGCTGGAAGAATTAACATTGATGGTGATTAATAGACCCATTTCCAACCACAAACAGGGTGAAGAAAGAATGTGTGCTCACTTTTAGCTTTCTGGGTCTCTTTTTTGCTGCAATGCTAGAGGAAGCCCTTCGTGGTTCTTCAAATGACATCATATGCTTCCACACAGGTAAGCTCTTCAATCTTTCCGGATTTTGTGCAAACACTAAGGTGATAGAAGTGTTGATCCAGGAACTGCTCTACACTGATGATTAGCCTTCACAGTGCACTCTGAAGCAGCATTACCAATTTACAAACTGCTTTGCTTTGGCTGTTGGTAATTTTGGCCTCACTATTAGCCGAGTGAAACCTGACCTTACGTACCTGCCAGCTCCTCAACTACCATAACAAGACCCATCAACAAATCTGGAAGGTATCATCCTCCAAACCGTCAAACCTGGCAACACACTGAACAATGAAGCAACCATCAACCATGAAGTGGATGTGTGAATTTAGAAAGCCAGCATCGCATGTGGTCATTTCCATCACTGAATCTGGAAGCAACCTGAAATCTATCTACAGGCAAAAATCAAAGTCTATAATGCTGTTGTCCTCACAGCACTGGTCTGTGGGTGCAAAACATAGACTTATTATCAACAGGACATTAAAAAGCTTGACAGTTTTCATAGCAAAAGCTGGTTCAGTCGGCATGATGGCTCATTTGATCTGTACCCAATTGAGATGGACTGACCATGTAATTTATTTGCCTGACAAATCATATTCCCAATTAAGATCTGGCAATCATACATATGGAGGCCAGATGAAACAGTTCCGAGACTCCCTGAAACAAAACCTTCACAAAAAATGAACATTTCTGATGAGATATTTCAGCAGCTGGAGATTTATCGCTTTGCATGGGGCCATCCTATAAGAGTGTCCATGACTTTCAGAAGAATTGTGTTGAACAGCTGGGAGCACAACACCAGGCATGGAAACAAAGTGCAGCTCAGTCAACGCAAGTAACCAAATAGCTCTGTGGCCTGCACAGTAAATGTTTTTCTTCACATATTGAATTATAGTACAAATTATAATTGACAATGTAATCTTCAGAACTGAGGTGACTAGCATCATCATAAGCCTCTTAACTTCAGAGTCTTTCCTAGTTTGCTTCAGGTTTGTCTTTATGGAGCCTCCTTCTCAGGTGGGACCTGATACTGAGCTGGTCTTTCTTGCCCCATCTCGCCCTCCCACATACACAGCTGTGACCTGGTGGGTTTATTAGGCCCTCAGGCTCCTGTTAACCCTCTATTTGTCAGTGTGGGGCATACATCCCATCACAGAGCCAAAGGGACTTTTTAATAGGGAAATATTACATTTAAATATTGGGTAAGCACCAACTCAAGTGAATGGGGGAACATGAAAAGCTACTAATAACTGAAAAGATAAGGACCGAAGAAGAGGAAATTCTTTGGGCAGGAACTTTTTGTTCTTTTTGTACAGCACCCAACAAAATGGGGTCCCTGGTCTTTGACTGGGACTTTAGGTTCTATGATGATGTAAATAAATAATTTAGAATTGATGGGATGAAATTAAGAGCAAAAATTTAGGCAGAATATCAGAAAGACATATCAACAGATTTATTGTACTATGAGACAATCTCCAAGGGGATATAGTTCAAACCCTATTGTTCGGAAAATGGAAAATTAGCTTGGATTAGAGCTAGAAACTTCAGTATAGACAACAATACTACATCAGTGTAGTGATGGGATGGATGACCTAATAGCTTTTGCTATTTGTATTATTATATTCCATTGCAAAATGAACAGAGTCCATAGCACAGATGCATTTCTCAACAAGATATTGATTTACCCAAAGAAACTTAATATATTTGGATTCCGACATACTGTCACCTATAACCATAGCATCCAAACACACTAAATCATTGAGCATACTTTTTAAAGAATGTCTTTAACCTTCATATTTATTTGGTTTTCTATTTTAAATCACTGAATTAAATCATGTCCTCAACAAAGGGGTTTCTAGTTTAATATGAACTTCTATAACACAATAGCACAAAGGTAGAGTAACATTTTTTTCTTTATAGGAAAAGGATGGCTGGGTTCCTTATACAGAACTCCATCACCATTCCGGATTAGAAAGCTGCTAAACAAATCATAACAGTGCACAACTTTTTAGAATAAAGCTACTGAAACCTGGAAGTTCTTGCAGTAACATGTCAAAAATTAAGTTGTATTTTCTTTCCCATCAAGCACTTCTATTTCCCAACCTCCACTCCAACATTTTGCTTTGTATCTGACTAGAACTCTTTGTGTGATCCTACAAGAGATAGAGACATGCAGAAAACAGTATCAATGTTACCAAGGGACAGTCTCTATCCTTCAGCATAACAAGAACAAATCCCTGGCATGAATGTTGGAAACAATATGATACATCTTTTCTCAGAGGGATAAGAGACATGACAAAGCATGAAATGAGAAGGAGCAAAAAGAAGATTTGCTGCTGTCAGAATTATTTCCTACACGGATGCACCTTTCCTAATAGAATTTTCTACTGATGTTCCACATTTTCCTTCTCTTGCTTCAGTATTTTCTGCAAGGCTGCCCATAGTTAAAGTTGGCTATCACTAAGACATGAAGAGGCTCTCTCATGAAATATTCTTAAGAAGGACCATAATTATTTTACACCTGGGGGCAGCAACCTACGGCATGCGTGCCAAAGGTGGCACATGAGCCATTTTCCTCTGGCACGCAGCGGAGGGCTTAGCCTGCCGCCATCTTGGGGTTTCCCATGCTGGCCCCTTGTCAGCCGGGGTCCCACTGCAGGCCCCACTCAGCTCCTGCTGCTAGTCTGGGTGTAGGGAACCCAGGATGGCAGCGGGCTGAGAACCCAGCTGGCAGGAGCCTGCGGCGGAAACCCCAGAGCAGCGGCGGGTTAAGCACTCAGCACGCCCCGCTTTGGGGCTTCCCCCACAGGCTCCTGCCAGCCTGGGTTCCCTATACCCAGCTTAGCAGCGGCTGGCAGGAGCCTGCGGAGGAAACCCCAAAGAAGCGGCGGGCTGAGTCGCTCAACCTGCTCCGGCTCTGGGGTTCCCCCTGCTGGCCCCTTGTCAGCCAGGGTCCCCACCTGCGACACTCAGCACCTTCACCCAGGATGGCAGTGGGCTGAGACCCTGGCTGGAAGAAGCCTGCGGGGGAACCCCAAAGCAGGGGCAGACTGACCCCCTCATCCACTCCCCTTCCGCTTGAAGCCCTGGCTCTTCCAAACTGGCACACAAAGCCTTAAATTTCACTGAATAAATGAAGACTCAGCACACCACTTCTGAAAGATTGCCGACCCCTGTTTTACACTATGTATGACACTGTGAAGTGTCATAAGTGACCTAAGTGAAATATTAAAAACACAGTAATTTAATTATGAAGACATGGTAACACTTATTGTTTAGCATGCCCTGAATGAGATGACCCCAATTCATTTATGGCTAAGGTCAGCCAAGAAAAAAAAAAAAAGGACCTTAGCTCAAATGTACAGTGATGCTTTGCCTCAGCTACCAGTGCTATAATAAGCAGAAGGAAAAAATCAACTTAAGAGCAAAAAAAAAAGTCAAGCACCTTGCAATTGGCCATTTTCAGTAACTAGCAGGACTGCAAGCAGCTTCATAGTGAAGCTGATTTGGATTAAGAATTATTTTTAAAACATCCATTTGTACCTATCTGGAGAAGCATGCTTCTCCAGATAGGTACAAATGGGGAAGCCCAGAAATGGGGAAGCCCAGAAATCCTGTCTCATTTGATAGCGCATAAGACAAGGCAAATGCAAGACTGTGCCATGAGTATTTCTAGGTAAAAAACCCATAACACAAAAAGAAAAGCAAATTGTATCTGCTTACACTGCATCTACCTCAATATAATATAAATTCTTCATTTGGCTAGCATTCTGGATTAACCTCTCTACTTTACACTATAATCTGAAAGCAAATGAGTGGAGTATATTGGTATCCAAATAAATTGGCTATTGCAGGCCTGGTTTTAGATTTTTCCTTTACTAAGCTTCACCTTTATATCTGTAATTTTGCAGGCCCACATTATTGTGTGTGCTGTATTCTGTTCTCAGTTATTTGTGGGTGCAGTTCAGGTTTGTGTAGACATTTAAGTACTTGATATTGAAAAGGAATTTGAATGCATAGAGGGAGGGCAAAGTTCTGGCCCTATCTCAGTCCTATGTCTACATATGTATTTAAATTATTTTCAGAAAGTTTAGAAATATTTAGACCTTCTAAATCCAGTACAATTTTCTTAACCCACTCCTTGTCCTCTCTTTCTCCCATATGAAGTCCAAAAAAAAATTTTGACAGTAGTGCAACTGGCAAGTTTCACTGCACTGGACCTTAAATCACGTCTAAAAAACATCAATCTAGCTGACCTAGTAAGTTATCAGGATGTTAATCAGAGGGCTAGCAGTGCAGAAGCACCCACTGGCTTCAAGTAATAACAGCAACCAAATGCATAGCTTCAATCATATGCAAGTTTACAGTTCTGGTCAATGGCTTTCAGCACTCCCACTATAAAAATTGTTCTAGTGCCTCTGTGTTGACTCTCATCTTCAGTCTACCAACATTTACCAACCAACCATCAAATTCTCTCAAATATCCTGTGCTTTCTCCCACACTGCTTTTATGCCCAGGGAAAATACCCCTGAAATAGCCAAAAAGCCTCTACTTCACATTCCTTCCAGTCCCGCCTTAAGATTTACCTGGGCCTTGATGCTCACAAAATCCTGCCTGCTGATAATGGCTGGGCAGGCAGAATTTTGTGGGCATAATGTGATGATCCCTCTTTTCACTTCTATCCTCTTCCTATTCCTATATCTCTTCCCTGTACCCACAATTTTAAAAACACCACTACGTGAAATTAACATTGTCTGCCAGTTCTTCACAGTACTAATTGCACATATATTATATCCCATCTTGTAGCCTTCATCAGTGTCTGTTAGATTCAAAATCCTCAGGGGCACGGATTCTCTCTTATCTCTTGTACAGCCCCCAGTACAACAGGGCCCAATGGCAATTTGGGCTTTGGAGAGCTACCACCACTACTAAATTGGTCCCAAAGAAGGTTTTTAAAAATGTTTTTTTTTAAACAGTCATTCTGTAGTCCCTGGTTTGCCAGTCAGAAGCTGGTTTAGGCAGAACAGTGTTGAAACCAAATTTAAACATTTTCAAACATGGTTCAACAAATATACAAAAAGGTTCATAGACCCATACAGGCAAGAGCTATCTCTTCCCTTGAACAAGACTCTAAACTGCTCAGTACCCAGCTAAGAACTCATGCTTCCTCCCTTTGGAGTCAATGGCAAAACTCCCATAGATTTCAACAATAGCAGTATTAATCCCCAAAAATAGTTTTTCATGGAAGGGTCTGTGTCTGAATCCATGTTTTGCAAAATGTTTTGCCCCTAGACAATTTTATGTGGGGAAAATGAGGAACCAAGGAAATGGTCTATGATAGGACCATAGTACAGAGAGAAGCAACACTGAGTTATAATTTTGGCTCTCACAATGGTCTCTGTGGCCTGGGGTAAATTACATAACATTCCTGCATCACTTAATCTCTCTCTCTTTTTTTTTTCATCCTTAAGTATCAGCAAGCAGTCACTGTTGTCATTCACTCCTTGCCCACAGCTTGTTCCTCCATTAAGCCCAGACTGGTCAAATCCATGCATACAGCGTTCTGCTGATGTTTGGTGGTTAACCTGTAGGTATAGGCTTTGCCAGGGTTTACTTTTTTATTTATTTATATTTTTTTTGCATCCTATCATAAGAATGGCCATACTGGGTCAGACCAATGGTCCACCCAGACCAGTATTTGGTCCTCCAACAGTAACCACTGCCAGATGTGTCAAAAGGAATGACCAGAAAAGCGCAATCATCAAGTGATCCATCACTTGTCATCCAATCCCAATATCTGGCAATATCTTGGCTAATAGCCATTGATGAATTTCTTTTCCTCCATGAATTTATCTAATTCGGTTTTAAACCCAAGTTATATTTTCAGCCTTCACAACATCCCCTGGCAATGATTTCCACCTGTTGACTGCATGTTGTGTCAAGAAGGACTTCCTTTTGTTTGTTTTAAAACTGTTGCTTATTAATTTCATTGGGTGACCCCTGCTTCTTGTGCTATGTGAACGAATGAACAACACTTTCTTAGTCACTTTCACCACTCCATTCTTGATTTTATAGATGTCTGTAATATCCCATCCCCCTCTCCTCCAAACTGAAAAATGCCAGGTTAATTTAATCTCTCTTCCTTTGGAATCTGTTCCATTTTTGTTGTCCATCTCTATACATTTTCCATTTCTAATGTATCTTTTTAAAGATGGGGTGACCAGAATTGCATGCAGCATTCAAGTTTTCAGTTTCTTATTGGCCTTCGAAGTTGGACTATTCCATACTAGCTCACAAGGATATTGTGAAGATTAATGAATGATAAGGTGCTCTAGGAATGAAAAATACTAAATTTCTCAACTTTTTCCCACAGCACGCTGAATAGCCCTCAGCCAGTAATCCATCCCAGGCTTTGAATAACTTTAATCCAGTTCAGTGGGTGACTGAAGTAGGCTACTAAAGGGCAGAAAAAATGTCTGTCCACCAGAACAGCATAGTATTTCACTTGATCCTGAATGGTTTCAGAAGGCTCAGATCTGAATTAAAACCCACTGGTCAGAATTTTCATCTTTGTTCAGGACATATATTACTCTCGGCATTTTAAATTTAAGTTGGTCTAACTTGAAGGTATGATTTAATGCTCCCTTCCAATAAATCTCGATTAGCACCTATGAAACCAGAGATGCAATTCCAATAATCTTTTAGGCATGTGGCAGCTGTCGAGTCCTGGAACACACTGTTCAGACCCCAATTCACATTAGCCATTTGTTACAGAGCACCAAAAAGATGTGTGGACATGCATATCAGGTTTCCTAGGTAACAACTGTCACCCTTCATGTTCCAAGGGGTCCAGGAAACATGCCATTTCATAAGGCTTCTTTTGAGCTGAAAAACTGTGATCAAGGCTGACATTCTGCCTGAGAGATTCCTCTTTTTCTTTGTGTTGACATTAGTAGATTGAATGAATATACTCAGCCAAAGTACAGCCAATAGAATCACTGTAGACTGTAATCTGTACTCCTAGTTTTGTAATAAAGATGTGATACACAGGAGTGCTGATAAGAGACTTGTATTAATTTCCTGGCCAAAGTCAGATGACACAAGCCATGGTTACAAAGGATTAGAATCTTCTCACTGGATTGGGGTCAGTTTTCACTGCCTTCAGTGGTTACTGTTACAGTATCCATGATCACAGAGGTATGGTAATGGCTCTGTAACACAGAATGATGAGCACATTCTGCTTGACTTCTAGAAATTAAATCAGAAGTCACCTCCAATGAAACTAAGAAAAGCTAACTCCATCAAAACTCTACTAACATTCATAAGTTCACAGCAGAGGAGGGGGAGTTAAGTAAGACAATCTGAAGAAAATCTGCAATTTAGGGATTTTTTTCAGTCTGGTAGTGATCATGCCTTTGCATTTATTTAACAGTTTTCATCCAAAATGAACTTACTGATTGCAAAGAGGCATTACAGGAAGTACCTTGTCTCCCTATGATATGAACTGCAATAACTGTTTAGCAGTACATGACAACAGCATTGAACAGTTTAGGGCACAAGGTAAGGAATAGTGTATTCATTTATGAAATGACAGAAGGAATTTTTATATAGGACAAGTGTGATTACCACCCAGGCAGATATTTACAAGTGAGAATAGGGATTTTGGGTGCCCAGCTTAATTTGAACTGGGCCTTGGGCCATGTCTAAAAACAGAGCCGCTTTCTGAAAGTCAGACTATCCTAAGGCATCCCAGATTGGACATCCAACATCCTTAACTACTCTTGAAAAATCTTGACATGAGGCAGGAAAAAAGTTGGTGAGGATACTGGGGCTAGAATCCCTAGTCTTGCAAAAACATGCAAAGGTATTTTGAACACACACAAAAAGCCAGAATTTTAGTTTCAGGGATCTTCCAACAGGTGGTGCTGCCCTATCAATATGCTCAGAAGGAGCTCAGATGATCAGTGTGACCTCCTGATCATCAACAACTTCCCGCAGCATGTACCACCAAAGTAGTGGTCCAGCTTCAAAAGAGTTGGGGAGACTGAAATCTTGAGGTTGCAAGCCTTCCTTGATGCACAAATAATCTAAGGCTACACAAGTTATATATTCCCTTATAATGTGTGATAAGTATATTTACCCTGAATAACTATTGTGACGGAGTCAGACCAGAAGGATATAAGAGAGTGCTGGAAGGCAGGTATATTAGTCTCAGGATGTGCAGGTCCCTGTTCCCTGGATAGCCAAACAAAGGCTACTCCAGGCCAATCAAGACACCTGGGGCCAATTAAGAACCTTCTAGAAAGGAGTAGAAACAGCTAGCCTGATTGGGACACCTGAAGCCAATCAGGGACAGGCTGAAACCGGATAAAAACCTCCCAGTTAGTTAGGTGGGTGTGGGTGTCAGGAGCTGTGAGAGGAAGTGGTGCACAACATATCGTACAGAAGGAAGGAGGCCCTGAGGTAAGGGTGAAGTGGAGTTTGAAGAAGCAGGGACTGCTGTGGGGAAGTAGCCCAGGGAATTGTATTGTGTTTTGTGGATAAAAGGTCAGCCATCTTAGCTGATACTATTAGGGTCCCTGGGCTGGAGCCCGGAGTAGAGGGCGGGCCCGGGCTCCCCCCATTTTTTTCCATCTTCCATACTGGCCTGTGATGAAGGTAACTCACTAGGTGGTGACTCTTGCCAATTATACTGAGAAAGGGAGGTCACTCTGGGGCCTAGATGAGTTTCTGAGGCCCCTAAATCTGCCAGGAAGCGCAGGACCCACAAGTACAAACTTGGAGCTTTGTCACACTATATACCAGGTGGCACTGTATCCCAGCAACCCTAAATCAGTGAGCTGCCTCTCTGCAGGCAACACCCCTCTCTCTTGTGCCCTAACTATAATCTGGACAGGGTCAATGTACCATATTCAACTCAATTTTACTCTTCTTTCCCCTAAGGTAGCAGTGTCCACTGGATACCGCTGCCCTAGGGTATTAGCGGTCAAATCCAAATTACATGGGCTGTTGAACAATGTACTTTCTTAAGAAACAGATAGTAAAGGAAACCATTTACTCTTGTGTAAATGCAGATTTCATGAGTGGCACTATTACAGGTCCAGAAAACAAAGATGAAAAGCTAGTGTGGGTGGTTCTTGCATGCTGATAGCAGTATGCCAGTTCATAGTTGCTCCTGGGATCTGACAATGTCTGTTTGCCCAGAAGTCTGTTTCCCTTGCTTCTAGGCTGAATTATGTATAATGCCCAGCTCTTTGCTCTCTTCCTCCCACCCCTACAGCCCCTCAACCACCCTCATGGGCAGCTGTCTGAAGACATTACCCTAATAGACATCTTCAGGCATGCTTGTTAGCCTGATGTATTTATAGGGTATTCACAAAAAATTTAAGACATATATTCAAAAGTGCAACAGCTATTCATCCTGGGTCCATAGAAAGTCATCTGATATATAGAGAACTTTATCACCATTTTAGAAATTACAGGTGATCGTTCGCTGTCTAGTAGGGAGAAAGGATGCTGGTCAGGGTACTAGCCTCTAACTCTGTAGCCCTGGGTGCAATTCTCTACTCTGCCACAGGCTTCCTGGGTGATGTTCTTTTGAAAAATGTTGCCTTAAGTGACTTTAGATACTTCAAAAGCTCTGTCCCATTGACTTTCAGTGGGTCTTTGGCTCCTAAGTGCTTAAGTAATTTTGAAAATGGGATTTGGACACTTTTGAAAAATTTTAGTCTCTCTGTGCTTCAGTTTCCCATCTGTTCATAAGGACAACACCACTTCCCTAATTCACAGTGGTGTTTTGTGGGAAAATACACTCAAAATTGGGAAATGCTCATATACTACAGTAATGGGAAACTACATATATACAGTCGATAATACAGTTTCAACTGATTTGTCCAATCTAGTTTTAGATGTCCTAAGCAAGTAGGGCTTCCACTACATCCCTTAGGAGACTCTTCTACAATCTAATAGCAAAAATAATCCAGTTAATTACTTTCATGAGTTCTCTCTATATATTGGTCTGTATTTCAGTCCAACACAACACAGTAGTTTATTCAGCCCATTACCATGTAATACCATCAGCACTCAGCTGTCCATCACCCTCATCTTTATAACTGACTAGGATGCTGCAGAATAAAGCTGTTAATGTTGTTTTTACCACAGATATTTGTCACTCGTCTCCGTCATTACCACTTTTGGTGGGAAAGCAGAGAAAATATAACTGACATTTGCATTTGATTTGGGTGCCAAACTGGTAATAGAAATTGTAGGGGTAGTTAAGAATAGCAAGGTCAAGTTCTTCTGATCGGCTGTGTGATAAAAAGTTATATATTTCATAAATGCCAAATACAATAAAGTTGAGTATTTCAGTGAAAATAGAATAAAGGATATTCATCCAAAAACAACACGGGACTTTGTCAGATATTGGTTTACTATTGTGGGCAGGATAGGAAGTATTAGCTGAGTGTTCCTAATGCTATATTTCCATTCCAAACAAACATACTGGGATATACTTTTCAGTTTGCAGCGACTGCCATGTAGCTCCCATTGAAATCTCTGGGAGTTGTGTTGCTAATCTTCACATGCTACTTTGAAAAGATTCCCATTATGTTGGAACTATGCATCAAAGTCATAAAAGTTTTCCTAATAAGCCTTGTTCCTTCTGATGTTTTCACCGGATAACATTTTTAACACTAAGTGTTTTCTCCATCTCCCACGCAAAAAAGCCAAACCCGTGGTTTTATCATAGACAGTCATACATCCTATTTTAAAGACCATTACTTCTAAATATTAAGGATGAAAGGTGACTCTTATGTCCTTTTTGCCATTGAGATGAAATGCTTTTATTATCAAGGATGAATAATGTTTTACATTTTGTAACCCTAATATACATTTGGTAGCTAATGCTATTCAGGTTAGAAATCAACATATAAAGTTAAGTAGTTTTAATGTGGTATATAAATCATTCACAGCTTAAAAGTGCTTTAAAATCCTTCATTTTAATGTAGTAATTTGCAAAAGACTCTGGAGAAAATAAATGACATTTTAAGGAAATTCACCTGAGATTCTGCTGAGCCTGACTTCTGAGTGTCAGTTGAACTAGACATCTCTGATTTTAGTATCCTTAAGTACAAAATTTGCAGACTGAACAGTAAAATCTGTATAGAGTGCATACAAGCATTACTGAAAATTAGTATCTAATAGACTTAATCAGAGGAATTTGCTAAATTAGGATAAATAAAATATTCTGCTTGTTATGAAACATCAGAAATTCACAGTAAAATAAAAGATTTTTAAAGCATGCAGAAGTACAGAAGGCCTAAAAAGCAGGAAAGGACAAACTATTTCCCCTCCTTTCCCCCTATCAAACCCCACTTTTGCAAAGCTTTCCACAGCTTTAGGAGTCAACTGCAACCTCTGAAGTTCTGATATGTTCAACTAAGAGTTTTTTTCTTCTAATTTCTGGTAGATGGGTCCAAACACTTCCTCAGTTTGGGGATGTTCAGATTGTAATTTTAGAACTCAGGCTCATCTTTCATTGCATCAGGGCCAGCCTCAGAAATGCCAAAATACTGCAAGGGATGCTGTTTGTGTTATACTTCAGCTGAGACTGGAAGCAGGTGAATCAAATTTCATAATAATGCTAGTTCTCTTAAAATTTCCAACCTAGCTTTTCAGGGGTCTAGATTGGGGTTCTCAGAATGCTTCAAAGGGTCACATAGCAGCTCCTGTCCCACAAGACTGGTTGGGCTCACCTTCCTGCTTCAGGCACTGCAATTTCTGGAGTTCCAGCGCCACTCAGGTTTGGTCCAGCCATCACGACAATGGGAATCCAGGTAAACCAAATTTGGCACTGCAATTTCCATTAGTCAGGTCACAACTCCACTCACACAAATTTAACCCAGTCAGGATGGCAGGGCCAAATCTCAGAGCAGAGAGCCAAATCTAGCCATCCCCACAGCACAGGAGCTGCCGCTGTAGGGTGAGTGCCAGAGTAGGATCCTGCTCTGCAGAGGAGGATCCAACCAAAACCACCCCAGGGTCTCCATCCCCAGAGTATTTACTGGGTCATGACAAGCTATGAACATTTACAAGTGGGTCCTGAGTCCCAAAAGTTTGACAATCACTGGTCTAGATGGTTTGGATAAGCTTCTCAAATTGTGCCTGCCAATCCAAACAAACAGCCTTTTGAGTTTCACTTATCCCAACCACAAGAACAATAAATTACCACTTTACCTTAAGTAACTCAGTTGCCTGGCCCTCCAACAATTAATCGCTACTGCTGCCAACCACATTCTGAAAAATCCCCAGGTGTATATGCTGCAGACTATGAACAGCCCTGATGAACAGAAAAATCATCATATAAATCATACAGATACACAAAATGCTGGGATTAGACCCTGATCCAGCAGCTCCAAAAATCAGAGGCTAAAGACAAATTTGCTTAACTGTTAAGAAATACCAATCAGTAAGGGGCAAAATTTAACTTATAAAAACATAAAGCCGGTACATTACAATAGGGCAGGTAACTGCTGCTCCAGTTGCCATGTATCATAATGCAAGAATAAATATGTTACTATCACTTATGGGGCTCATTTGTTGTTCTTATTCAGAGAACACACTCATTGACTTCACTGGGAATTTGATCAAGAAAGGCATATAGGATTTTGTTTTACACTGTACAACAGCACCATGGGATTAATTTAGACTCCCTTTGATTAGGGGAAGACCAGGGCTGTAGCTGTGAAAATGAAAAAAGATTTTTATTATGTATACACTCAGGCTGGAGTTTTTAAAGGAAGGGTTATTTGCAGGGAAAGTTTTGGACTCACACAGTCTCTCTCTCTCTCTGGGAAGATGGAGGGCCTTACTCTGTTGTTTAATTCATGTCTAATGGACCAGCAGAGGACTGTTCCTGTATATTCCCAAGAGCTTTGTCCAGTCTCATTTTAAATGTCTCACATGGCAGGGCTTCCAGGCTACAGTTGAGCAAATACAAAACTAAAAGCTAAAATGCTGTCAGTGCAATTTATCATTTTTGGGGCTCTAAGCTTTACTAGCCTCATCTCTGCAGGCCATTCTGCCTTAGGCAACCAATGTAGATTAAAAGTCCTAAAACATAATGGAAAGGGTGAAGTCGCAATAGAGAGAATTAATGACTATAGCCACTGCTGTCAGTCCTTATGGTTCATTAACAACAAGCAAGATTCATTAACTGTTGTTGATTTTGTGTCTGCTGTCATGTTAGATTGGGATACCCAGCATACCGCATATAACTGAAGGAGCTGTCAATCAAACCAGGCCTGGGAGGTCCAGTAAAATGTTAGTAAAAAGTTTCTGACTCACAGTTGCAAGTGGAGTATCAATGGTCAGACCATACAGGGCTTGAGAAGCACAACGGAGGTTGCGGTGTTTGGTTCCAAAGTATAGCGTGTTTTCAGAGCATGCTTTGGGGCATTTTGTGCTAGGTATTCAGAGGGAAAATCACCTCTTTTCTGTCTCTCTGCCACATCTTTCTAGGTCAGGCCTGCACAACATGCGGCCCAGGGGCCACATGCGGCCCGCACGGGCTCACTGTGCGGCCCACAGGGGGTGAGTAGAGGTGGGGCAAGCCAAGCGGTGAGGTAGGGGGAAGCGGATGGGGGTGGGGCGAGGGCAGGGCTTTTCGGCCCGCAGCTGGGTTTTTTTCAGTAATATGGCCCTCACTGCTTTCCGAGTTGTGCAGGCCTGTTCTAGGTATTCAGATGGTATTCTGGTAAGAATTCTGGGTATTCTTTCTAGGTATTCTTTCTGCCACATCTTTCTAGGTATTCAGAGGGAAAATCACCTCTTTTCTGTCTCTCTGCCACATCTTTCTATGAAGTAATATTATTTTCAGAACTTCAGAGACCCTAAAGCTATTTGCTATAGTCTACATTCACCATCCTCTACTTTTCATTCAACAATCTTAAATTCATATTTTAGTCTCTTCTCTGCATCTGTCTGGCTACAGAGGGAGGAGGAATGATCTTGATCTTTAGTGCCTTTCATCCACATGGATCACAAGCTGTTTTGCTAATACCAACAGTTAACTACAGCCACAACTCAAATAAAATGTGGCAACAGTCCAGCATTGTAAAGCTCATAAGAGAAACACGGAGAGGGAAAATATTGCATTTCAATAGAAATTGCAGGGGAGCTAAAAAAAATATAGAATGGGCGTATAGTAATGCCATTGGGACATATTGGACCTAACAATTATCCAAACTGGAATATGGCTAGGACAATGGGGCCAACATCCTGATATTTACAATGTGTGTCATTGATCTTTAATGATCACGTATATTTTCAGACCTTATCCAAACAATGTATTTTACAGCACTCCATTCCCTCTTACTATCACACTGAGGCTTGGTTAAAAATGCATTTTCTAGTGTTTCTGAACTGACAGAGGCTAGTGAGCAGCAATAAAACCCAAGAGAAAGATCTTTTCTACAAGACATTACACAGTCTTCAATGCCACACATTTTGGGATACTAGAAACTGTATCAGTGGTGCAAAGAACTGTAAGTGGCCTTCTTTTACCAGATCACATCCCCTTTTGGGAAGGAGTTGGAGCCAACTGTATGTATGTGGCAGAAATAGCAGGTTTCTCTTTGTCTGAAGTACAAAAGCATGCTAAAGAGCTATACTAGCGCTCTGGAACCAAGGTACGCCAGATTGGCGTATAACTGCCCCATGGATATCATGGGAGAATATAGTTTAAAAACCAGAGGTACCTTACACCATTTCAACCAACAAGTCATTTTGACTGTAATATTTGGCTGCCTCTGCTTTCATGGTTTAAAGATATGCATTTTTTAATTAAAGTGAATTCTTCTTTGAAAGATATTTGAATCATTTGATGAGACATTAGAAGGCAGTAGGGAGGTTTGGGATAAAAATGCATAGAAGTTGTCTGTTCGTGTTAATAACAGAACATCCCTATTTGAGAGGAATATTTGCTCCTACTGGCCCTTCAATAATTACGTTTAAAGGTTTGGTTTTCCTTGGTATGCCCTCAACATATTACCTACAAATCATTCATAAATTAATGTTACAAGGACAAGCTCTCAAAAAGCTACAATATCGCACAATTAAGGTCACTTGTGAAACCTTTGCTAGTATATACACATTATGATATAGTCTTTAATTACACTATCACATGCTATTTTTTCCTACACCTCCCCCCACACCTCATTCAGTGCACAGCCTGCAGCAGATATCTGGCATCGAAAATTTCAGTCTGAATACTTAAAGTATGGCAAAAGTTATAAGCAACGGAAAACAGGATCTTATTATAGGAAGTGTTGGACAACATCAAGTCTGGACAGCACCATGAGTTCAACATTATATATTTTCACTACAATTCACATTGCAGAAAACAATTTGGACCAAAGTTGCATTTGCAGTAGTTAATCTATATGAAGTTGTGACAATCACAGTGAAAAAGAAACATTGTCTCTAAAACTAGCATCAGAGCTATAAAGTTATCAGGGGAAAAACAATCAAGATTAAAAGCAGTCTAAGGGTTTGTCTACATTGCAATGTAAGCCCATGCTTGAGCCTGGGGTCAAGCCAAACCCTCCTTTGCATCTATACTATAATTGCACCAGTCCAAGGCTCCAGGGTTCCAGAATCCTGCAGTGTTGGAGGGTCCAACCTCAAGTTAAGCAAGGACCCAAGGTCCAAACCCTATTTCTTTGCAAAGCAGACACAGCCCCACCTGACTCCAGTCCTGGGAGTCATCTGGAAATATCCCACAATTCCATGTGTCAACTTTCATTAGTCTTCTCTATCCCAACAATCTGCAATCCACTCTATGGAAAATGGAAGCCTCTGCCACTTTGCAAACAGCAGCAGCTCAGGTCAGCATTAATCCATTCTTTTCTGATCACTAATCTGCAAACACACTATCAGAGTGCCTCCTGGGTGTGCAATGGAGAACCTAGCAAGCCTACTGAAGTGTGAGCTGCTTCCTGGTCACAGGAGCACAGCAAGATCTTGGTGAACCACTAAAACTCCAGGAATGACCATGTTTACCAGCAGACAGCTAAAAGTTGGTAGCTCTGCAGATTTTCCAGATAGGTAGTCAGTGCAGGGAGTGTATTAAAAGGCTGAAGAACGAGTACCAGAAGGTCAGGGACAAGAACTGTACTTTGGGCACTTGCCAATGCCATGCCCAGTTTACCACGACTTTGACCGGGTCCTGGGCACTGCACCCAGCATGGAGTCAACCATGCTTCATGACAGCCTAGTGAGCTGTCCCTCACCAAAGGCTCTTACGTAAATTAAGTTGAAAAACTGGTTAAAAGACAGGGAACAAAGGGTAGGAACCATAGTAAATTTTCAGAATGGAAATGGGTAACTAATGGTGTTCCCCAAGGGTCAGTCCTAGGACCAATCCTATTCAACTTATTCATAAATGATCTTGAGAAAGGGGTAAATTGTGAGGTGACAAAGTTTGCAGATGATTCTAAACTGCTCAAGATAGTTAAGATCAAAGCAGACTGTGAAAAAGTTCAAAAAGATCTCACAAAACTAAGTGATTGGGCAACAAAATGACAAATGAAATGCAATGAGGATAAATGTAATGCAATGAGGAACAAATAACCCCAACTATACATACAATGTGATGGGGGCTAATTTAGCTACAACTAATCAGAAAAAAAAATTGTGGAGTCATTGTGGATAGCTCTCTGAAGCCATTCACACAGTGTGCAGCGGCAGTCAGGAAAGCAAACAGGATCGTTAAAAAAAGGGATACAGAAGAAGAATATCTTATTGCCCTTATACAAATCCCTGGTGCACCCACATCTTGAATACTGCATACAGATGTGGTCTCCTCATCTAAGAAAAATATACTGGCATTAGAAAAGTTTCAGAGAAGGGCAACTAACAGGTCCCATATGAGGAAAGATTAAAGAGGCTAGGACTTTTCACCTTAGAAAAGAGGAGACTAAGGGGGGGATATGATAGAGGTATATAAAATCATGAGTGGTATGGAGAAATGAATAAGAAAAAGTTATTTACTTGTTCCCGTAAGAACTAGAGGCCACCAAATGAAATTAATGGGCAGCAGATTTAACACAAATAAAAGGAAGTTCTATAGGTTGACTGTGAGCTGTGTGAAGAAGAACTCCTTGCCTGAGGAAGTTGTGAAGGCTAGGACTATAACAGGGTTTAAAAGAGAATCTCCATGAATTTATCCAGTTAAGTCCATTAATGGCTATTAGCCAGGATGGGTAAGGAATGGTTTCCCTAGCCTGTGTTTGTCAGAGGGCGGTGACGTATGGCAGGAGAGAGATCACTTGATCATTACCTGTTAGGTTCACTTACGCTGGGGCATCTGGCATTGGTCACTGTTGATAGACAGGATACTGGGCTGGATGGACCCTTGGTCTGACCTAGTACAGCCATTCTTATGTCCTTGTATTCTTATGAGCTAGGATGGTGCCCTGGTGGCCCCTGAATCCAGCATAAGGACTGATGGGAGCTCTTCCTCCTCCTGGAGTGCCGTCAGGAAATCTGTCATGTACCTTACGTGGGACAGAAAACACTACCACAATGTTCACCAGTGCCTTGCAGATGCTCTGCCAATTTTTTCCCATAGGAATGAAAGCACAAGCAAGAGAAGTCCATCAAATGACACCTCCTCATTGTAGCTGACTCTGATTGGCAGGAGTGCACAGACCAAAATGGCTGCTCAGCAGGATATGTTGATGGGCTGTTCAAACTTCCTGTAATGTGCAGGGTGGGAAGTAAAGGTTTGCTACATTGCACCATAGTCCTGGGCCTAGAGTGGCCACATTTCAGTGGGGATGGCGTGGGCAGTGCTACAGACTCTGAAATACGGTTACTTTGACTCTGGTCTTCACACTGCAGTGTGGATGCCAGAGCCCTAGCTTTGAGCATTGGTTAGAAAAGTCATAACATAGGGTTAAAATACAATGCAGATTCTCAACCCTAAGGTTCCATACTATAGGTCACACTAACCTTGGGTTTACATTGCAGTGGAGACATGCCCCCAGAGACTATAGTAAACAATAATGGAATGGTGGTATTTGCAACATCTAATTGTATCATCCTCTAAGCATGCTATCCCTATGCAGTTGTGCAAACAGCTGTCAGAATTATTAAAACTAGAATCTCTTTACAGTTTCAGTAGCTTCTCTTGTCTTTGGTCCATATCTGACAACAGGAGCTAAACTCTTATATCCATTCTCATCCATTACATGAGTTTCATCAGTTGATGGTGATGGTGTGCTCACATGTTCTGCAACAGCAGCTCTAGTTACTCCACTATGATAAAGAAATGAACGGCTGCAGATCCTGGAGCAGTCATTACCCTGTGTGTCTCCTTCACTGTATTTGTCATTCAGCTGAGGAACAAGTAATGCTGTAGAGTACAAGTCTGACATTGCGTGGGGCCCTCTTCGTTCATTTTATTTACACACAATCCATCTCATCTCCCTCTCAAGGTTAAGGATCATTCAGACAATAGTATGCTGGGGCACTGCAATCCTTGTCCCAATGCCTATAGGATGTGCTAACAGCAATCTAGTCATTAGAGTAGCATCTATTTTCAGGAAAAGAAAACCATTATTTTGTTTCTTCTAAAAACGTTCACAGAACGAGCACAGCCTGTGAAAAGGTAACTCTCTACTCCAGATCTTAGTTCAAATTTCAGTCATGGTTAATTGAATCCCACCCTGTTCCTGGCACCACAAAAGAATCCAGGTTAAAATTATGGGTGCAAGTGTCATTTATGTCCAAGATGCAAACAAAAATAATTTCTTTTTAGACTAATTGAGAGATATTTTATGTATATGGTTTGAAGAGCTTTCACTCTGACCTACTGCCTGCAACCTAGCTTCAATTCATAAGGTTTACTTTTTTAAATAGGACAGTCTCTTAGAGAAGTCTATCAAAACTGATTTCCCAAATGTATCATTCAGTCATCTTAAAGACTGTTTTCCAAGACAGAGGCCTGATTTTGATCTCATACCTGTGTAAATCAGCTGTCATCTATATGTGAGCTCATAGGATACTTACTGTATTATAGCACAAGCCCAAACACTGGGATAAGCTTTTAAGGAAAATTCAGAACATCTCAGGAGAAAAGCTATGCATACACATCCTGTGTTTTCATAGTTGGCTGTTCACATTGAACCCGATAGCATGGCATCTCATGGAGGAGGCCTGCTTCCAGCCAGCTGGGCCCATCAAAAATTTCAATTGCAAGACAGTCTAGTTTTCTTTAGAGATATCAATTTTTGTCTTTTCGTACAAGCCCTCTGTGACCCAGCATCAGTTCAAAGTGGGAATACTGGAATAGTTCCAACAGCTAGCAGAAACATGGAGCTTCAATTACCCGCTTCCTCATAACAGGAGGGATTATCACTTACTTGAATATTATGCAGTGGTATTTTGTTTCCTCCAAATAATGAGGTACAAATTACAACATACAAGCTGTGCTGATTTATATCTAGCCAAACACTGAAAAGTTAAAGCTATGCTTGCTGTTACTTACTGTAAAACAACATAGATTATTATTTAATGGAGAAGATTATAAAGCAGGACTCCACTTGCTTTACTTCTCTAGGACCAGATGTGGCACCAACAAAAATATAATTCTACCCTAAAAGTATCAGAATTGCTGATGCTTCAGGATCGTGGATGGTTCAGGAGACTGGTAATGAGATGCAGAGCTACTCATCTCTAGATCATCAACTTGGATTTGATCCAGGTCAGTAAAGTTTCATACCATTTGATTGCACAAACTGTTTGATGATCTATGTGAAGTGAAACAAGTGGTCTCATTGTAGATGACAGCAGCCTAATTTTCAGAGGTGCTAAACTCCCACAATTCCAACTGAAGGGAATAGGAATTATGGGTGGCTCAATGTCTCTGAAAAACAGTCCACAAATGTCAGCAGTAAAAACCCCACGTAAGCAGGTGCCAGGCTTTAGTATGCTATTGGCAGTTGCAGGTCTATGCTGCTGGCAGGCAAACCCAGTGGACTGTTGTCACTCCAGTTTAGGGAGATTAAGGGCAGAGAGAGGAGTGAAGTCTGCTGCGGAAGAGAGACAGGAGATCAAGCTGAGAAAAGCCCTTTTATGTTGGTTAGACACGGTCCTATCTTAGAGATTTGGTACTTCAGATTAAAGACACATTTTAAGGGAGGAAGGTTCTGGAACAACCTCTCTTATGCATGTCACATGTCACCCATCACAATTTAGACCTTTCTTCAGAGCTGTAACTAGGCACTCAAGTGCCCAGGGCAAGCAAGCATAATTTGTGCCCCTAGAGGCAATGCGGGGGGGGGATACCCAGGGTCACATACCCCCCAGATTTCTGACTTTAGCACAGAGGTTTTCAGTCTGTGAAAGGAGGTTTTCCAACTCCTGCAACAGAACCAGTAGCACCAGGCCAGCAGCAAGCAAGTGCTTTGGGGAGCATCTTATGGCAGCTGGGCTCCGCAGGCAGGGGCTAGCTCCAGGGGAATTGCCAATTGATACTGGACTTCTTCGGGGGAGAGGCAAGAGTGCCACTTGGGCTGCCTGGGAAGTGTCCAGTTTGGGGAGCAGAGCAGGGGGAGCTCCTAGGCAGCCAGCAGGCTCCCACAACACTTAGAGTCAGAGGCCCAAGCGGGCCCAGCGGCTCGCATCACTTTCCAATCCACCAGCTCCTGGGCATACTCCCCTCTGCACCCAGTATGGAAACCTCGGTGCTAAATTGAAAGCAGACACCTTGGGGAGGGAGGGGACATATGATCCATGTGTTCCCTCCACACTGCCCCATTTTTCCCCCCTTGTGACTTTGCACCCTGGGTGGCTGCCCCACTCACCCTGCCCTGAGTATGGCCCTGACCCTCTTGGTAATCTTTGCTAAAACACAAACACTGCATGCTCATGAAGACATAGGCCTTGTCAATGAGTGTGTCTACACTGCAGCAGGAGGTATAATTCCCAGCTCAGCTAGATGTGCCTGCACTAACTCTGATCCAGCTAGTGCACTAAACATAGTGGTATGGCTGCAGTGGAGCGGACAGCAGGATGGCCTAGCCAACCAAGTACAATCCTGTCCAAGACCCTAGGAACATAGCCTTAGCTAGCTGCCTGGATATCTCCTGGACTGATCTACTGCTAGCATGTGTACCTCTACCCATGCTGGAAATTACACAGCCAGCTGCAGTGTAGACATACCCAATATTCAAAAACTGATTTAAAGTTAAACAAATTGAAACTTTAAAACACTTGGTTCAGTTTTTTCCTGGCTTATATTGGTGTAGCTTAACTTGATTTCTTTTTGAATTGGGCTAATCTGATACCAGCCAGGTTTAATCAAATTAAGAGTCTTCATGACAGGGTTTTTTCACTGGTTTAAGTACAACAATTTTTTTAAAAATCACATCTTTAGTTAAACTGGAGCAACTTTGAATATAAACCATGGGTAGAACTGTCAAAAGCGCAAAATGACTTGAGCCTAATCCCCATTTTCAAAGGGATTTAAGAGCCTCTCTCTCTCTGAAAGCCAATGAAACATAGTCAACCCTGCAGGTGGCCCCTCCAGATCAGGACTCAGGCATGCTGATGGGGGATACTGTGGACAAACTATCACCATTTCAGCCTATGGCATACCTACTATATAGATAGAGGATTTCAGTCTCTAGAGCAATCCACTTGACACTTTTCACCATTCAACAGATTCACTTAAAAAAAAATTGCTAAAGCCCAAGCCAAATACTTGTTAAAACCCATTTTAAAACACCCTCTTCTCTGTAATTTTAGATAATTTCACTTCCTACAGACTCAGGCTACTTGCCGTGTAGTCATTAACCACACTTTTTTGGCCAGCAATCAAGCTGGATTACAGCCTGGCTAATCTTTCCTGTACAAGCACTTCAGATCCCACCTGCTAAATCCATGCTACTAAATCCCCTAAAGCAAGAGTGTTACCCTGGCAAATAAAACTATGTCATAGTGAGTGGAACTCTCATTAGTTAGCTTCAGCTGCAGCAAATAGTGCCATGCTGGAGATTAGGACACTGCCTGCATAGCACTATCAAGGTTGATGCAGTGGAGGCTACACTCAGAGATCCCCAAATCAATGAGTAATTTATGCTTCCACTAGGAGCCAAGATGGTTGCAATTTTGCCTTAGAAATTCCAGGCAAAGAGAAGCACTGTACTGCTTTATTTTTAAATACAAAAGAAGAGTTCAATAACCTTTCCCCAATAGTGAACTTACAAGTGATGTACAGGGAAAGGAAATAACACAGTTAAAGTTTCTGAAGTGCCAAAGCTCTTTATCAATGGATTTAGCTAGGACAGAGAGAGCAGTACAGAGCAAACCCTCTCAAATGTGTCTAGCATCACTGTCTCATGACAATGCTGTAAAGCAAATATTGTGTGCCATGATGCAATGCACTCCACCCGCCCCTGGAGAGAATGGGAATAAGAAAGCACCCTTGCAGCAGATACATCCCTGCCGTATGCAACGAGCAGAAGGAAAGCTGTTCTGTGAGATTTTTTCTAGTGCATAGGCAGGTGAGACAAGCTTAAACTAACACAAATGCCCAACAGCCTTACCAAAACTATCCCTCTCAGTAGTATCCGATGAGCAAAACTAAATAAGAGTGTCATGATACAAAAATAGTCTCCCTGACCCCCACCAGAAAACTTACATTAGCATGAAACATCCCATAAACTTCTTAGCATGCAATAGGATACATTTTTGTTTTGTCATATGTCCTCCAGTGCATTCCCTGCTATTGCAATGGCAACTTATTAGGTTGTCAGACTGCTATTTTCTGCAAGAGTGCAGAATGCATGTCCTCTCCCAGACCAGCACTTCATGTTTCTCCAATAATTAGAGAAATAGCAAGATATCAAAATAGTCTCAACTGAAAGCCAATGGCAAGAATCTCATCACCTCCACATAGGGATCTCTTGTGCACTCTGCTTTCAGGCCATGCACAGAACTTCCATTTAGGTCACCTTAACTGCACAATATGTACTAGCATCTTGATTCACCCAGGAAGTGGGGGAAGTGGGCACTGTTCTGCTGCCTTCTTTTGACATTTCCAACAGCAAAAGCAGTTTTAAAGATACCAAAAATTAACACATTTTCTGCCTGCCCTTGCCATGCTCCCTTCCAAGCCAGCAACACCAGCTTTAGGGACTCCACATCCAGGTTCCTGACAGATGGAAAACTGAAGCTTCTCTGCACGGTTGACACCACATTCCACGCAGACTTTCTGCCTCTGGGGTGCGTACACCTTGAATTGGGTTAACAGAAGTTCTGTCACAGAAGAAATCAGCATCACTTCAGTATTAGCTCAAGGTATAACTCAAGTTTTGCCCTAACCTGACTGCTGTCCACACACCCAAGTGTCTAGCTCACATCAAGTAGTGCTTTAAACTCAAGCTAGTTAGTCCATCAGGAGGTACGCGTGTGGAAGCTGGAGTGCTGTGGAGTAATTTGAGTGCACTAACTTGAGCTAACTGTTGCACTGAAGACAAGCCCTAAGTATGTCTTTTCTGTGATATGTTGGATCATTAGCCCAGAAACTGGAGCACCTGCTTTAGTCAAGAACATGGCAATGAGCACTCGCTGAGCCAAATTCTGCCTCTGCAACTCATTGCAATTAATGATGTAGTAGGAGTATAAACAGAGCAGATTTTGGTCCACTGTTTCCATGCCACTAGGACAGGTGCAAGAAGCACATACCAAATACCTCAAGGTAACAGATGTGACCATTAGTAGGTATTTTAATAGTAAGTCAGCTCTGCTGGCTTTAGAAAGCATGTGTTTGCATAGAATGTAACTATTATCTTGTGTAAACCTGATTCAAAACAATAATTCACAGCTCATGCACAGAAATAGATCGTCTAGCTATAGCACATCTAAGACTGTGTAATGAAGTGATTTAAAGAGTTTTATGCAAGCAGAGTGCAATCCTGCTGTGAAGGCTTATGTACATCTCCTGGGAGCAAGTTCTGCTTTCCTTCAGAAAAATCCACAGAATGGGAAAATGAGCTGTGGAAAAAATTGTGCAGGTGATTACAAAGATTCTGCCATTGAGGAGAGGAGTTTTCAGCTATGCAGAAGAGCTCTGGGTCTAAAAATGGGCAAAACTGTGGAAGTACTCCACTACCTAGGCAAATAAATCTGATTCCCTGAAGGACTGAATGGAGAGCTGTATAGTAAGACTCTCACCTCTAGGTCAATGGACTAATTTAATATTGGATAGTTGTAAAATGCTCATCACTGTAGTGTCAAAATGCTAAATATAGTAATTTAGAATGACTCGTTCCTATCCAGAGAAGACATTATAGTGAATTATGAACTGACACAGCAGCAGCAGCTTTGGTCAGGAGTTACTAAAAGTCAAATCTTCGGTGGCCTACAGGAGATGAGTTGTCAGTATCAGTCCAGTTCCTAACAGAGAGGTGTGACAGGATGGATTCACAGAAACCCCCTGGGGGTTGCCAACTGATATGCCAAGACTACTTCGGCCCCTGCTTTCCTGCCCTGGCATTTCCCTATATGTAGGGGCCAAGGATTACAGAGGCATGAAGAGTAAACCACCCTCTCCAGGCAATCTCTCTTAGTTAAAGCTAAACCACTCTGGAAGGCGGAATAGGGAAACTTGCACAACTATCCATACTGTACCAGTTCAATGATTCAATTAGGGATGTGGCTACTACCTATCTGGTGCTACAATCCAAATTTGCAAAAAGACTAGAAAGCACTCTCAGACATTTCCTTCTGCCCATAGAATATTATCTAATTGCAAGGAAGGATGTGTTATTAACGCCATCAAAGAGTGTTCTATTGTAATCACAGAACTGCAACAATACAGCAACAGAGATGTTCAGTATCCTACACGTCTGCATCTCTCTTGCTCCTTTCAACGCATCAGTTTCAAATTAAAAGAAAAATAGCATCTTCCAGAGTGTTGCAACTTCCTGCTGCTGAACACTTCCCTCAATACAAATACCCACCTAGGCTTCAATGGGATTACTTGTGTGAATGTCCGCTGCTATGAGCAAAGGTTGCAAAACCTGACCCCATGGCAACAAACTACTATACTTGCTGAGAGTGCAGTTCGTGCTCAGAGGAAATACCACCCTTCTCCAACTAGTTCTACCCAAGTCACAGAGTAAGGTGTTACCTTTCGTGTCTAAGGGTCAGGAACAAGGACTTGAACAAATAAGTGACTCATTTATATGTTTGGTGTCAACCACAGAGATCCTAGCTTCATGCAAAATTGCTGGAGTAGTTCTTGAGCTCAATGATTCTATATTTCTCCCAGGACCAGGCTACAAGTGTGCCTTCCTTATTACCACCTGCAGGGAGTAAATCTTCAAAGCACATTTAGGCTCTTTAAGTGCCATATTGTCTGGTTCCAGTTCCATTTGCATTGATTTTTGTTCTGTCTTATTAATGTGCCTTTCATGGGGGCATCAAATAGGAAGACTGTTGTCCCCAGATTTCTAAGCTTTACTTGTAATGGTGCCCTTTCTCCACCTCACCACACTCACACAAGTACTTCTATAAAATGCCCTCTGATCTTCATGTAAGCTAAACTCTCTTCCCATAACCAGTATGAGGGTTGCAGAGCTGTCATTTATTCCACAGAGTATTATAATTGCTTGCTCCATCCAGGGGAAATAAGGTTCTGATACACCTTTAGGTCTAACAAAGGTTCCATGGGGGCCTGATTGCTTATTATGATATTGCCTGTATCACAGCTTATTGTATTTCTTATCAGCTCTTCCGATAAAAGAAAATAGCCTAAGAGTAAAATTTCTGTGTCATTGACTAAAATGTATAATCCCTGCTTCTGGGTTTACACAGACTCCAGAGATCCCAAAGGTTATTATTCATTGCCAAAAGCTGACATTAATGCAATGTTATGGTTGAGAAGTTGAATGAGCAAAAGGCAGAGGCACGGAGGGATTGCACCAGGACGTGCAGTTTCTAAGCCAGCATATTGGAAGACTGTTGTTCCCAGAATTTCATCCATGGACACCGTGGTAGTTAGACTTGCTCCAATCAAAAGCAATCCAAATGGTGGGGTAAACACCTGTGCGCCATTGGCATCAATTCAGTGTAGACATGTGGTGTGTTACGAGGCAAGCAGGTCAAAATGTGGGTACAATGCCAAATTTGTAAGTGTAGAAGAGGCCTCTGGCTCAAATCCTGATCCACTCTCCATCTACAAATGTGAGTAGGGCCATGGAAGGGCCTAACTGGCATAATCCAAAAAGATTCTCGGGCAGTCCTAATGTTGCAGTAGCAAATTCAGAGTGACAACACTGCTGTTTGCAGCCTGTAGAGGGGCAAACTTCTCAGTCCTTTCCCCTTAGGCTCACACCAGTGAGTAAACTAGTTACTCAAGCTATACTCCACTAGGGGTATGGCTACACTTGCAGCTGTAGAGCGCTTTGGATTAAACCAGCCTTCAGAGAGCGCACTAGGGAAAACGCCACAGTCTGTCCACACTGACAGCTGCAAGCGCACTGGCGTGGCTAGATTTGCAGCACTTGCAGCTGCATTGGGAGCGGTGCATTATGGGCAGATATCGCAGCGTTCAAGTGGCTGCAATGTGCTTTTCAAATGGGGGGGTGAAGTGCGATGGGGAGTGTGGTGTGTATGGCGGGGAATGGGGTTTTTGGGGTGCTGAGAGTGTCAGCACGCTGTCTTGTAAGTTCAGACCCACGTGTCCTCCACTCACTCACTCAAAGCAAACAGTAAATGTAGCAGATAAGCAGCCTTCTGTCTGAAATGGAGCTTTGAAAAGGCACTTCCGCATTCCTGCAGCCAATTTCACAACAAAGAGAAGAGAGGCCTTGGTTTAAGGGGATTATGGAACTTTCTGGAGGTCAGTCTGAGCGCAGTTATGTAACTCCTCATTCACACTGATGCTGAAGCATCTCACCTAATACGCAACAGCCATTGATCCTCTCATGGAGGTGGAGTACCAGGAGCACTCCAGCCAGGAAGTCAGAGCATTCTACATGCCTTGCCAGTGTGGACAGGGAGTAAGGTAGAGTGCTCTGGGAGACTTTATTGCAATATAATGTGCAAGTGTAGCCAAGCCCTATTATTAGCTCCCTAAATGAATATGCATATTCAGCTGAATGAACTTGCTGACTGTCCTCTTTGTTTTATGGCGTACATGTTGCTTGCATAACATGGAGGTGACACCTATGCACAGGAGGCTGGAGGTTGGCATGATAAAGGTTTTAAAAGTTAATGACCAAAAATGTATTCTGCTTGCTTCCTAAGTAAAGTAAGCAAACAGAATTCAGAATAATTTTTGGCATATGCATCCCTGCTAAACCACATTTATTAAAACTCCATTAGTTTCACAGTCTGAAACTAACATCTAATTCTTCTCCTTTGGGAGGTAAATTGCCAATAATTATTAAAACGAGGCAGGGCCACTTGCAAAGTCCTTCAACATACACAATTTACTAACAGTTTTTCTAATATTATGTGTTTAGGTTTCTAAGTTAAGAGTTAACAAATCAGAATCTCCTTGTTTCACCATTTGGAGCTTACTGCATCATAACCAAGGATAGGAGTTAAACAAGTGGAAACAAGAATGTTTTGAAGTGAAAGGCTTTGGCCTCTATTAAATTCTGAAGTCTGTTTTATTCATTGGAAGAATACTGAACTCCCACCAGAAACATATTAATCTAACCTTGGGAGCCAGTAGGCTTTGTTAACATAAGGGCAAAGGCTGCTAAAAGAAAATGGAAACAAAATAACATTGATTCAAACTGGTTCAGGAGCACAACAGCTGTGGGTACTTCAATGGATAGCTTGTATTCCTAGGTCATCCCCTATGATTTGTTATTATTGCTAGTTATGTTGTCTTGTGCAGAATAACATTAGGACCAGGAAAAGAGAGAGCCAAAAGTTTCCTATTTCCAGATTTTTTGTAAATCTGGTTTTCAGCACAGTAGATTTTTCCAATCACTCAAGTTAGTTTTTAGCCACTCAAAAAGACTGAATAAAGTCATTGCTTATTTCAAATTCTTCATTTAATAAAAAGATAAAGTATAGCAAAAATCAAATAAATAGGTCTTTGTGAAAATTAAGTACAGATAAAATGGTGCTAAATGATAGCTCTATAGCTGCATTTTTCAGAAATAATGCATTTGCTATTCTTGACATTTATTGGTATATGCAAAACATCTCTATATATTTAACCACTATACGTCAAACAACATTTATCAATCAGTTACCTGTTAAACAGCTCCCTGAAAGGGTAATCTGCTCTTTTTCTTTGTACATTGGCTGAGAAATTAAAATAACGTCTGTGGCTTTTGAGATATAAATTTACTATATTTGGAGAGATTTCTGCACAAAAAATGAAAAGCCCTGCTTTTGAAGGAGCACTACCAAGTTAGGATACTCTGTCCTATATCTGGATCTAGAAATTGGGACTTAGTTGCCTAAAAAGGGTATTTGAATACTTATGTTACAGTTTGGGCACCCAAGATTGAAAATGGCTCTCCATCCTTTCCCCCCTCACTTATCCCAGCATAAAATGCTTTCTGTGGACGTTTGCTTAGTATTCAGACATCTTGAATTGCTGTATTTATTCTATTTGAAAACTCTACAGGCCAAAGAAGACATGAAAAATATTTGGCTACTGGAGGTGGAAACTCTACTAGTACAGGCTCTCACTGGACTATTAATGCTGATTTTTCAATCAGCCTTGGAACTCTGGAGAAGTTCTAGGAGATTGGAAGAAAACTAGTGTTGTGCCAACATTTAAAAAGGGTAAACAGGATGACCCAGGTAATTATAATCCGGTCAGTCTTCCATCTATCCAAGGCATGATAATTGAGCAGCTGATATGGCACTTGATTGATAAAGAATTAAAGGAGGGTAATACAACTCTTGCCAATCATCGTGGGCCTACAAAAAATAGATCCTGTCAAACTAGCTTATCTCTATGAGATACCAAATTTGTTTGATAAAGGTAATAGCATTGATGTAATATACTTAGACTTCTGTAAGACATTTGACTTACTATACAACAGTGATTAAAAACTAGAATGGTATAAAATTAATGTGGCACACATGAAATTGATCAAAAGCTGGCTAATTGCTGCATGGAGAATTAACATCAAAAGACTTGGGAGCCATGATGGATAATCAGCTGATCATGATCTCCAAGTTCAATGCTGTGGCTAAAAGGGCTAACATGAGCCTTCCATGTATGAACAAAGCAATCTCAAGTAGACGTAGGAGAGTTTATTTTACCTCTATATTTAGCACTGGTGCGACTGTTGCTGAAATATTGCATCCAGGCCTGATGTCTACAGTTCAAGGGTAACATTAGTAAATTGGAGAGGGTTCAGAGAACAGACACAAGAATGTTTAAATACTAGAAAACATGCCGTATAGCAATAGACTCAAGGAGTTCAGATATTTAGCTGAACAAAGAGACGGTTAAGAGGTGACTTGATTACAGTGTACAAGTACCTATATGGAGAGCAAATATTTGATAATGATCTCTTCAGTCTAGCAGAGAAAGGTAAAATATGAGCCAATGGCTGGAAGTTGAAGGTAGACAAATTAAAAATTGTCTATTAATTTTCAATAATATTGAAAACTATTTTCAGTTAGAACAGAGAGGTTAATTAACCATTGGAACAATTTACCAGGAGTCGTGGTGGATTATCTATCACCAGAAATATCTGCATCAAAATTGGATGTTTTTCTAAAAGATAAGCTCTAGGAATTATTTTGGGGAAGTTCTATGGCCTGTGTTACACAGAAGGTCAGACTCGATGATTATAATGGTTCCTGCTAGCCTTGGAATCTATGAATAGCTGAAGAAAGCTCTGAAAAGTTTTTAATTATTTTTGGCTAAAAAATATTTCCCATAAAGCTTCAGAACTTCCTGTATGAATACGAGTAATGAGGGCCAACTAGAAAAATCATCACTTAGAACTTGAAATTATTCTTGTGACTTAGTCCCCTGGGATATTGGAAATGGACATGAAACCTCTTAAATACCCTTTTTGCTCATATGATTGACAACCTTAATTTACTAGCTGCACTTCTTAGTTGTTACAGCTGAAATAATGCAATAGAAGGATGCAGAATTGATGTGGTACAGCATAGTTACCTTGGCAACAAAACAAACATAACTATGGCATGAAATGCTAAGGGACTAGCTAGTGTGGGTGGATTCTCTCTTGATCAAGAAAAAAAAAAGGGGCTTTCAATTCAAGGCAATTTATAGCTACTTAATAGCATATCTGCCTGTTATCCATCCCCAATGTTTATAATACGTGGCTTAAAACGGTCATTATTAAAACTATGACTTGGAATGTATCACAGTTGGAAGATGGTCTACAAATCTTTTTTTATTAAAAAAAACCCATGCAAGTGTTCTAAATAAACAAGATAAACAACAGGAGGCATTTCAGCACATCAGCAATTTATCTTTCCTTTCTTTCAACTCTGTGAAACTCTGTGAAGCTGAAACCCTTCCCCACCACAATTACAAATTCCTGCTTACTGTAACATCCCGGCATGCACTTTGCTGGAGTCTTCACACCCACCACTGAACAGTAGCATGAATGGAGTTGGCCTATACTGGCTGTTTTTCCATAATTATTCTATATAGTCATTTAGCAAATGCAACCTATTGCTACCAATTTTCAATGTATTTCTCCTGGATTTAATGCAGCCATGCAAAATTCTTCATACTACTATTCCCAGGGTAGCAATTTTGTTTGTTAAACACTGTAGTAATGAATTTTTTCCATCATCATCGACATGACCAGAAAGCAGATTTTGCACCCGAGGAAATATATTTTGATAACATTGTAAAGCTGGTTTAGAATTTTCTGGTAAAGCATACATGACCTTTTGTTAATAAAAACCAGATGTTCATAAGGAATGCTGAACTTTAAATAATCATAATTGGCAAAGAGCTGAAAAGAAAAAGAATTAAAGATACAGCATTCCAGACCAAGGTATTTCAACTTAGAATGTGCCAGGTTTTCTGGGAATATCAAAATCCTCTGGCTATTACATATCTATTACTACTAATGACAACATTAGCTAGCTTTTATGTAACACTTTTCATGAGTACATCTCAAAGCACATTACAACAGAAATTAGTATCAGTATCCTCATTTTACTGAGGGGGAAACGGAGACATGGAGAAGCACTTACTTGCCTAAGGTCACCTAGCAGACCATTGGGAGAACCAGCAATAGAACCCAGGTCCCCCGAGGCTCAATCCAATGCTTCATCCACCAGGCCACATTGCTGGAGCTAAATTAGGCCAGCACAACACATATGTTGTTCCATTTCCTAGTTTAAGAGTTTACTCAGTTCTGTTTACAGTCTGGACAAATTGTTCTCAACTGCATTGTGCATGGTGTCATAATTTACACCTTTGCAGGAATGATGTGAAACAGTGCCACTCTGATTCGGGAGTTCTTTATGTTTACTTTTCACAGTTGTAAATGATGCCAGAAGGTTCAAGGCTCTGGGGAGTGAGACTCTGTCTAGAACATTCTTAAAACCTGTAACACATCTCAGCCCCAAGCCCTGGGTGCTCTCTTCTTTCTGTGACCACACGAAGAGATCTGCAGAAGTTGGTTTTAAGTGGCTGCTAATTCTTCCAAGTCTTCTTTCCCATTTTCTGCCTTGTTTCCTCCACCCTCAAATCACACATCAAAAAGTAGATTACTTATACCAACAGGGATGTGGCCAACAAGAGGACTAATATCCAAACCATTTTAGGTTAACAGTCACATAAAACAGCTATATAAAATATAATCATCCCCTTGAACTATAGCTAAGGATTGTGGTTTGCACTAACCCAACACAAATCTACTCTGCAGCATCACTTAATGAAACTGGACCTGATTCTCCACTTTGCTATGTTAGCTTTGTCCAGTCATAAACTGCCTCCGCGGCTTTGCACTGGCACAGAACCGAGAGTCAGGCCCACAATGATGTGAACGTTCCAGTCAAGTCATGTAAATGCACCCGTGATCCAAGGAACAGAAAGAAAAAAAAAGTGAAACAATATTTGGCGGAAGAAAGGACTGACCTGTCTTTAGTCTCCAATGCTGTTCAGCAGTGAGATGGAGATGGCAGCAAAGCATAAGAAGGGGTGTCACATCAGGTGACAGATAGAAATTGTTGATCTTTGGGGGCCTGCCAAAAAGGAGAACAAAAAGTTTATGAATTCTAACTAACTGCTTGAAGTCACCATTTGATACTGCACCTGCACGGTGGAAACTCAGAGCTCTAGTTGCAACAGGCAGGCTTTTTTTTTTTTTTTTTTTTTTAACTGTGCCCTTCGAGTGGGAATGCATAGCATGCCTACTTCCCCACCACAGATGAGGTAACAAAGACTGACTTCTTATGGAAGATATTGAATGTTTTTTATCTTGGAATTTGTTTAGGTGACAAACAAAACCTCAGCTCTACTTCTAAATGTATATTTACTGAAATGCCCCTTGTTTTCTTTATTTGGACTATTCTGCAAAAACACCATATGTAATAGCAGAAGCTAACAGATTTTTTCACTTCACACATCATATTTGAATAAGCAATGACTTTAGGACTCACATCCCCTGCCTCGGACTTCTGCCTTGACCAAAACTGGATCAATACTGCAAACTTAAGCCTGCTGTGTTTTGCAATTAAATGAGTACCACCGGCTGCATCAATCACTGTGCACTTGAACTGATAATAGTAGGCACCCTTGAAATGTCACTTGCTATTCAGATTCTACTGTTGTGGATGAGTACAGTTAATAATTCACCCTACAGCAACTCTGACAGAACACAAAGTGTTTCTGTGAGGACTTGTTACTCTCTCTTCTATGGGCCCAATGACGCACAAAAACAGCACAAGAAATGCCATAATCGGTCAGAGCAGTGGTCCGTCTAGCCCAGTATCCCGACTCCAGCAGTGGCCAGTACCAAAGCTTCAGGAGGCATTTACAGAATAGAACCATTTGGAGAGATCCATCCAATGTTTTCTCCTCCTAGCTTCCAGCAGTTAGAGTTTTAGGGCTGCTCCGAGCATGGGGTTACATCCCTGACCGCCTGAGCAAATAGCTACAGATGGACCTATCCTCCGTGTTCTTATCTAATTCTTTTTTGAACACAGTTATATTGCTGGTCTTCACAACATCCCATGGCAGTGAGTTCCACAGGTTAATTGTACATGGTGTGGAAAAAGTACTTCCTCCTGTTTGCATTACACCTGCTGCTTATTAATTTCACTGGGTGAGTGCTGGTTTCCATCCTTTAGGAAAGTGTAAATAACACTTCTCTATTCACTTTTCTACACCATTATGGTTTTATAAACATTATATGCCCCCCATTGTCTCTTTTCTAAGATGAACAACCCTAATCTTTTTAATCTCTCTCATGTGGAAGCCTTAATATACCTCTAACTCTCATAAGGTTTTGCACTTATGAATCACTTTTCATTAAAGAAGCTTGAAGCACTTTGCAGACACTACATAAGCCACACAAAAATGCTGTATGCTATTTTATAGGTGGGAAACTTGCACAGAGAACATTGAAGTGATTTGGCCAAAATGGCACAGAAAATCTCTACAGAGCCTTATTTTATTTAAGTTTTTTGAAAATACAAAGTGATAACTGGGCTAAGTATTATTATTTAGTGACAGAGCCAAATACAGAACCCAGAAATCCTAACGCCCTTCCCTTCTCTTAGGGCATGTCTTCACTACCCGCCAGATAGTGATTGATCTTTCAGGGGTTGATTTATTGCTAGTTTAGACACGAGAGGTGCAGGTGGAGTCAACAGGGGGGCGGCAGCAATCGACTCAATGCCGTGAAGACGCTACAGTAAGTTGACCTAAATACATCGATTTCAGCTACCCTATTCCTGTAGCTGAAGTTGTGTATTTTAGGTCAATCCTCACCCCCTGCTCCCTCCAGCCCAGTGTAGACCACGGCTCAGTTGCTCTGTCTCTTCTATATAAGTACAACTGAAAATATATTAAAAAATTCCCTAATTACATATTCCAGGTAGACATTAGATTATACAGGAGAAGCAACCATATATGTATTTTAAATATTGAAGGGCTAGCTTTACATCATTGTTTTTTGATTTCTTGGATTTTGGAATGTGTAGTCCAGTTTACTATTTTAGCTCATTCTAAATGTCAAGGCTCTCTATGGCTTGGGCTTTGATTAAAATCCTGGAATGACAAAGCAGCTGTATAAGGGCTTTGATATCACTTTTTTTTTTTTGGTTCCTATAGAAGGATGATCGTAGCCAGTACCCCATATCCCAGCTCTGTAGGTTCCATATCAACCTGGACTGAGCAAGCGCAGGCTGTTGCTGCTAGGAATTAATATGCCACAGGAGTCTTACCCACACAAACAGCACAGAGTAGTGATCCTATGTCTACTGATGTTGACAGAAAGATTTCTATTGACTTTGGATCAGGCTCTGGACAAACAATACTTACCACTGCTACAGATCTTTAAATGGCTTTTAAAAATCAACAGCACAGTGCTATGTTTGTCAATCTAGGAAAATGGTTATATCAATTAAACACATAAAGAATATGTCAAGATTAGGAAGAAAAGCTGAGGTTCTGTTGGGGTTAGCTAGTCTGCGTTAGCTAACCCAGGCCTGAACACAATCTTTTCCCTTGTGTTTATAGTTGATCTTGATTAGCTAACTTGAGATAAAAGGTGGTAAGTGGTATCCACACTAGGAAAAATGCTGAGGCTTATAATGACCTAATCTTAACCTTTATGTGTAGTCTAGACAAATCTAAAGAGTCTATCTTCTGTAATCCACTCCTCTACTAAAGAAATTGTTAAAAGAAGTAAAGAATTTGCTGAGAGTTTGCTCTGTTTAGATAACCTAAAATTATTCCTCCATGCAGCTTTGAAGAAAGACAAAGAATTCAGAAGTGTAGGGAAGTTAAAAATATTATTTCATGCAATATCTAGAAGAGGAGAATAATGGAACACCTCCCTACTCTATTTCCAATATCTGTCTGGAGATCAGTTCTGGTTCCAAAACACACTCAAGCCCTTTCTTTTAAATTAAATTTTTGAATACCTGACTGGGAAATGTATATGTACTTTTAGATGTGGAACTTTTCCACTGTATAAACGCATCCTATGTTTAAAGGTTTGAATGGGTGGGGGGAAAAAACCACAGGGGAAAGGGAAGACAGTGGCGGTAGCAGCACAGATATTTTGACGGGCTTATATCTAACGAGCAGGATTCTGTGGTGGGTAAAGAAAGAATGGAAATCTCCTAATATAAAGCCAGTGTGACACTGACTATTATAGCTTCATTCAAAAATATATATTAAGCCTGGAATAAATGAATATTCGTTTCCATTAAGTCATTCCAAAAATCTCTAATGTAATTCTCAGAAAACCTATGATGAATGGTGTCCTGGCAGGGCTTCTATAAGAATAGTAGACTAGAAGTTCACATTTCCTAAAAAAGGTTGAGTCAAGCTAGAACAAAGACCAGCATTGTGGTTGATATGCAATTATCTTAAATATTTATGCATAAGAAAAACAAAAACCTTTACAACATATATCATTGCATGATTTTTGGGTTTTGAAATTAAACCAACAGGACTTGTTCTTCAAGAAAGAAATGGTTTACATTTTTAAACAATCAAACTCTCATAATTTTAGAACAGAAATACTAGCTCCTGGATTTTTCTTTTCTATTTTAAATAGAAATATTCCTTTTGTGCCTAAATTCGAGATCTCACATACAAGAAACCTTTGCATAGCATACATACCTCTTATGAATTTATAGGGAGTAATAAGCCAAAAAAAACCATACATGAATGTTGGGAATAATATATTTTAGAAAAGATTTAACTGAAACTAAGTGCCTTGTACTTCACTTATTCAGTACATTCTGTTGAGGGTGTTTTCTTTGTTATAGCTGTTATTTTTTGAATCCTTAGTTGATTGTGGTACTAGCACTGCACCAGCATCATCGTCTAAAAGCAGCTACAGTACAGTATAATTAAGAATCAATTCAGCCACAGTCAATATCTATACTATTAGTCGTAACTCTGGAAGGCGGAGTATTGGTCCGCATGAGTGGTTGCAATTATTCTGTACTAAGAGGGATTTGATCAGACAGTAATAAGAAGTTTCACATCAGAACAGGAGTACTGGAACAATTTTTGTAGTGGGGGTGCTGCAAACTCTGTATGTAAATGGAAACCACTTCAGGCCAGGGGGTGCGGTAGCACCCTGAGTCCCAGCACCTATGCATCAGAAAACTGTATAAAGAAGTCATTTAGAAAAGCTCACCCAGCTGACCAAAGAATTCCCTTTAAAGTAACATTTTACCAGAAAAGTGGACAAGTGTCAAGTAAAACTCTCTGACAAAACAAGGGAAAATAAGCCTTTTCAACATTAATCCAAAGAAAGAAGTGCATTTTATATATACAAAATTGTAATAATTTGCACTACTTTGGGATTTCTGAGCATCACCAGGTTATCCAAAAGGTTAATGCCTCCCTTGATGATGGAAAACTACCATGCACTCTGCAACCACCAGGAAGATCACAGCTTCTACTATCTAATAATGAATGGCCTAACCACACTGATTCCAATCAGCCGCCAAGATCACATAATCCCTGAGCTTACATTTTCAGAAATATTGATGCATATCATAAAAATGTTACATTTCAAGAGCATGGGACTTAACTTTAAGGCCTTTCATGGCACTGAACCAAGTCACTGAAAAGAACATCTTTCACTAAGGGACCAAGGCTTCCCTCAAAAGGGACATTTGACAGGAATGGTGAGATTGTCAGCCTTGAATGTTGAACCTGAGAGAGTGGGAGACAGCGCTTGCTTGACAACTGGCCTGATCTTATGAATATCTGCTTTTCAGACAAGATATCCTCTCCCCATGGCCCTTAGAAGAACATGCAAGGCATTTCTTCAGGCTAGCTTCCCCGTAACAGCAACAAGAATGGAAGATAGAAAAGTGGGGTGGGGAGACACACACATCTACTAAATTAAAAATGTCTGGCAACCTCCAAGAAAAGAAAGAGAAATCTAGAACACAGTCTGGGGCTCACTTTGCATTAGTTCTGTTTAGAGAGGTGCTCCCATACTACAATGATAGATGCCAGATAAGAACCTCAATAGAGGTGTAACTAAACATATTGTCTATCTAATTTAAGTTTCCACTTCCACAGTTCAACAGGTGTTTTGTCCAAGGAAGAGCTTTAGAATTGGGCCCCTAAATTTTATGTTCCTTGTAGCAGGAACCATCATTTTCTTCTGTGTTTTATACAGCATCCTGCACACTGATCAAAGCCCAATAATAAAAAAAAATGGATTCATTTACACAAAAATGTATTTTTACTGGTAACATGATGCTGATTATTTTATTTCTGTCAGCACTGATCAAGAGACACAATTGAATGAGAACAAACACAAGGATGGATTTAAAGGCAGGCTGCAACTTCATTAACTGAACACTGAGGAATGGCTCTATCTGCCCTGACTCCCAAATCCTCACCTGCCAGGCGTTGAAGTGAGTCCAAGCACTTACAGGATTCCCACTATATAACCCATCACACAGGGTAGACTATCCGCAGCCTACCACTAGTCTGATTTCTAAAATATCAAAACAAAACCTTTTATTTTCAGCAAAATCAGCATGAATTTGCAAAGTGTTTCAGCAACATCAGATCTGGATTTTTCACACACAAAAAAAGGTACAGCAAAAAAAATTCACCCACCCATCTGGGCTCTGAATGAACAGAAGGTGGGGAGCTGTAACAAAAATATGTAATTATACTTTCTAGTCTTTTCAGTTTCTCATTCATGGTTCTCATTTCTTATTAATATAGATTAAAAAATTTTTTAATTTTTATCAATTGGATTTGGGATTAGAAAGCAGATATACTGTATAGTGTATTTGTGAACAACAAAATTTAATGTTAGCACCAGATGATAAAATACGTACCACCATAATTCACTAGAGCATTAGAACGATAATAAAATTTCTGTAGATCCAGTATTATATAGCCAGGCTTAAACCAATGCATTATACAGTAGGTGCTTAGACACAATATGTTGCTTACACATATTTCAGCTTCTAGAGGGAAAGCAAAGCAAGCAAATCCTTGCCTATGATTTGCAAATACAAGAATGAAATGGTAAATTGCAGTTTACTACAGAATGCTTTTGCCTACATGATATTTACATTTACTGGAGTAAATATTCCTAGTTCAGAGCAAGTTCTAAAAAAGCCTTGTAGCAATCATCTGGCCCAGTAAAATGTTGTTTTTACTTTGTTTTTCTAAGAGTGTTTTCTTAAAATCTGTTTTTAAAATACTGTAAACTACAGAATAATTGGGTATATATCTACTATAAATAAATATCCAAAATAAACCTGCCAGTTAAAATGTGTGCTGTGTTTAACTTTTCTAATCAGTTATTTATTGTAAGCTTTTTTAGTGATGTTTGTATGCTTTTAGAAAACATGTGTTATAACATTTCAAATCCAGCGAGAGAGATGACAAAATGACCCTACAAAATGTCAGCAACACAAGTCTATTGACAGGAAAGGTGAGTGCTTATTTTGCTTAACAACTGTAAATCCTATCTAGATTGTGCTGCTTTCTAAATCCTTCACGTTCCTATAGCTGTTTCACTGACTGCTCTAATGGAATTTTTTAATGTACTCATTTAGATATTCCATCTTGCTCTTTTGGCGATCACAGGTCAAAAAAGTATTTTAAACAAAAAGAGGTATTTTGTGAATGAAAGGACTTGTTTTTGTCTAAATTGATCAAGTAGTAGCATGAAGAAATTATGAAGGTTTATAAACTTGGGGTGAATGTTTTTCCCCAATGACATATTTTTTAAAGAAAAAAATGAGATGTGGCAGGTTTTCATAACATGAAAACAAAGGAAAACCAAATGTAAAACACCATGGGGTCATGTTCTCACAGAAACTATGCCTAGTATGGATAGCAATTTTTGAAAATATAAATCAGATTATTTAAACTACAATTTAAAAAAAAATAAAACTGTTTAAAATTAAATTAGAAATTATGACCTCTTATAAGACCTAAAACTTACAATAATTGATTAATATTAGGGCTGTCAATTAACTCATGCAATTAACTCAAAAATTAATTGAGATTTAAAAAATGAATAATGATTAACTGGATTTATAACAATAGAATACCAATTAAAATTTATATAGTATTTTTGGATGTTTTTTCTACATTTTCAATATTGATTTTAATTACTACACAGAATACAAAGTACACAGTGCTCACTTAATATTATTTTTATTTCAAATATATGCACTGTAAAAATGATAAACAAAACACAGTATTTTTCAATTTACCTAATACAAGTACTGTAGTGCAGTCTCTTTATCATGAAAGTTGCACTTACAAATGTAGAATTATGTACAAAAAACCAGCATTCAAAAATAAAAAACAATGTCCACGCATCCTACTTCTTATTCTGCCAGTCACTAAGACAAGTAAATTACAAATTTACAATGTCACCTGAAAGTGAGAACAGGCGTTCACATGGAACTTTTGTAGCCAGCGTTGGAAGGTATTTACATGCCAGATATGCTAAACATTCATCTGCCCATTCCATGCTTCAGCCACCATTCCAGAGGACATGCTTCCATGCTGATGATGCTCGTTAAAAAAATAATGCATTAATTAAATTTGTGATTGTACTCCTTGGGGAGAGAATTGTATGTCTCCTGCTCTGTTTTACCCACATTCTGCATATATTTCATGTTATAGCAGTCTTGGATGATGACCTAGAACATGTTCATTTTAAGAACACTTTTACAGCAGATTTGACAAAACGCAAAGAAGGTACCAATGTGGAATTTCTAAAAATAGCTACAGCACTTGACCCAAAGTTTAAGAATCTGAAGGGCCATTCAGAATCTGAGAGGGATGACATGTGGAGCATGCTTTTAGAAGTCTTAAAAGAGCAATACTCTGATGCGGAAACTACAGAACTCAAACCACCAAAAAAGAAAATGATCCTTCTGTTGGTAGCATCCGACTCAGATGATGAAAATAAACATGCATCAGTCCACACTGCTTTGGATTGTTATCAAGCAGAACCCATCAGCAGCAGGGAAGCATGTCCTCTGGAAGGGTGGTTGAAGCATGAACGGACATATGAATCTTTAACGCATCTGACACAAATATCTTGAAATGCCAAGTACAACAGTACCATGTGAATGCCTATTCTCACTTTCAGGTGACATTGTAAACAAGAAGCAGGCAGCATTATCTCCTGAAAATTTTAACCAATCTTGTTTGTCTGAGTGATTGGCTGACCAAGAAGTAGGACTGAGTGGACTTACAGTCTCTAAAATTTTACATTGTTTCATTTTTGAATACAGCTTTTTGTACATAATTCTACATTTGTAAGTTCAACTTTCATGATAAAGAGATTGCACTACCATACTTGTATTAGGTGAATTGAAAAATACTGTTTGTTTTGTTTATCATTTTTACAGTGCAAATATTTGTAATAAAAAATAAATATAAAGCAAGCACTGTACACTTTGTATTCTGTGTTGTAACTGAAATATATTTGAAAATGTAGTAAACATCCAAAAATATTAAAAGTAAATGGTATTTTATTGTTAACAGAGCAATTAATCAGAATTATTTTTTTTAATCGTTTGACAGTCAAAATAATTTTAACAAACAAAATAACATGCTGCATAAATGAGCTAAAGGGTGCTGCTTTTTCAGTTCTTTACAAAGTCAGAGAAAATATCTAACTTTGGAGGCCAAATAAAGCTTTATAAACATATCATGGTGTCATGTACTGCATGTATCTATATTCTTTTCAGTACCCTGTTTTTACAATGGAGTGAATGCAGGTATTTCTGTTTTTCCGAGATACATGTACTTTCAGTTTCCTTTGTGGAGAAAATTTTTCTCCCTTAATTACTTCCAGCATACCTAACAGGTGCAGAGAGGATATTTTCTTCATTTTAACTAGTTCATTCAATGTTGAGAAAGCAACAGGAAGTGGGAAAACAAACTTCCTATTTTTTCCTTGCAATCTATGAATAAAAACTAGGTGGGAGAAGATGAGATCTACTAATTCTAAAAACCTGGACATAAGGCCAGAATATCAAATGTATCTAGGCACCTAAACCATAGATGCCTAGATACATTTGATATTCTGGCCTTATAGATGCCTAGTGGGATTTTCAAAAACACCCAATCCAGACAGGCACCTAACTCCCATTGGTTTTAACTCCTACTGATTTCAATACCTTTGTTTCTGGTCACCATGGGCCAGATTTTCAATCCGTCAATTCCCTAGCTACAAATTCTACTACCTCTGTTTAATAAATAAGTTTTTGATTAAACTTTTTAAAAATAAATATATCCAGCACATTTCAGGTAGTTTTACTTAATTAATAAAAACTATTTTAAAATGTTAGGTTTTTACACATTTTTCACTGAATTCCAATCTGTATCCAAATAGAGTTGGACACAAGTCCTAGGTAAAAAAGAATAGTAAAGAACATTTTCTAACCTAATAAAAAATAGGAATCTAAATAAAATGTTTGTTAAGTTATATAAGTGTTTAATTAAATGTGTATAGCTATAAGGTACCCTCCAGGTTAGCAAAAAGAAGTACCCAAATTTAGTATAAAAGCTGTATTTGTTTGCAAATCAACATGTTTCAATTCTTATGTCAATCAATTATAATTAACTCCTTTAGAAAACTAAAAAGTACAAATGCAAAATTAGATCTAAATCAATTATATAAATCATTGCTTACTTGTTAAAGACACAGTACCAACCTGAGATGCCCAAGAATTAACTTCCCTCCTTCTAAAGAGCCAAAGAAAATTGTAAAATGACACTACCAAGTTCAAATTTGTACTTTCAAGTAGACAGTTTTCTTTACCCGTGGTTACTTAAATGATGGCTAAAACAGATTTTAAGCATTTCTTTTCTACCACATAGGTACTTTGTTTATGGAGCTCTGCATGAACTTCTTAAATTGAACCTGGTATCTTTTATTTCACTCTACTGAACATACATATTCTAACATGCACGGACAAAGGTCCTAATTCATGAAAGCACTTAAGAATGTGCTCAACTCTATCCCCGTTCAGGAAAAACACTAAGTAGATTCTGCAGACATACTTAAGGGCTTTCTTGAATAGGAATTAACTTAAGTAGGTGCTTAACTTTAAGAGCACAAGTAGTCTCAGTTACAAAACAGTCTTTTTTAAAAAAAAAAAAATTGGCTTTATCAGGACTTATCACTGTCTTAAAGTTAAGAATGTACATTAGTTACTGCAGGACAGAAGCCTAAGGGTCTTCCAGGGAATATAACCTACCTGGAAATAGATTATGGGCCCAATATGTCCCTGCCTGACTATTCAAAAGTCAGAACTGACTGTAAACTCTTCAGGGGAGAGAACATTACTTCCTGTATGCTTAGAAGAATGGGGCCCATTACTGACATAATCTTTGGGCATTATTACAATACAAACAGAGCAAATAATAAAAGGATTCCTTCCCCAGAAGTACAGTGCAGAAGGGAAGGTAACTTTTCCTTATATCTCATCCCATTTCAACTGTTTTCAAGGTTCATCTCACCCTGTTTCTAATCAGTTTCATTGTCTGATTCTCTACATTAAGCAGCAGGTTGCAGGCACTGCAGAGAAACATTATTTCTTCAAAAATGAATTGTTTCCATTGAAAATTAAACAAAATCAAAAATTATGGAAACAAGAGGTGAGGTGGAAAAGGTTGTTTTATGGAAAGCTGGAATTATAACGTAACAGGACCTAAAAGCATCCCCTCTCCTGGGAAAGGGACTTAGCTTCCACAAATGGGAGCTAAAACAAAGATGAATGGTAGGCACTCTGCCAACATGAAACCTTGGGCATTGTACTTCTTCATGACTGGGGCCAGTCTGATGACTTACCACTCCCCAACCTGCCAAAGGGAGAAATCAGCATGAGTAGTGCTGCTGGCTAAAGGGAGCATCTGGCGGAGAGCTGATTCCTCCATTTCCACCAAAGAGAGACATGGCTCACCCTGGAGTTGCAGCACTTGGAGTGCCTTACACCCGCACTTGATTAGCTACACTTCAACTGACAGCCCTTGACAACAATGCATTTGCACCAGTGTAAGGGAGTGAAGAATTTGCCTTCCTTCCCCCCTCCCCGCCATTCGGAAAGGATAACGATCTGTTTTGTGGCAGCCCAACAGAGCTCAAATTTAGCTGCAATTCCTAGACACTAAGAGATGTCTTAATATGATGCACTTCAAACACAGATTCAGTTCTTTGAAGGCACAGGATTATTATTACCGCAGATAGTACAAATGCTGGTACTGCAGAGTAGTGAGACACTCAGGGGTCTCTGTGAAACAGAGGTCAAACTAAAATGTCTCAAACAACTTGCCATGGCTAGAAAAACATGATTCAGTAACCTCACAACAATAAGCCAAGTGGTTTAAGCTTTTCTGCTGCTTTTACAGTACCTAGTGTTCAGGGCCTGTCCTCACACAAAGAACAGCAGCAAACTGCAACTTCTTTTCAGTAAATACACATTCCTAGTACTTTGAACCATTTTATATTTAGGCAATGAATGTTTTGTTGCTCTCTAAAGCATAAGCTTATAGCACACATGTATAATGCAGTGCAGAGAAAGACTCAGGGTCTCTGCGAAATAGGGCTTAAACTAAAATGTCTACCCGAGCTACACTACCCAGCAAAGGTAGGGGAATCTAGACATGTAATCTCTGGGGAATAGAGTGCCACCTGTGAGATACATAAAACCAGGGCATCTGGGATGATCATGATCCCATGCAATGGACAGCTGGTAATGTGTACTGAGCGCCCTTACAGATTTCCCAGTACAGCTACCTCAAAAAGAGGACAATCCTGGGAAAACCTGGGCAGTGGTATCCCTATCGGGAACACAGCACCGAGTTGTCCAAGAAGTTCAACCATTGTCAAAATTTCAGTTATCAATGTAAGATCATATAACTCTCTTTTGTGCTTGCTCAGCATTAACACTGGATTTTTAGTGTGTCACTTTAATCCAGATTCTGTGTGTAAATGTGTCATCCTTCCAGGGACAGCAGAACTAGGGCTGTGGAGGTGAGAACAGGACCCAGAGAGCTGGAGTGGCCACCATAGGGGCCCAGTATTGGGTTGGGGAGCAGATAGGAACCCCAGGATCCTTTGTCATAGCTTGGAGCCAGCTCCCTGCCAAATCTCATTAGCACCTCTCATTCCTCCTCCATCCCCCCATTCAAAGGGGCTCCCACCCTCCCACAGTCTTCTCATTGGTTTTGATATGAGTCACTCCTACGCAATGGACGGAGGATTGGGTCTGTAGATTAGAGACTCATTAACATTAAACAACATGAAAATTAGACAAATTAAGTACTTCTTAGAAAGAGTAGCTTTCCACAAATCACTGTGAAATAAGTTACACGCATGCTGTTTCTATATCATATATAGCACAGGCTAAGTACATTTTTTGTCCCTCTGGAGCCCTGTTATCTTGCCGGGAGGGCTTCCTCTCTTGCTTTCAGCAGTGATTTGAGAACATTTTTATCCATTTATTTTATCCTTTGAGTTACAGATTAATTTAGACATCTTGAGAGGAACAGATACTTGCAACAGAGATGAAGGGATTGACAGAAGGCCTGGAAACTGTAATGAAGAGAGCCAAGTAACTAACATGGTAGTGAGCTTGCTGAAAACAGAAGCAAAAAGGAGACAAAAGACAAAAGGTGGATGTGTGAGAGAAGGTTTCTAAGGAAGAAACAATAAGCCATGTACAATATATACACCATAAGGTCTCTAGTATGTTGTACCAACTGCGCTGTGTTCATAGGTTGTGATACGAACAAGATCCTTTTACAATAGGCTGCATTTCTAAGTTAGATACATTCTGGATATGTGAAACCCCACACATTTAAAACTTTTTTTCTGTTCTTTATACATTTCATTCCTGCTATAACAGTCAAATGAACACTTTGTCTTTTTAATTTAGCATGCTTTACAATGTATGAATAAATTCATTTAAAATTGTCATCTCCTTCCCCACCTCCCGCCCCAATTACTTCACTCATTTATTCTGTGTAAATCAGGTCATTCTCAGATGGTAAATTAAAGATGACAAAAGTTCTCAGCTTTGACTTAAATTCATCTCGCTTTTCTCACCAGTCCAAGATAGTGAGAGGGAAACAAGACATGTCATCCACCACCATCACCTCTATTTTCTTCAAAGCAAGAAATTAAACAGAGAACACATTCAGGATTAGTGGGCAGAGGAGAGTGTGCCTTTTCTATCAACACTATAATTAACTAACTGAATCAAGGAAGAAACACCAATAGCACAATAGAAAGCAGTTAACTCGCTTCTGTGAAAACAATGAGGAATCTTTGTGGCACCTTAAATGCTAACAAATTTATTTGGGCATAAGCTTTCATGGGCTAAAACCCACTTCATCAGATGCATGGAGTGGAAAATACAGAGGCAGGTATCCATACATTGCACCTGAAAAGATGGGAGTTGCCTTGAGTTTTGATTTCTCCCAGATGGCACCGCTGCTTGGTAACCATTTCAGTTGATACAAATCAGATTTCTTTCATGGATCTGAGATGGGGCAGGGTAAGAAGGCAAAGGAAGCATATTAAATGGCTGTTGACTAAGAGAATATTTTACCAAATGATTACACTCTTCCTTTATTTTATCTTCCCTCAGATTTGCTTCTTTACCTACTGTGATCCCAACTGGCACCCAAAAGATAGTATTCCATAGGTTTACAGGGCCTCAACAATCGAAACTTGCCACATCACCAGTGAAACTAATCCCATTAGCCCTTATAATTACTATTGGCACTAACTGCAGCTGTGAGCCAAATTAATCACACAGGGGTGCCCACAATAACATTGTCACTGCCAGTCACGTGCAGCTTAAAAAAACCACACAAATTACAGTTTTAGCAAGTTTCTTTGAAGCCTAACTTAGCATGGCAGAGACAAAACACAACAAATACACTTTGGAGTTTTCTTGAACATATTTCTATTAAATGAAACAAAAATAAACCCTCCACCAAAAACCTGCCAACTCTAGCACCACTACTAAGTAAAGCAAGAGTTTATTTTGGGAAATGGGTTGATAAGGTGATATAGATTCTTGCACATTTATGTTACTGGTGTGAATCCAGTCCCAGGGTAACATTTTTCAAAAGCGTCTGCATGACTCGGGAGCCTAATTCTCATTGACATTCAGTATTAAATTTATCCTGATGATACCCTGACTTCAACCCAGCCTCACTGGGGAAAAGTTTCTCACCAGCTGTCCTCTTCCACAGTATGGGTATGGTTGGGAGTTGGGCTCCTAATTGCCCTTTGTGCCTTTAACGATTTCTTCCCTAAGTCACTGAGGCACTTCTGAAAATCTCCTCCTAGGTCAGTGAGCAAGAGTAGTAACCAGCTCACATTTGTTCAATTGCCTCTCAAGTCCATTGAGATGGCAGCTCGCTCTCTTGTGGGCAGTGTTAATGGACTCGAAAAAAAGGAATATACCTGGGCAATGAACTGTAATAAACTCAAAGACGGTCCCTCAAGACCAAGGTTAAAGCATTTCATTTAAATGGTATAGAGAAGCAAGCACTGCTCCTGTCTACACTGCATTTTCTCAGTGGCAGAAAAAAGGATTTTACGCATCAGAGCTGTCTTCACAGCTGTTTTCATATCGCATTCGTTTTTGTGAAAGGTAACTTTTAAAGAGACCAATCCTATAGAAATGGGCTGGATCGCCAACGTGCTCACTGGTGAAAGCAGGCAATAAGCATTTTATTGCCCATTTCCAGTATTTTTTACTTTTTGCTGCTATTAATCAGACATTATTCTACTTACAGATGACATTCAGAAGTATCATTTGGATAATTTTAGGCTTATTATTCAATATGACAGACTGTACTGTAATCTCCCACACTGAGGATTACAGTATGTGCTTGCTGTGTTATTGTCTCTTGCAGATTTGTCATTGAATTAGACTCAAATCAATAGTCAGACAAATCATACAAGATAGTTTCTTTTAAGGACCAGCCATTCAACTATACATTTGAAAGGAAAAGCCCCCCTGGGAGCCAAATGTGTTCAAGAGAGTTTTATTGCACTTCACAACTTCTTCTACAACACTAACAAAAGCGTACAGGTGGATGGGAGCACAGACAAAAAAAGGAACAGGCTATGATGAACTTGTTATTGTCTGACAGTCTTAGAACAGCAGGTAATAATAATAATTGAAACCTGTTATAAAGTACATCTTACATTTCAAATGCTTTTGTACTAAGACAACCTAGCAGCAACAGCTAAGTGCTTCAGCTAAGGTCTAGCCAAAGTCTTCATTGTATATCTATGTTAATATAGATTGATTGTTGTATATCTACTGTTTTATATCTATATTAATGTTTAGAATCTGTACAAAAAACATAAGCATTATTGCAGTATGCATTTCATAATGCACTAAACACATAGTATGGAGTCTATACATTTAATATCAATGGGCTAGATCATCCCCTCCCATGTTAAAATCTTTGGAGAGGAAATGTGAACAAGAATTTTTTTAAAAAACTCTCTTACCTCTGGGAGGAGATGAATAATTGGGGTTTTAATACAAGTATACAACATAATGAAAGCTACAGAGGAGGCAGATAGGGCCTATTCTTACAAAATAAAGGGACATTTGCTGAAAATCAGTGGTGAAAAAATATCAAAACAGATATAAAGAAATACTTTTTCCATACAACTAGCATGTGGAACTCAATGCAACAAGATCCGTCTATCTTGGGTACTTATGTGGCTCTAGTTATTGTAATATAGGAGCACCTCATAACCTTTAATACATTTATCCTCACAGCCACAAGCTTGGCAAATAATTGATTTTTTTCAGTACATCCAACAAACCAAAAGGTCAGTGGAAAAATATTTGGAACTCCTCAGCAAGCTAGAAGAGTCCGTTTCAGGCCAGCTTCAGAGAAGAGATCATTTCAGGTCCATCTCCTTGTATAATATTTAGCCCATTGGTTACAGCACTTTCCTGGGATGCAAGATACCCAGCTTTGAATTTCTATTCTTGAGTAGAGACTTGAACTCAGATCTCGCCGCTCCCAGATGAGCATCCTAACCACCAGCTATAAATTATTCTGGGGCGAGATAGCTCAGCTCAATCTCGCTAGCTGAAGCTGTTCCACTTTGAATACATACTTGAATATTCATTGGCCAAAAAGAAAGAGTGATGAGCAAGATAGCTCCCTGCCCAGGGGACCATCCTTCCACTTTATAGATAGAGGCCAAGAAATTTACACAATTCTAAAAAAGATTCAGCATTCCTAAGAATAACAAGAGGATCAGGTTATAACAGTATATTATTTCAAAGACTGGAGTTTAGAAAGGGATATAAATCGTCATGTTTTAGGGCATAAGTCTGGTTCCAGCTACTAGGGGTTTAAGAGGAAGCTTCCGAGGAGCAGGTTATTCCATAGCTATCTATAGCAGAGTTTCTTGCATTTTCTTCTGAAGCAGCTAGTATCAGAAATGTTGGTGACAGGATACGAGGGGGAACTCCTGCTCTGATCCAGGATGACAATTCCTAAATTGCTTTCAGCAATGACTCCACAACGTCCCATCAGGGTGGGGCAAGAGGGCATAATTAGCCCCCTGCAAGAAAGGTCTTGGGGCCTGGTCTCAAACCTGATGGATTCCAGAAGCACTACACGGATTCAGAACCATCCACATATAGACAGTGTCTCTCCACGCCAGCATGGGATACCAGTGACCCAGCCTCGCAGGTAACAAGGCTCTACTAAGTTTTTGCTACCAGGTACTCACTCTCACTGCAATGGCTCCTGGGGGCTATCCTGCAAAGAAACCTAGGACTGCAGTACTTTTTCCAAGCAGTCTATGTGAGAACAAAGAGAAGATAGGATATGTGCCCCTCCACACACACACCACTCTCCTTATTGCCACCACGTGGGTCCCAGTCTATAGACTCTGCAAAGTCCAAGTGGAAAGCCATGGAGAAAGGGCAGTTGAACCACCTTCCACACAGAAGCAAAGAGACTCATGTGTGAATGACTCCTTTCATATTTGAACTGGGAGTTGGGGGTGGGGGAGCAAGTGGATATTCTGGGCCAATAATTGCCCACTATCTCCCATTCTGTCTGCTCTTTTTACCCCTTTTCTCTCACCAGCAGGAAAACAAATAGATAAAACCTCTTTTTAGGAAGAAAAAAACAAGTCACCCACATGTAGCCCTTTTTCTTCTCACTCCATTTAGCAGTTTTTCTGCCACAAGCTGGCATTGAGTTTAAAAAAAAGTCAATATGGAGGACCACAGTTTTACAGGCAGAGTTATTGCAAGTAGAAGTAACTGGGACTCTATTTAGACAGAGCTGTGCCCCCAGCTGTAACAGTTTGGTTGCTCCTACATTATGGAGAGGCTGGACAAACTCAGACTGTTGCCTTTCTATTAGCTGAAGCCAGTGCAGGGGGAGAGGTTAGATCTTCCATTTTGCAAATGGCTTTATAAGAAAAAACCCCCACACCCCATATCTTGTTCTCTCCTTGTCCTCCCTTCCCAGTTTGTGTGTTCCTTATTTTAATGTTGTGTCTTTTGGAGGCTCATTTTCCTGTTTATGATGTGCACCTTTCTCATTCTTCTACCAAAGGAATGGGACATTCAAAAAAGCCACACATCATTTTAATGAGAACTTGATTCTGATGTACAGAGTTGCTGTGGGAGTCAAGGAGCATAGGACAGGAGTTTAACTGGCTCTGTCTAAGCCTAGGGGAGCAAAGGAGGACTCCACACCCTGATACAGCCACCCACTGCAAGAGAAGGGGGAGAAGAGAAGAAGCTGAGAAATGGTAACCTATTATAGCTCCCTGACTAACTGCCCCAGCCAAAATTGTACTTTGGGGCCATACACCAGCTGAAGATAGGGAGAGCTGAGCAGCTCCCATGCCATCAGCTCCTGGCTTAGAGGATGCGGTTTTGGGAAAGATGACATAGCCAGAGTGTTGCTGCATTTTTGTGAGCCCCAACTACTAAAATGGCCTATGGGTGGAGTGATGTAGCCAGCGCAAATTAGAATGGCCTTGATTCCCCTCTAAGTTTCATGGGGATCCAAAAAGTCTCCAGTCACTGTCAGATGATCAAGGTAAAGCCACCCTTTCTTACTACTCCCTCTCAGCTGTGCCAGATACACAAACAGCACAAAAGGATCTGGGCCTCACATTCTGCATATGACTTTTTTCCTTTTTGTAGTTTCTGCAAATTCCACGATGGGCTGTGGTCCCTGACAGTATTTTTATAACCAGAAATGGCTCTTACCAGAAACCAAGTTTGTATTCATGACCTAATTTTGCCCATGCATAAAATGTGGTTCTACTTTTGTAACCCTTCTGCCCATCAGAGTTGGCAGCAACAAGGGCCGGGTTCAGTATCCAGGGGTTCCATTCCAATAGCACAATACAAAAACCGGCTCGAGCCCCCACCCAGTGACCTGGGACAACCATATACCACCCCTCTGGGCGTCTGTAAGAGACAATACTTCCCCTCTCGCAAGCACTGAGTCTGAGTGTACTTTTAAAAGGTACTGAGTGCCTTTTAATAACAGGGAGTGCCTTTTAATAACATGGAGAAACAATGTGGCATTATATTGGGGAAACACCACAAACAAAGTTAATAAACCAAACCATGAACCAGAAGCCCCCCTCCCAGCAAATAGGCCATGGCCTTCCCTTTGGCTCTTGAGTTCCACAACCCCAAAAAGTCACTCAATAGTCCCAAAGTCCAGCAGCCCAAGAGTCTCTGTTCTGGGTCAGTGCAGAGCTCAAAAGTCAATTGGCAGAGTCTTACCTCCCAGCCTGGGTGGAAATGCAGGGTAGGGCACGGGGCACCTTACGTGGTCCGAGGCCGACTGCACCGCCTCTCTGTGGGGTTCCGCTGCAGCCCTCACCACAATCCGCTCTGCTCTGCTCGCCGACACTCGAACTGCTCTGCAGCGCCAGTCACTCCGCTAGCCGTCCTGCTAGCCGACACACAGACAGCTCTGCGGTGCCAGTCACTCTGCTAGCAGCACAAATGGCTCCACTAGTCGACACATGGACTGCTCTGCTGTGCCAGCCACTCCGCCAGCCACACAAACTGCACCCAGGAACCGCTTGGCTGAGTCTGCTGCTTTGCTCTGCTAGCTGCCCAAATTGCTTGGTGCCACCAACATGCCTTTAGGCCCGCCCCCACTTAACACAGTGCTCAGTGGTTTCAGCTCTTAAGTGATTTCAGCTCTTAGTAGGGTGGGGGGGTCAGCACCTTGGCACAGGTACACCAGCACACTCAAAGTGAATTCAGCTTAGCAG
>ML677332.1:17314215-17656494 GCA_007922305.1 Dermatemys mawii
AAACGCATGGCCCTTGCCCAGTGAGTGCTACCTAGATGATGGCGAGTCCCTCCATCATAACAAGGGCCAAGTATGTGTCCATAGTCCTTCATTCACCAAATCAGGGTAACATCACTTTATATTTCCTGCCTCAATAACATAGAAACTGGGGCTCCCACATCAGCCGAAGTGGCCATGTGGGCTGGTGTGGGCTCAGGCTAGCCGCAGTGGGTGTGTCTATGCAAATGAATCAGCCCCAAAGTTATTTTCCAAAACTCACTGCAATTCCCATAGTTCGCCACCAGATGTCAGAATATATCTCATTCCTGACACTGCTTACACTTTGAAAAGTTACATTGTAAATACACTCTTACTCAGAGTGGACAGTATATTCATTGTCTTCAGACTCATATTTCCCTACTAAGTGAAAAAATATATTATTATTTTTTAACTTGTCAGGAACCCTTGACAGTTCTGGAAGGAGGTGAATTCTATTATAGCTTGCATATCAGCAGCAGAATTGTTAGCTAAGGTCCAATTAGAGAACCAAAATCTAGTTTCATTTCTGTAGCTTCCATCACATTAAATTTGAAGACAATAGGGTTGTACAGGTGTGGAGATCAGGGCAGAATCTGACATCTCAAATTTTTGTTAGTGGTTATGATGATAGTCCAGAAAGAACTTAGTTTGACTTTCAGATCCCAGGTAGAGTTTGCATTGGTGGCCACTAAAAACATACCATCATAATTTTATTTTTATACTGAGCTTGAATCATTAAGAAACACAGACCTTCACACTACTCTTTTGCACTATCAAAGACAAACCACACTTTAAATGTAGCAAATGTAGAAAGAAAGGTCTATGGAGAAAAAAAATGAAACAAGCCTAGACACAGATACAGATAGAGGAAGAAAATACCTTCCATGTTTTAAATCTGTTATTTAAAGGTAATCCTGTACTAGCACCCAGTAGCACAATTCTAGTTTTAAGCACCTCCTTTAAGCGAGAAGTAGACCTCTCGCTCATTTGGTTGTCCTTACAATGATCACTTAAAGATATTTTCCCACCAAGGTAACACATATATGAAATGAAGTTACCAGTGCAAGAGGAAAAACACACTAATAGTTAATGAATATTAAGCTTAATTATGGATTTCAATACATGGTGTAAATTTGATAGTGACAATCAGTGTGTTTATCAGAAAATGAATGCATCTTGCAAGTCATTTGATCTGCCTCACAGACATGAGAACTCCTGAAAAAAGTCAAGGGGGCATTTAGGAAAGCTCTGTTCAGATTGTTTTTAGGTGTATTGTTGTGGTTGAAAGATGGGTGTGCTGCAGATGAATAGTAGCTTCAGTTCTTTATTATCTATAAAAGGCAGAAACTGAACTGGAGAGCTGAACTACTCTCATAATTTTGATCAAATTTGGATCACAAAGGCTTTACTTTACCTTGTTTACTGAGTCAAGTCTACTCCCCGTACACTCTGGCTACGTCTGCACGCCACTGATGGCAGCATATAGGCTCGCTGCAGCTACACACCACAGTGAAAATCAGGCTCCTCCCAACAATTTGCAGATGGTTCAGGTTATTCAAACTTTATGCTGATAGTATGGGAAAATGCTTGGGAGGTGAAATCCACACCGTTAGCCCAAGGCCAGCAAACAGGACTTCTGCAGTGCCCTTATCTCCCTTAGCAGCTGTTATTACAGCGTATGGGCTAGAACAGTAGCCACAATTCTTGTGTGCCACTGGCAAAGGATTTTTGGGTCACTCTTTCCAAGAATACACGTCTCTTGGCTCTTCCTCTAGCCCACGTCCCTTGTTGCTTCTCCAGCAGCATATGCTGGACTGGGCCAAGAACATTTTCTGTGGCTTGAATAGGTGCACAGGAGCATTGTGTGCCTGATGCACTGTGGTCCTCCTACATATACCACTTTGCACGTCTTAATTGGTACGTCTTAATTTGCATCACTGAAAGCCCTTCTCCCTGCAGCATGGGGAAATTTCACCTAAAGAGAAAAAGTTCATCGAATAATTTATTGGACTAACTTTACTCAACAATATCCATGGGCTAGTGACAATACCTAGAAATGACTTGCAGCAAGCGATGAAGTTTTATTAAGCCTGAGAGATATTAATGTGACGAATCTTGACGTCCTTATTCATACAAGATATAAGAGGAATTAGGCCTGAGGTAGGGCTACAGGTTTGTTCCCAAAGTATTATTCTTTCTATTTTTTGCACCTTCCTTAAAATAAAAATGTTTTAAACAGGCAGGGAGAGAGGAAAGTAACCATGGGAAATGTCTTGAAAGCAATCGAGCACCTGCTCTTGTCACAAATTCAGCTACTGCTACTGGCTGCTGCTATTTTGTTCCAGCAAGTTCCCCTTGTTTTAGAGTCAGGGGTGTTTGAAATGTGAAAGACCTAACAGGTCATTTACTCTAGGTCTCTGCCAGTGCAGGACTGATAGGAGGAATTTAATTACATTACAACATATCTGTTTATGCTGACCCCCTCTAGATTTTCTGTTTTTCACAATAATCTGTGCTCCCCATTCCCAGATTTTACAACTACGTCCATCAATGAGAGGCCTGAGTTCTTTCAGACCTTCAGAGATGCCATGTACCAGTGCTGTACAGAGTCAAAAGTGAAACAGCAAGAGCTGTGGTCTTCATTTGACCTGCTGAAATTCAGAAACTCTGCATTCTGCTAGGCAAAGTGCTTTATTTCCTTCATTCACTTTAGCAACAACTGTTTGACCTATTAACGGTATTTTTTTCAGGTGCTTAAAATTTATTACCTCTTCTAATACCTATAGTATTAGTGTTGTCAGAGACGGGTGACCTGATTTAGTAAAAATAAAATCCTTCTTTTGATCCCCCAAATCTTTAATCATTTCTGGAATTGAATTCAAACTTCACCCTTTAATGGACTTCTTTTTAGAGTCTCTACTCAGGCAAAGCACTTGTTGAAGTCAATAGGATTGAATAAGGGTCATAAGATCATGCCTTCAATCATCCATAATGAAAACAAAAATGCTTCATTTTGGTTGCGATTTTTATGAGCTTGACTGGTTGGCATTTCCTTGCATATTTTTTTGTCTTTATGATTTATGAATTTCAGAGAACACTGAAAATATCAGGGCTTGTGCTCTACTCAAATTATGTCAGGCTCAATAAATGATGATGCAGAGTCCCTGGCAATTCCTGAAATATCTTTAATCTACAATCTACAAGGTTAACATCAAAAGAAAAGAGAATATTAAAAAAGGGATGACATTAAAAAAGGATCTGTTCCCCAAGATATATGACATATATGAATCTCTATTTAAAAATAAATCTTCTATCATGGGTTTCTATGAGATACACAAAAATATAGGTTCCTGGGGGGGGGGGGAAACATGAAAAATTACTTTCAATGCAAAGCAGAGATGAGTAATATTACTTTGTTGCATACAGCACAGACACTGTGTTACCTTTAAATAATATATTGAAGCTATGTATATTTTATTTATTTATTAGCTCTTTAGAGGAACAATTTTTCCAAGATCCAACTCAAACACCATTACAAACTTCAGCTTAATATTTCAGTGACTTTTCTTTCTATGGATATTTAAGGGAGTTTCTATGATAGCAAAAAATACATAAAATACACCACCACAAGAAATGCAAATGTTTCCTATGAAGCAGCATGTCAAGTGATTAGAGCAAGGTACTGGAGTCCGGACTCTGAGATTTTGTCCTGGACTCTACCAATCTTCTGCTGTGGCATTGGGTGCAAATTATCTACTTATCTCTGCTTGAGATTTCCCATGTGTAAAATGATTAGATTAACTTCCAAGAAGGGGATATGAAAAATTCTAAATAACATTTGAAAATTCAGGGCTAAATTGTGCCACCTTAACTTACATGGAGTAGTACTTTACTACATTAGTGGTACCTTCCTGTGGTACCACTCAACATGAGTGAGCATGGCACAGTCAGACCTTTCATCACTTCTGAGGAAACTTCAAAATGGTCAGTGTCCCAGTTCAATTCAGAAAAAAATCTCTACACTGTTAGGGCTTCCTTCTGACCTCATTGTTCATTAGGAATACATCCCGGGAAGTCAGTGTAAAGGCGGTGTAACTGAGGTCAAACAATCAAGCCCAGTTTATCCTGAGCTTATCAGTGCTCTCCAAGGACATGTCTACACTACAAACTGAAGTCAACCCATGTTAGATTGATGTCCACATAGACCACCTTCTGCTGTTGTCACCACGAACACCTCCACCAACTTAAGAGGGGCAGTGTTGGGGGCTGAGAGCCCATGCTCAGTTGTGCACAGCTGCCCCCGCTCCCCTCTCTCCACCAGGAGCAGGACTGCCACCCAGGCTCCCAGCAGAGAGCTCCATGCCCAGAGCCTGGGTAGTCCACTAGGACCTCCAGACCCCTTTCTGCAGTATTCCTTCCTAAGCAGTCATTTCCCCTTTTGCATGTGTGGAACTGATTATTCCTTCCTAAGGGGAGTACTCTGTATTTCTCCTTATTGAATTTTATCGTATTTACTCCAGATTATTTCTCCCTTTTGTCCAGATCATTTTGAATTTTAATCCTATCCTCCAACCTTGCAACCCCTCCCAGCTTGGTATCATCCTCACACTTTCTAAGTGTACTCTCTATGCCGTTATCTAAATCATTGATGAAGATATCAAACAGAACTGGAATCAGAACTGATTCCTGCCGGACCCCACTCGTTATGCCCTTCCAGCATGACTGTGAACCACTGATAACTACTCTCTGGGAACGTTTTTTCAACCAATTGTGCACCTATCTTATAGTAGCTCCATTTAGGTTGCATTTCCCTAGTTTGTTTATGAGAAGGGGATGCTAACTGCTTATGCTAAGCAATCTGTTCCACTTTAGTATTCATGCTCGGAGAACCTTTGCCAGAACTGAAGAAGAGTTCTATGTAGCTCGAAAGCTCATCTTCCTCACCAATAGAAATTAGTCTGAGAAGATATTAACTCACTCACCTTGTCTCTCTAATATCCTAGGACCAACACAGCTAGAACACCACTGCATAGAAGCATAAGGAAATAAGGTATCTGGGGTACATGGGTCTATCTGCCTTTTTGTTCTGGATTAGCCCATATCTCACTCTGAACAGAGTGTTTCCAACTGTCAGTGCTGCCTCCAAAACCGTTTCAAAGGAAGAAAAAAAATACGTTTTTCTACTTGTCTCCTTTCTTACGTTTTTCTACTTGTCTCCTTTCATTCTCCAAGCAAACAAAGAGAGAGAGGAAAAATAGGTTATAACAGCAAAACAGAACTGCAGTGATAATATTCATTTCTTCCCACTCAGAGAAAGAGCATTGAAGAACTTGTTAAAGGCTCCATAACTGCAGAGCTGGTGGGTGAATAATTCAGGACCAATAATTTTTAGATGAATTTCACCTCTTAATTGGTTTGTGATCATCTGAACTGATAGTCATTTTCTCAGTTACATTTATTATTCAAATTCATTCACCAAGTAACTTATCATGTGTAGCTGACTAACAAGTTCATTGTGAATATTTGGTATTAGAAATTCATGCTGTTTTTACTAGACACTGGAGTTACATGTGACTGGATGAGTTTAACTTAGAATTGGGTTTCTGGTGGAAATATTCACCATTATGAATTTGAAATTAACTCTCTATGAATATGCAGCAGTTGGCTCTTAAAATTTACTAGCTTGCTATATAACCCTGCAATTCACTGGAACATTCATTCACAGAATGCAAAGGGAATGAAGCAAACAATCAAAGTGAATTCACATGAAGTTGACCAGATGTCCCAATTTTATAGAGACGGTCCCAATTTTTTGGGTCTCTCTCTTATATAGGCGCCTATTACCCTCCACCCTGTCCCGATTTTTCACACTTGCTGCCTGGTCATCCTAGTTTGAACATATCCATGGAAAATGCAGTGTTCATCTAGTGCCACATATCAGTAACTTTATGACAATGATAATGATACACCCAGCAATTAGGGCCAAATCTTAGACCCATTGAGGTTAATGGAATTTTTGCAATTGACTTCAATAGGAACAAACTCTAAGTGTTTACATACAAGTCATAAATGTAAAATTCAGAGGTTTAGGGTTCTCAGTCGTAATATCGTGTGTTTGACATAATGGCCATGCTTTGCATGGAGAGAAAGAAAGAAAAATGTAATGATTTCACAGCAGAATATCTTACAGAGAAGAAACCAGGTAGCGAGAGACTAAAAGTAATCCACAGCTTGTGTTTACAAAAATTCATTAGCATTTCAAGCACACCCCTAAAGGAATTATGCAGACGTTGCAACAAACTACTGTATAATATAATTAAACACAAAAAACTACACTAGTAAAATAGCATTAAGGGACAGATTTTCATTGCCGTAGTAGTGACAGATTGCAAGCAGGGTTGCAGTTCTAATCCACAGCGCACAGTGCTGAAAATAATATCCCTGTGGGTTTGACTTAAACCAGCAGAGTTAAGGCCGCAACTCTATTTCTAATTCTCTCCACTGTATTCCAATATTGAAACTCTCATAAAGCCTGTATCCTTTTCCTTCTTTCCACCACCTCCCCCTGCTGCACACATTTTGTAGAGTCCTGCAATATTTGAACACAACAGGGTTAGCTCAGAATGAAGTGGCGTAGATCTGTGTATTTCCCTTGCCTTTGCTGGTTTAAATTAAGCATGTTAACTCCATTTAACAGTGGCTAGTGATTAAAGCAGTCAGAACTCCTGCGTTCCACACACTGGATAACCATTGAGGACTAGATATTGACTAGTCTTGATGCAGCCATTCAGAGAAATAAGGGGAAGTAAATTACTCCAACCCCAATATGATCCCATTGCAGCTATCCTAAAGCCAAATTAAGGCCATCTTGTGTACCAGGCACAACCTCCATAGCCCTACCCTTACCACAGCTCTGTCCCTCTGTGGAATGGCAGCAGGCCCTGGCAGAGTTCAGATGAATAGGGCAGTTCACACCTCTTACAGCTGTTGTTTCAGGCTGTCTGCAGACTCAAATAGACATCACTGCAGAAATTACACTTTGTTCACATTTTCAAGCTGCTTTGTTGTTTTGGATTTTGTTAAGGTCAATCGTTTGGGTTTTGTTATGTTTCAACAGGGAGTGTTTGCGGCCATGACTGCTTGAAAAATAAATGTTTTAAAAGAAAGCCAAGATTCTGATCTCATCATGTGACACTAAGGCCAGGCTTTCCATGTCTTAATCCACCCTGAGCTACATGGACATTGGCTTCAGGTCCTGTGCAGAGCACAGGGACTGTAAAGCCCCTGCTCCCCCTCTGAGCAAAGCTGAGAATGTATGAGGCCATGGCTATTCTCCTTCCCTCCCTTCCAATATGCCACCCTGGGGAGCTGGTTCGGCACACAGAGAACTAAGTTGCATCCATTGAAAGGCTTCAGTAAGTGACTCCATCCCTAGAACAAGAGAGAACTAGTGGAAGATCTGAGGGTCTTTGACTACTCCTGGGATGGTGCAGCTATGTGCCAGCCATTACACAGGGTTATATCTGAGGACACAAACTAGTCCTTAACCTTTCTGAATCTCAGTTTGCCCATCTGTAAAACAGGTATAATACAGAGGTTATAGTGAGGCTTAACCAAGGTTTCTGAAGTGTTTTGAGAATCTAGAGTTAAAGACACAACATAAGAGCAATGTATAATGTGATTATTGTTATACCTGATGTAACTTTTACATTTTTTTGATTTTTCATGGAAGCATCAAAAGAAAGGGCACATTTAAAAAAAATACAAAAAAAACCCCCAAACAAACAAACAAACAAAAAACCCAAACCCTGAATGTGCAACAGGCTGAATTCAAAATAGCAGGGATTTTCTGATTCTGTGTCTCCCTCTTACATACTATTGAGTCCAGGTTACTTCTGACCTGATGCCATGTTAATACACACATTACCAGGTTTATTCTTAACCTTGTAAAGTTCCAAATACAAAATACTCCATTTCAAGAACCAGTTAAGCTTGCTATGTGGCAACAGAGTAAGAATATATTATTTATAAAACCGAAAGCAAGGAAATGAATAGTCAGGGACACCAAAAATCACACTCTTCCACATAGTAATAACCACATTATTCTTGTCCATTATCAAGAAATACTTCATTACAATACTTCTGGCCCATGGATTGTTGCTACATTTTCATATGTAATTTCACAGGAAAGTATTTATTATTTATAGTAAAATTATATATTGGAGGTTGATATGTCATTAATACGTACAATTAAAACTTAAGCCCTCCCTCTCCAACAATTAACTGCTGTCACAATCCTCCCGCTCCACACACCTTTTCAGATTCTTGGGGTATGGGAAGAATCAGCTTTGCAACCTGCCTAGGATGTCATCAGATTCCACATGGCAGCACCTTCAGGGAAGAGGAGCAATTTTCTACCATCACCTTCTGAAATCTCTCAGCCAAGATCTCACCATCCAAATAATTTTTAAAACACTCCAGTGCACTAGGTAATTATCCCTATTTTACAAACAGGGAAACAGACACAGGCAGACAAATTGAATCCTGTGAAATTGTGCTTACTTCTGCAATGGCTCAATTTACCCGAGATTGGTTAAGTGGTTTGCAGAAAGGCCCACAGTGAGACAGTGGCAGAGCCAGGATGAGAATCTAAGAGCTCATGGCTCCCAGTTCCATGTTTAGTCCATTAGACCAAAGTGACCAACCCTTTCACTCTACCAACCATGGCAGAACTGTGATCAATGCACTATAAATCCCAAAAAACCAGCACCACAGGAAACATCACCCAGAGATAATCCAATTGCCAGCCACCCCCTGACCTCTGATTGGTTCAGATACACTCTTTAAACATTGAGGAAGTTTAAGGATACTGTCAGGTTGCACAGATAGCATCTTGCCTGCTACCATACAGACCCTGGCTCTGTTCTTAGGCTCTGACCCTTGGCTTGACTCCTGATCCCTGATTCTGCCGATGATCTCTGACTAGATTCCCAACTCTCATTTTGACCTTTGGCTTTACTCCTGATTTCTTACACTGGCTTTGACCCCTGGCTTAACCCCAGTTCCTGTTTTGCCCACCAGGTCTGACTCTTGGTCCTATCCACTAGGCAAGACTGCCCACATTCCTGTCATGGCAACTGGGTAGAATGTCCCAGGGTTGGGGTAAATTACAGGATTCTGGAGTAGGTTAATTCTATACTGATTATGGGATCTAACAGCACAACCTTAAATCATTCAGGGACAAGTAAGGCCACTTGATAATGCAATATTAAAGCTCTATGGGTTAGGGACTCTCTTATTTGTACATGGTTGTACAGTATCTAGCACAATGAGGCCTGCCCTGATTCATGATCGAGGTTCCTGGGTACTGCCAAAATTCAAACAACAACAAAGTTGATAACATTACAAGATTTGAAGCTAGGTATATACACCATCTCAATATTTGATTGACAGTGACCAGAGGAAAACAATTTACTGCAGCTGTGTGCTCCTTTTCCAACTTGTTTTTCCTATCCCAAAACTCAGTGGCTTAACTGAATAGTCAGAATGAACAAACAAGAACTCAGTAAGACCAACAAACTCCCATATAATTCCAAATCATGTTTAGATTTACCACTCATCCCCAAACCACATTTAAAACCCCATCTGTCCCAAACTACCACCAAATGGAAAGTAAACACAAGTAGGAATTTGATAGGGACGCTGAAGGTTTTAAATTAAATGGACTGTCCTAGCCTAAATCATTTTAACTGCCATTTTACATTTTATACTCATTCTTGTCCAGTCCATTCAAAAGTTCATTTGAAAAAACCGATCTGTGACCTGGTCTCATTTCCCAGGGAGACTATTAGAAATGCAACAAACCTGTTAATCCACTGTAGTAAAAGATTCAAGTAAAAAGTCATGTTCCACTTGCAGTATGTTCCCTCATGGAAAATAGGTTTCAGGTGAATTGAAAATGTAACAAAGAAATCATACTGTGTGCAATAATTCAGAGACATAGTCCAGTCTATAAATATCATAAAAAGGAGCAGAGATTTTTCTGATCATTTTCAAGATACTTGAAATGACTTTTCCCATACAGTATGTTGTTTCCACCACCACTGTTTTATTCCATTATTTGATTGTTCTCACTATTTATGACACTGCCTTTTGCAAGGTTTTTTTTTTATTGCTGTTTGTGTTTAATGGAACACAAAACCAATGAACTATGAACTAACCAGAACAGATGAGGAGTGGACAAAATAAAATATAAAGATACAACTTAATCCCTTCTGCAGAGTTCACCCTTTAACTGGGGGAACAACTGTGAGTGAAAACCTGGCTCTGCTGAAAGAAATGGCAAACCTCTCTTTGACTTCAGTGAGGCCAGAATTCCATAGTGTATGTTTTCCTAACTAATTTAATGCTCAGTAAAATATGCGCCTCATGTTGTCCACAGAACAGTCACAATGTCGGCACCAGCAGGGCAAGCTTCTCAATACTGTCCCATTAGTATGCCTCAATAGTGAGCTAGAGGACCATTAGATGAGGTAGGGTAGTTCAATGGCTATACTTACAGTTCTTTGTCTATCTGGTAACATGGCTAACACAGGGAGTACCAATTATTGTGGCACCACGATCCACTGTCACTGTATGACTAGGACTGTGACAACTCATTTCATGAAGGCCACTGAACAGAAGATAAACTTTGCAATTCTTGACTTGTCTATAAGAAGCATTTGCAAAGTTCTCGTCATCATAATACCTGTGTGCAAATTGGATGCAACCTGGCAAAGTAAAAGGCTCCATAAGCTACTGTCAATACCTTGAGCCATTTATATCCTACAGATAATTTCTCAAATATCATGCAGGACATCCAGACTGGATAAAATGCATGTAGGGAATGGAACAGACCCATATTTAGCTCTATTAAGTGGGAGTGAAGAGCATGAATGGAAAGAATGTTAATCTCTTATGAATGAGAAACATAACTGTAAAAATGCCTTGGAATCATCAAAGTCAGGGAAAACATATTTTGTATTTTTGTAAATAGCTCATTTTGGCACCAAAAAAAAAAAGTTACATCAGCTTTCAGTTAAATAAAGTCTGGTTTCAAAATTTATACCAAATGTCTGTATTATAGAAAACTAACACATATTAATAACACAATTTGATGAAACACTGTGTTCTATAAATGTAGATCTATGTTGTCATCATGTTTATTTTTATTTATCCAGATTCACATTTTAACAAATACACATGCCATTTATTCATTAAAAATTCCAGCAATTTTTTCCAGTATCTCTTAGATGAATCTAGGGATTCAACTCATTTAAGGGACAATAGGTCTGAGAGAATGGAATTTTTAGTATAGCTGTTTGTTAAAACTGAAAGTAGATAAATAATGAAGATATCTGGGAGATAGCTAGTGTAATACTGGTTTTTAAAAAATGTTTCATAGATGATCCTGGCAATTGCAGATTGGTAGGCCTAACTTCAGAAGTGGCAAATTGGTTGAAATTATAGTAAAGAACAGAATTATCAGACACATAGACACTATACACTGAGGAAAAGTCAACACAGCTTTCATGACTTAATCAATTTGAATTATTTGAGGGTGTCAACAAGTGTGAAGATAAGAGTAATTCAGTTGATACTGTGAACTTGGACTTTCAGAAAGCCTTTGATAAGGTCTCAAACCAAAAGGTCTTAAAGTAAGAAGTCCTGGCATGAGAGAAAATGTCCTCTTGTGAATTAATAACTGGTTAAAAGATGGGGAAAAAAGGGGTAGGAATAAATGGTCAGTTTTCAGAATAGAAGAAGGTAAATAGCGGGGTCCCCCAAGGATCTGTTCTGGGACATGTACTGTTCAGCATATTCACAAGTGATCTGGTTAAGGGAATGAACAATGAGGTGGCAAAGTTTGCAGATGATACAAAATTACTCAAGATAGATAAGTCCAAAGCTGACTGTGAAGCTGATTGTGTAGAGTTAGAAAGGGATTTTACAAAATGGGATGACTGGGCAACAAAATGGCAGATGAAATTCAATGTTGATAAATGCAAAGTAATGATTATTAGAAAACATAATCACAACTATAAGTACCAAATGATTGTAAATTAGTTGACGCCACTCAAGAAAGCTTTGACTCATCATGGATATTTCTCTGAAAATATGGGCTCAGTGTGCAGCAGCAGTCAAAAAAGCTAACAAATTTAGGAACCAAAAGGAAAGGGATAGATAAGATAGAAAATATCATGTCACTATAAAAATTCATTGTACTCCCATTCCTTGAATACTGTGTGTAGTTCTTATTACCTCATCTCAAAAAGACATATTGGAATTGGAAAAGGTATAGAGAAAGGCAACAAAAATGAGTAGGGGTATGGAATAGCTTTCATATGAGGAGAAATTAAAGAGGCTGGGACTGGTCAGCTTTGAAATGAAATGCCTACAGGGGATAGGATAGAGGTCTAGAAAATCACGAATGGTGTGGAAAAAGCTAATAGGGAAGCATTATTTTCTCCTCGTAACACACAAACCAGAGCTCCTCCAGTGAAATTAATAGGCAGCCGGTTTCAAACAAACATAAGGAAGTAATTCTTCACACAAGGCACTGCAGAACTCATTGCTGGGGATGTTGTGAAGGCCAAAAGTATAACTGGATTCAAAAAAGGAGGATGGGTCCATTGGGATCATGGAAGATTGACCATCTTAGCTAATAGCCACTGATGAACCTGGAACACCACCCTATGCTTTGGGCATCTCTAAACTGCTGACTACCAGAAGCTGAGACTGGATGGCAGGGGACAGATCACTCAACAATTTCCCTGTTTAGTTCATTCCCTCTGAAGCACCTTGCACTGGCCACTGTCAGAAAGGAGGATACTGAGCTAGATGGAGCACTGGTCTGACTCAGCATATGGCCATTTTTATGTTCTTATCCGGAATAAGGAGAAAGGAACAGTTGCATACCTAGCAGCTGTGATGCTTCTTTAGTTAATGTTTGTAAAGCCCTCCAAGATAAAAGGCCTAGATTTTCTGTTATGTCTTGTCTCCACTAGATGCAGCAAAGGCCTAACTTCAGAGTGGGATTCCCGCCATGGTGCCTGTTAGGTCTCCCTTATTCTCAAGTGGCTCCAGCCTTTCCCCAAGCTGATAATGGCACCAAAGAGTCACCTGTCAACTGGGGCATACAGGACTTTGCTACTAAAACAGGTCCTGTGTTGGGAATTGCAGGGAAAGTGTCATAGGAGTTGGCTATGACAGTTTTATGCCCACAGAGAATTCCCCTATATTGCAGGAATCCAGGCTAGGAAGCTTCCATTCCATGGCACTGAAAGAGCAGGCTAAATAATTGACCCCAAAAGTGCTGTAAGTACTAGCTATTATCAATATCTAATACACTCATATGTTTAGTTATAGAACGGCCAAACATGCATTTTCCAGAAGTTCAGTTTTTTTATTCCTATTAAACTTATTTGATTTTGGGTGGGAGGGAGGAAGGGGATATTTTTTTTTTAAACAGAAGCTAAAAAACACAACTTGCTCTCACAAATTATTTTGTTCAGAATGAGAACAGAATTATTTATTATTATTGTTGTGTCTAGAGTCCCAACTGAGACTGGAACCAACTCATGCTATGAGCTGTACAGACACATAAGGTCTTACCCAAAGAATTTGCTAACTCAGTAGATGGATTGGCCACAGGCAAAGTGACTTGCCCAGTGGGTTAGTGGTAAAGCCAGAGCCGAGGTCGCCTAACTTGCAGGCCAGCACCTTATCTATTAGATCATACCACCTCTCAAAGTAGCCTGGACAATTAAAGCTGGACCTTTACCACCCAAGGTAATTAAACTGACTACAGCATTTGTAGTCTCTCTAAATTAATATTCTCTCTAAATGAGAGTATGAGAACCACCACCACTCACAACAATGGTACATTCCCCAGTGCAGTAAACGTCTGTTTATTAACAGCAACTACGGTATAATGCTTCAGGCTGAGAAAGAAGCATGTTTGGCAAGCTTTCAAAAAGAGAGTTTCACCTGTCTGATTTAGCAAAGCATAACAAAAACATAGTTTTCACTGTTTTGTTTTAACACACTCTTTTGGGTATATTCCCTGCTTGACTCAATCTTCAGTCCAGGGAAATAAACCCATTTGTCTCAATCAGTGCACTTCATGTTCAGTCTGTTAGCCACCTTCAGTGTTTTGTTTTTTAAAGGGCATAGTGGGAAAGATGAGAATATCGGTAAAACTTAATTGCTCTTAATATCACCACAAGGAAACGGAGACAGGCAGCTGTGCAATAAAATATTACATCAAACAGGCACTGTTCATTTTCCACACTCAAAAGAGTTTCTTCTAAAAGTGAAACTGTCAGCACAGACCATAAATGTTTGTTTATTATGGATCATTTGGGACCTGTAGTTCTCATAAAGTACTAGAGCCTGCAACTTCTCTCTGGTTTGGAAGCCAGGAACTGAACATTCTGATAGCAAAAGACCAGGGACAGAATTGCACTGGCCATTTTTTTAAACATATCCTTATTTTATAGCTTTCCTTCCATTAGAGCTTATATTTGAAGTTTTTTAGTCTCTCTTGTATTAAAATAGTTCTAATTCCTCTGCAAAAGGCCTCCAGCAGTAGATATCTTATAAATTAATACATGAAATTGGGGGTACCTCGTATGAAGAAGTGTATTCCAGGAATTATTTATGAAATCCTGGAGTGGAGCTAAGGCAGCAGGGAGAAGCTACAGAAAGTTCTCAAAGCTGCAAACTGAGTTAAACAGCAGAGCTAAGCAAATCACTGGGTTATGAAACTGAAGTTATGCAAAACTCTGATAGTTGTCCCCACCCACCCTCCCTCCATGCCACATTTCCTCAGATTTTCATGTCGTGGCCTTGACTGCGTAGTAGAAAATTTCCTTACAGGAAAGTTCACATCTTCCTCCTTCTACCCCTCATTCTGATCATGTACTATGGGGGTGTCATTATTTCTCCTACTCAGACAGGATGCAATGCTTGGATTACCAAGTCTGTACACAAAAAAAAAATTTGTTTACATTATCAAGTAAGTAGCCCATTGAAAATCCACCAGACACCAAAATACCTTTGAAACCAAGTGCCTCATGAAAATACTAGATATTAAAATGCAATGATTATTAACAAATGCTGAATCTTCAGAGTTCAAATATTCCTCATCTCCTGCTTTTGTAGTTAGAGCAGTTTCTCCTCTCTAGGTATTCACACCTCCAGATCAGCTGCTAGAAGAGGACCTCATCCTCCCTGATTAGAGATAACAAGGTGGTTCAGCCTGATTGAACTAACCCTTGTTATCTCTAATCTGGTTCTTGCCTACTTATTTATACCTGCCTCTGGATACTTCCACTGCATGCATCTGACGAAGTGGGTATTAGCCCATGAAAGCCTATGCTTCAATACTTTTCTTAGTCTTTAAGGTGCCACAGGACTCTGTCACTTCTAGAAATATTGAAGCCACTTTGAAATGAAAAGAAACAATAGGACAGTAAGTCAATCGCCCTCTCTGGAAATAAAGACCAAAGACTAATTCAGTGTCTCAAAGGGTGGAGAAAGAGGCTCTGGAGCCATTCACCGAGGAGGTACCTTGGAACAGTGGGGGGTGCTTTATGAAAGTTTGGTTCCTGGCTCCTAAGAGCTAGCAAATGCTGCAAAAGGCCAAACTTTTGGGTAAGAATCTATCTCCTCTATTAAACAGTGACCCATCCTATCAATAAGTGTAGGCTCTAGTTTGCATTTTATGATTTTTGTATGTAACCATTTGTTTCCATCACTCACATTTGTCTTATTTGAATCTCATCTCTCTCAAAATTTCCTTCTGTTTTCCTATAATTGAACTCAAATGCTGTGTGTGATACAGGAGCTGTGGTCTAAGATGACACTGGGAAACGCTGTTCATTTAGGAACAGAGTATCTGAAATTTCTATGGGTATACAGTGATCAGGGGTTAGGTACCAGATGGAAACATTTTGAAGGACTCAGGGTCTATGGTGCATCTATTATCAACCAGTGAGTTGGTACAGACCAGAGGAGAATGCTTTAGTGGCTGACAGGCTGGTTGTGTTAGGTATCTTAACACCCAGTTTTGGCACAGGCAGCACTCCTTCAGGCTGGAGGAGGGAGGCAACAGGTTTAATCACAGACCTGGGTGCCCAAAGAAGCATCACAGGCCCATAGAAAGAACCTCTCCATCAAACAGTACTCAGAGAGGGAAAAACTGATGGGACTTAACAACACAAAGGATATACAAAGAGCATCCCAAGACAGGAGACGTGGAGCCTTCTTTGTTCCCTAGGTGATATCTGATGGCAAGAAATTCCAATCAATGGTGGATAAAGGCTACACTAGGCTCAGATCAAACTTGCCCTATGGACCTCTTCCCTGCACCCAACCAAACCAAGAGTCATCCCTTGCCAAGATGTTTGTGGCGGTGCTGACTCCCTGACCTGACAGTGCTACAGCCTACTCCCATCTCCGCACTGATTCTTGAATAGAATGTTTTATGGTCTTCTTCCTATTCAAGGATCAGATCCAGGCATCCTGCTTTCAACAAGCAACAAAATGAACAGGTGGTGAATTCAAAATATTTGACAGACATACTTCTACATGACTTAAGCTTCTACAAGACAGTGTATGGCTATCTGGTATATTTACCAGCTATAGGTCCAGGTACTCAGTCTCTGTTCGGAGGTTTTGTTGTTGATTTTTTAATTTATGTTGCAGAAGATTTCTATTTTGTGATTTTCAAACATAAAACAGGTGAGAAGGAGTGGCTCTATCCTTTTCTTTTGGTTCTCATTAGTTAGCATTGTGTTACATTTGAATATTGTAACTTAGTATATTCTGAATCAGGTATAGGTTCAGGATCTCTTTAGGCAAAAAGCCAACTTATCCCTGTTTCAGTACTGATGTTGTCTAATGAGATATGTTGATCTTCAAGGGTTTTCCCATAACCTATTCCAGCAAAATCAGACTAGATCAAGGATACTTAACCCAGAGTCAAGGCTAAGAGTCCTTTACTCAGAATGCCCAGTCCTCAGACATATCTTAAGAACCTGAGCTTAACTACTGTAGTTGATCTCAGCAGCTAGGAGTAAAACACAAGGGTGATGGTCTCTTACATATGCAGGACCCAGACTAAAAGTGTTTTATAAATCACAGCTGACATCTTGAATTACACCTGGTACCAAACTGGAAATCAGTCTAGTTTCTGAAGACCAGTTGTAATCTATACAAGAATCATAAAGAAGGAATTATGCGCAAACACACTGTGCCACTGAAGGTTTCAAGTGGTCTTCAGATGTAGCATTCCGAAGCATTACAGAAATTTAGTCTGGTGTGGTAAAAAATAAGGATAACTACGGCAAAAGTGGACCATATAGTGAAGCACAGATGAGACAGAAAACTCATGAACATTTTTCCTATCTGGACATCCAGACGCATCTTAGCACCCAACAAAAGCCCAATTTCCACATCTGAATAACAAAAGGAAGACAAACTCCCTCAAGTGAGGAATCACATATTACCTTAATTATTCCCTCCGGTTTCCAAACTAGCAACACCACCTCAGAATTATCCAGAATTAGGCTTAAGACCAGCTCTCGCCCAAGCCGCAATCATCGTTAAATACTAGGAATGCTGCAAACTGCACCATCCAAATCCAGTGAAATGGACACACAGAGGTGTGTCATCCATACACTGAAGAATTTTGCAGTTAACTTTGCCTCACTGTCTCTCAGATGCCTCTGATACATGTGAAAGATGAAGTACCGGATATTTTAAGAAAGTTAATGCCCAGTGCAGCAGCTGATCAAAAAAAATTTTCTCACCCTGATCAGTTTTTCAAGATCAAAACTACTGCTTTCTTTCACTCTAGACAGAGAAAAGAAAAGATATGCTTCCCTGTATAGTTTCTACCAAGCAAAACTACTGGAATAACTCACATCTGTGCTGTAATTTTCAAAGTGAAATATACAAGTAGCTGCCGTTTAAAACATCTATATTTAACTATGTGTTCATGCACCCATAGCTGTTGCATTTACTTGTACAATTTTTCAATCATCAAATCAATTTTAGTGCCACCTTTAAAAGACATTTTTAACCAGGAGTTTCTGGTATTTTAACTTACAAATGGCAACGGAAGTCAAGTAGAATAATTACAAATGGAGGCAGATTGTGACTGCATACTACATAATAAATTTATTAGTTTGACAGTTAGAATATTAATGCAATAGCTATTGAAACACAATGCCATACAATGTTACTAATCACAGACAAAAACTGCATTTAAATAACATTAGCAGTGTGATACAGGTCCTCAAAGGCCAAAGAGTTCAAGTTCAGTTTGATGGTGCCTTTAACTCATGCCACTATCTGAATAAAAACCCAGACAATGTCATTCCTAATTTGGAATTTCCTGGCTCCTGGTGGCTTGCATTGGTCTTAATATTATTTATTAGAATGATATCATCAAATTGTGTAAAGGCAAAATTTAGGTGTTGTATAAAAGATTTTTCTATTTGCAACATACCACAAACATTTTAAATGATTTTTACATATTTATTTTCTATCAGAAAATATTAGCATGTTTTTGTCTGTCTTTTACTTTAATTTAAAAATTCCTCTGTGGCATTGGAAACCACAGTATATCCCATCACTGCACATGAATCAGAAAGTAAAAGTGACTAAACACAATAAATTGAACGGATTGATATACTTCCATTGTCCAAGGTGCATGACATGCAAAACGTAAACACAGCGTAAATGGTGAAAAATAAATTAGTTTCTTCACACAATGCACAGTCAACCTGTGGAACTCATCAATGGATGTTTTTAAGGCCAAAAGTATAACTGGGATAAAAAAAAAATAGATAGTCATTGATGGACCTATTCTCCATAAACCTATTAGCCAAGATTGCCAGGGACACAATTCCATGCTCCGGGTCTCTCTGAACCTCTGAAACCCAGAGGTTGGAACTGGACAACAAAAGACTGATCACCCAATTACTGCCCGGTTCTGTTCATTGATTCTGAAGCATCTAGCATTGGCCACTGTTGGAAGACAGGATACTGGGCTACAGGGACCATTGGTTTTACCCAGTATGGCTGTTCTTATGAGGCCATGCAACTGTAGAGGTGAGTCCTGTCCTCCTGTGCTTTTGTCTGCAAGAAGGAGAGCTTGTAGGCCATAATGATTTCCACAAGAATCCCTGATATTTGGATATTTCCACTGGGATTGAAACATTGCCAGAGAAGACCACTTGGGCTCAGACCCAATTCTCAACTTTGCAGCACTACTCATTGCTTCATTCCCATTAAAATGAATCTAAAGCAGCAAGACCACCAGTGGCATTATGTAAAAGGATAATATTAATAATAATTCATAATAATTAATCTGCTGTTGTTGACTATGATAGTGCTTTAACTATCTTGCTGAAGAAGACATTTTACTGCCCAATTGTACTTAATGTTATGAACTTTTCTTTAAGCATGTTTCCCATGCATAGAGCATTCACTCAGTGTTAATATATTTTTAGAAGATATAAAAATTAGAAAAGGATTATACACGGGTATATGTAGTTAAATTTAATATTGCCCTAGTGGAGAGCTTTCAAGGATCCTTTAATCCTAAGAATTTCCAAAAGGCTTGAATGTAATGAAGAGACTTCTGAGAATCCTTTTAAAAAATCATGCTTTAAAGTCATTCTAAAGAAATCATTAAAGAAAAGCAGGCAGAAGGTGGGAACTATCAAGAAGATCAAGACCCTAAGTGGATTTTTTTCCTATATGTCTGACTTTAAAATATCTCGTACCAGTTTAATTACCATTTTTGGGAGATGTTCAACTGTACAGAAGTAAAGAAACAGTTGTGGAACATATTCTGCACTCGTGCCACTTGCAGGACTCCCACTGACACCAGTGGGACATGGGATTGTATCAGATTAGATCATTTCTCCATCAAATACTGGGTGCTTCATAGGAAAGTGAAAAAGATCTATAAGGCAGTCACCAATTGTTCAATGCTACATGAGAGGAAAAAATTCTTTCCTGAAGAGCTGTAGGCAACCATCTGATAACCTGAAAAATGAAATTTGATTAGCATTGTCTCAATTTGTGCAAATACCAAGGTCACTGATCGTCATACTTACTCATACTGCTTTTTAAACCCACCATATTACTTGACACAGTAACTTACAGCAGCCTGTGACAATCACATTCCCTGCTATCTGTGCATTTTGATCTATACTGCTTCCATCCATGGGTGAACAATATAGAGAAACTTCAGTCGAGCTCATATTGTGACCACAGAATATGGGAGTGTTAAGTCCACACCCTCATCACTCCCTTCCCTTGACCCTAGAGAAACTGGGACTCCACCATATGGAGATTGGGGGAAAAAGGATGATCTCTGTTCCACTCTCTACCCTTTCCCCAACACTGACCTTCGGATCAGCAGTTTAACCACTTCACCCTCTGCAACATCCTGTGTGCAAAGGCTTCTGGGGGCAACAGCTGGCGTAGTCATCTTTGGAAGCATAGAAAGTGAGGCACTGCCTGGCAGGCTCCTGAGACAATGCAGAGACACATTCTCTAAGGAGATGGCTTTGGCCTCTATGAATCAGGTGGAACAAATTCTGGGAAACAAATTCTGTTGTTTCTAAGGGGGTGGGGGACAAACATAACCCTCCCCTCTTAGAGGTTAGAATGCAACAAATGACATTCTGTGGATGAGATTTTCAAAGCCACCTCGGGAAACAGGGCGTTCGGATCCTGTCAATTTTAATGGTAATTCGACTTTGAAATTCCTTAAGGCTGTTTGGAAAGTCTCCACCAACTTACAAGTCCAAACTCATAAAGATACCGTTTCAAACTTGGAAATGTAGGACAGTATGGCTTGGTTTTCCTTTTCTTTGCTGCAAATTTGGCAGTTACTAATTTCATCAAGAGCCCCCTTCGTTCTTACATAAAGAACTGTTCAGTTTTGATTATAAACTTTTATAGGAGTTATGGCCCCAGAAACCACACAGCATGTGACACTGACATATGTGGAAGCTGATGATATTAGATAGAAGTTTCCTGGAGAGAATCTCTGAATGAAAGAGAAACAGTTTTACACAAAGAAAACTAAAAACTTGAAAAGCAATACAAAGGCTAGTGAAAGAGTTTATTTCTAGGAGTGTATTATAATTTTGGATAGGTGGGGTGGTTTCTAAAAGGATTTGTACTAAAAGCTTTTCAAAAATACATAGCGTGATTCTTTAGTGATTCAGTGAGAAGCAATTTCCCAGAAGTGTATATTTTTTAATAGAAAGTACTACTTTGCAGCTCAAGCTACACCCTAAAACCTGACAGCAGGTTAGATCCTCTCCTCCAGCTGAGAATTGCTCAGCACACCTGAGAAGAGGAAAAAGATGGCTTTATAGAAAACTAATCCTTGAGTCAGCTCTGCCCTTAGTGTAACTAAAAGCAGCCTCAAGGCTAAATTATACCAGTTGCCATTCTGGTAGTTGGGGATCAACATATTGCACAGTTTGGCCAGGTCCCCTTTCTCCCAGCCATGTCGCCTGCACTTGAGATTGATAGAGGGAGTGGTATAGACACATAATGGTAGCTCCAGCTGGGTATCCCTCGAAAATGGGGAACACCAAAATTGACAAAAGCTCCAACATGGCCCATAGCAGCTGGAATCAAACCAAGGTCTGGCTCAATTTATTTCTCTTTAGAGAATTTTGCTGTGTACAAGTCCAGAGTTTTTCTGTAGTATTGTGAATCTACAGTCGGTTTTAAAGCCATTTGGCTCACCATGATCTCTTTACTCAGCCATAGCTCCTGTTGAAATCAGGGTAGGATCAGGTTGAATGTGGTTAAAAATTAGCTCTGGTTTGATGTGTGTGGATGTTAAAGATCTCTCAGCACTTTGCATAGGAGTAGAGGTTTAACCTACTATTATTGGCTTAAGTTTCTCCTCCCCACAGTCATTATTCAGGAAGCTGTGTACCAAGTGGTTGCCACCATCTCCCAGAGGCATCTGCATTTCATTGATGCTGTACGTATTAAGACGTGCAAATCCTTGCTTAGCATAATAACTGAACGTATTAAAACGAGAACTCCTCTAGATCTCCCATTTCCACCATTCAACAACCTCCCCACTCCCATTTCCTAAGCCTATTTTCCCCTCATATTCAGGCTATTTCTACATTCTGTTTCTTACTTCATACCATATCCCAAATCCATCTGTACCTGTCCCTACTAGCCAAACCTTAATTCATATTTTCATAATCTTCCACCAAGACAACTAACCTTCTCTCTGGACTTTCTAGCATGGCCTCACTCCCTCCAGTATAGCAACTTGGCCAAACATCTTCCTCGGCTGCTATTCCAGCAGCACCACTCCCTATAGCAGTTCCTTCATTGGCTCCATATCAATTGCAAACTCATCATCCTTGCTTCCAAGATACTGAGCATGTCTGCTTCTAACTAGATCTCTTCACCTTCCACTCAACTGCTCAGGAAAATCTACCAATTCTACCTCCCTCCACAACTCTCTTGTTCCTTTCTCCAACAAGCACCTTCTCTGATGTTGCTCCAGTGCACTGTCCTTCCCAATTAAAAAAGAAAAAAAACACAAAGAAATCTAGAGACTGAGGCCAAGCTATAGAAGAAGATAATGTTTAAATTAGTCTATATAAAGAGTTCCTAACCTGGGGGTCATGACCCAAGAGAGGTTGCAAAGAAGTTTAGACAGATTGTGACCTCCCTACCTTTCTTAGTGGCTAGAAGGGAGAATTAAGCCTGAAACTCTTTACTGTTATAACACTGGGTCACAGTACAGAAAAGGTTGAGACCTATTAGACTATAACATATATTTATTATTATTTAGCTAGAGTGTGGTAGTATCTAGGATCCCCATTCATGGATTAGGGCTCCATTGTGCTGGGCACTACAAACACAGAAGCCTGCCCCAAAGAGCTTAATATCTAGAATAACTTAACCTTGAGCACAAGATATATTTAAACATATTTTTAAGAATATGTTAAAATTCAGCATCTATTGCAATTGTAAAACTGAATTATCTAGGAATGTTTTGCATTACTTCTATCAAGTTGTTTGGCGCTTCAGTAAGGCCACCAAAGGCCCATTCTTGCTGTCCTTATCAAGGCAATTCTTCCATTAAAATGCAGAGTATGAATTGCTGAATAGGACCCAAAATGGTGCTTCAGTAATTTGCAATATCATGACTGTACCAACTGAACAGTCTGTAAACTTTAGCTAACAAGAGATTACATGGGCCTGGTTGGAGCCCTCCAGTATTGTAAGAAAGTTTTTCTTCACCATCAAAGCAGATTTCTTTCAAACTGTCCTTCCTGCAGCACTTCCTTTTATTATTCCAGTTTATTCTAAAACTGAGGCACATTTTGATCACAAGGCTCTATTTATTCTTGATTACTTTTACTATTAGATCACTTTGTTTCTATGTTTCTATACGTAAAGCCACAATGCTCCACAATCCAGAACAGAATTTCAACTAATTGGGAACTAGCTAGACAAAGGCACTCAAGGCAGCAAGATTTGCAGCTTGACCTTAAATATGAAGCTCCTCAACTATGATGCCATGTAGTATTCAAGAGAGACATCTGCTGGCAATAAAGAGGAAGAGCACCCATCCTGAGATAGCATGAAAGCTTTACACATCTAAATTATGCGGATATCTACTTATCCATGAAAATGAACTGTCTGGGGCTAATTAGAAATAACTAAATAAATGCAGCAGACTAGGTATTTTTGTTGTTCCTTTTTTCAGATGCAGCCTGTTTCCTTTATGATGTGTAGCATCTGTTTATGTTGCATATGATTAGTTACATTATATTGCTTCCCAAAGGTTCTTAATGCAACAGGCAATGTACCACAAAGACCAGGTGTTCATTGTAAAGCTTGAATTTGTGATCTGAGTATATGTTGCGTTCCTTTTACACCTGAAAATCCAACCACCTCACTGTGGGATTGACCTGGTCAGTGGTTTATATATTCATCTGTGATTTATGTCAATAAATCTCATTTTAACTGGTACATCAATCCAAAGCAACTCCACTAAAGTTAATGGGTCACAGTGGTGTAAATATTATAGCAGAATTTGGCCCACAACAGCATCCAGCAAAGTGACCAAGCTTAGAATAGCTTAAAAATTGGTTTTTACAAACTTACTTCCTCTTACATTTGATCCTTCTGAAAAGGAAGTTAAGGCTATTTTTACTATAACTGCTCCAGAGATTTTTTTTTAAAAGTTATTTTTCACATTGACTATAAGAAATAAATTCCTTATGCAAAATCTACCAAAGATAGAGTATTTTGTAGGATTCTGTCAAAACAACCGTTTTTGCACTGCTCTTCTCTTGCTTTAAAGCACTGCAATTTCCCATAGGTAACAATGTGTTGCATTAGTGAGGTGACTAATTTTCTAAGGCCTGGGCTACAATTTTCTAAGGCCTGGGCGGGGAGGTTCAAACTAAGGTACGCATGAAGTCGAAGTACTTTAGTTTGACTTACCTGGCCATCCCCTCAGCGGTGGGTCGACCGCGGCTGCTCCCTTGTCAACTCCGCTTACTCCTCTTGTGGCGCTGGAGTTCGAATCCGCAGGAGCGCTTTCGAAGATCGATTTATCGCATCTAGGCAAGACAATCCCCGATACATCGAACACAACCTGCCGGAGGGGCAGGTAGTATAGATGTACCCTAAGACATTAGAGTCATGACAAAGCTGTAATCTTTATGTTCACATACCAACCCTCTCTACTGCTGTATTTATGCCAATATCTCATTTAGAAGCTATACAGTTTCAATGGGGCAAATTCAGCCTTCTCTCTCACCCTTGTGATGATATAAAGCCAGAGAGGCAACAAAAACAGTTTTCTGTGTGACTGCAAATAGCTTGCACCCTCTGCTTGTTTTCTATTATCCAGCAATGATACTTAGTTACAGATGTTGGGGAGGGGGCTATTTTTTTAAAAGCACCTGTTCCATACCACGTCAAGAGATGCGGAAGCAGGAATATAATGGTTGGTATGTGGAATATGTATACATTTATGGTTGCCTGGCAGCCTGTGGAAGGCATTTCAAAGAAGCTGAAAGAACAGAGGAAGCAATTGGATTACTAGTGGACCTCGTTGTCTCAGTTATCTGCAAATAAGTACACTGGACACATTTAGTTCTGAGAGTTTTTGTATTTCCCAGCATTCCTTTTTCTGCTGTGCGTTGAGTTCCCTTGGTCCCATTCAGTGAAATGGAGGATGCAGCCCCCTCTTAAAATTCTACCACCCAGATGGAGAACTGTATACATTCTCTGCCTCAGCTAAGCAACGCCTAGAAAGGGATGTCAAGTCATCCCTGCAGCTCAAAAAAAAAAAAACTAAAAAAACTTTTGAGCAAACATTTTCTTTGGAATGCACCAGACTGTACCAAATAACCTATTTTTAAAAACACCTTAAGGGAGGAGAGGGACATGCTTCACCCTCCCAACCAGGTCTCTACTCCACTCAACTCACCTGCATTGTGCTATTTTCTGTCTACACGCAAGTGTTCCTTTCAAGAACTAAGGGAACTTCTTATAAGTTGGTTGACCATTGGTGTTGTCTCCCTGCCTGGTTATGATTATTAGACTGGATTTGTTTTAAATGCTAGTTCCTCCCTCCTCCCCTCTGTAAGGGCATGCAATCTTGATTAACAGACTGGCTAAGGATACATTTTTGAGGGAGCCTCTTGATAAGATATGGGCTGTATGTTGTTGGACTCACATAACCACTAGTGCAAGGCTCCTACTAACAGACCTCCTCACCCACCCATGAAACCAATGTTAAGGATTTCTCTTCCCCCTATTCTTGTAGAATGAAGTTCTGTGTGGGAAAATTGGTTAGGACAACCTAAATAATTGCTATAGTTAGTATGTATGAAAATGGACAGATGGTGGGACAACTAATTGGTCAGCAGATAACCCACTGTGACAAGCCAGTTTGAGTGGGACTAGCAAACATTGGAAAGAATCCAAACACCTTGAGAAAAGAGAGTATTTTAATGGAGGTGACGCAGGGACCCCTTGATGCCAATTGGCAGAGGACAGGAGTGTTTAAGGTTTTACAGGAATCCCCCGGGTTGGCAATCTGAATAATAGTTCACCATAGGGTGGCATGTGAGGTATCTATCAAAAGCCAGTCACCTACTGGTCATCATAATCACTGCAAAATGTACGTACAGATAATATTTCAGAAGTCGTGGATCTATTACTAAAAACTACATTATTAAAGTAATGGAACTAAGATGAATCACCAGGAGACATACCAGGAAAGTGTTCCTTTCAGGCAGAAGGCAACTGACATTTATCTCCTTGTACGACAATTTGTGTACTATATGCTATTTGCATATTGAGCCAGGTGCAGAAAGAGATTGTACAATCTACAAGAGAGAAAATCTGCAGTAATAAACAAACAGCAGGAGGGTATCCAGTGTACATAATAGAACCTCAGATTACAAACACCTGCATTACAAACTGATCGGTCAACCAGACACCTCATTTGGAACCAGAAGTATGCGATCAATCAGCAGCAGAGACCAAACTACTAAAATAATAAAGGGAAAGTATAATCAAATATTTAACAAGGCAAGGAAACTGTTTTTGTGCTTAATTTAAATGAAACAAGATGGTTAAAAGCAGCATTTTTCTTCTGCATAATAAAGTTTAAAAGCTGAATTAAGTCAATGTTCAGTTGTAAGCTCTTGAAAGAACAAAATGTTTTGTGCAGAGTTATGAACATTTCAGAGTTACGAACAACCTCAATTCCTGACGTCTTCATAACTGAGGTTCTATTGTAAATAAATGACAAATGATTATTCTAATATATCTTGAACTGCAAAAGTGACACACTAAATCCATCACCTAGGAGACAATCTGACAGCATGCTTGTCTGATGAAAGGAGGTTCGTAACCAATCTGACTGAAAAGTTCTGAAAGGATTCTGCATGAGTAATTCTCTACAAGACACGAGAGCATCTTGTTAATTAAGTCTATGCTCTAGAATGCTGGCTAGGATTTTATTTCTATCTGTAACTATTTATTTCCAATACTTACTTCTACTTACTACTACTTGAATCTCTGTGCTTTGTTACACAACCTTATTCTTGATTTCACTGTAAACATATGTAAGTGCTGGGTTTTTAAGTTAAGCAGTGATCTGATGTGTAACTGTAAATGTGTGCTGAAGGTGTACTGCTTTTCTGGAATCAGTAAATCTGTGAATACTGCATGTGTCCAATGGACCAGTGGCTAGGCATTCCAGGGAAATGCTCAGAGGGCTCAGGGGTTGGAGTGCTCTTGCTGCTAACCTGTAGAGTGACAGCGGGGCTTGTGAGGCCTACAAGGGAGTACTTGTGTTGCCAGTGGTAGGTGGAGCAGCAAGCACACACACGGCTTCCACATAAGGACAAGCAGCAGCAAGGTGCTTCACAACCTTGAGTATCCGCAGGAAGCATCACACCAACCTTTTAAGGAACAGACAAAAATCCTTCCTCCTTGGCTTTCTTCTGCCCATCCCCAGTAAACATAAAGGAGGACTTTCCTTGGCCAGACCAAAGTAATAGGCTCACTTCAGCATAAGTCTCTGTGAGGATGGAGACAAGCCACTAACTTTCCTTTCCACTCTCATACTCAAAAACCCCATGCCTGACTCTCCTCATCCTTTTTCTGGGAGACTGGGGACTGCATTAATTCCTCACAGCATTAAATTCCCCTGCCCTACATATATGCACTGTCCTGCGGTTGGTCCTTTCTGTCACCCATAAGCACCCAATCACAAACACCACCACACACCAGTTATTTCTCTCTAGAAGTCGCATGTCAGAGGTCACAATGACATGCTGTCAAGCAGGATATACCTCCACTGGGAGCAGTACTTCTGAGGAGATCACCACCACACTAACTAAGCTGTGTGATCCAGTATTATGGTGACCATACATCTTGTTTTGGCTGGGGCAGTCCCTTTTGAAGCCTTGTCCCAGCCATTCTGACTTTTTTTTTTTAAGCAAAAGTGGGCATTTGTCTTGTTTGCTCTTGCCAACCCGATCAGTTGGCAAGAGCAAACTGGACAAGAGCCTACTTTTGTCAAAAAAGTGGGGTACAGAGGCACATAGTGGGGGTAGGAGTGGCAATGCCAGCCCCATGTGGGGTGGGAGGCAGGGCTCGGGCAAGCAGCAACACCAGCCCCAGCCTCACACTAGGGGCAAGCAGCAATGCCAACCTTGTAGAGCGGTGGAAGGGAGAAAGAGGGCTCAGGCTAGCTCCACACAGTGTCCCGTTTTCCTTTGCGGAAATATGGTCACCCTATCCGGTATGGTAATACCTCTCCAGGAAATACAGATTTCATGGCCAGTACAATAACATCCAAGAAACTCTGAAGTTCAGATGAACTGATTTTATATCAGTCCAGTATTAATCCCAGCCCCTAGAGCTGTACAATTAAGACACGTATCTGCTCTTGCAGGGCAGTGGGGTCAGTCACTTGCTCAGTCTTTCCCTCCTCTAACATCTATTATCTTAACTGACCTGACACAATGCTGCATGCCTACATCCTTCTTACAAGTAGGTTCTTCTTAACAAGGCAATAGGTCTTCCTAGCACCATCTGGTTCCTTACACAAAGGGTTAACCTCATTTATTTTGTTTTCGGGGGTTTTTTGTGATAAACTAAAGCTAGAAATACACAGCAAACTGTCACAGCACTGCTGCAACCAGCTAGCCAGTAAAATTGTCTTCCAGTGGATGTAATGAGGTCTTGGCAGCTGGAGATGGAGCTGTACTGAATCCATTTAAAAATCATGATATGCTATCAATAGAGACTGTAAGTCTTTCAGACACTTAAATTGATGCATCTCTCCGAGAAAACAATTGAAAGAGAGACCTTGATATCCCACAGCAGTATGAGACATGGCTGAAACAAGATCATGATACCATGATTTTTGTCAAGGCCAATAACTGCTTTACTGTGAATTTGTTTATCGTTCATCTAGTTAAAAGGTGTTTAAAATAAAAAAGCAGTGTTAAACAATCAAAAAGCGTATGAGTGCTATCCATATTTATGAAACACACGATTTGTTAGTACTCTTACAGAATCAACTTACAGAGCTTCAAAGAAAACACTGACCTGATCATTTTCATTCAGGAATGGGTGGGGGTGGCAAACTGGCATGACATCTTTGCTCTGAATCAATAAGCCAAGCTATAAGACAAAACTACCACTGAATGAAACCCAATCTACCATTGCAAATTAGTTTCCCTGCAATTACTGTACTGTTATGTGTGGCATGAGCCAATCTCCATAATCATTAGTGGTTAATGTAAACTGAACAGATTGAATTCTCTGATATGTTTTCTTGATAGGATGGTCTGTGGCACTAAAAAAAGTCATTAGATTGTCAGAGCCCATCCACATGCACAGGCTGCTATAATCAGAACCCATCCATAGCCTCAGACTGCTGGTCTGCACAACGCATCAATAGCCCAGGCTAGTATAATTAAAGCTGGTCTTTTACTTTAACAAGTACAGGTACTGTACAGGTACAGGTACTTGTTAAAGTAAAAGACCACAGGTAAGTATGGATAAAGACTCATTATATCTGCCAGCAGTGTTTCAGTGTCACTGGAAGAATACCTCAGATATGACTGACAAATATATAAGGAAAGCTTCTGATACCGACTTCTGTTAGAGCAGTGTTTCCCAAACTGTGTTCCGCGGAACACTGGTGTTCCGCATGATGTGAACAGGTGTTCCATGAAAGAATCGTAATTAAAAAAAGGGTCTTAAATTTTTTAAAAAAATTTGCATATTTGAAGGCTAGTTTACAACTCTTCTTGAATGACTATAATTTATAAAATAAAATATAGTTGAGCATAAATAGTGCATTTATTTGAAAACCAAACAACTACAAAATAATATTATAAGTGTTCCATAAATATATACCAGGCTAAAAAAGTGTTCCATGGCCAAAAAAGTTTGGGAAACACTGTGTTAGACTATGGAATGGCCTCCCAAAGAAAAAGGAAGCCCTAATCGTAGAGCTATTTAAAATTTAACTAGATAAAGTCTTGTAAAATGTGTAGAGAACAAACCAGCTTTGATTTAATAACTTGCATTCTGTAACTGTATAATTATTTCTATATATTCAGGGCCTCCTTTGCAGTCCATGGTGTTATGAGTGTGTTCTATATCAGGACATATGTAACCAATTAATTAATAGAAAATATGCCAGTAGATGGGGCTCAGGAATATGCAGCACTATTTATAGGTTTTGCAGGACCAAAAAACATTTCACTGTTGTGAGCTTCAAATGGCTCTCTTTGTTCAGCTCTTTACATCAGTTATTAACATATTGGAGTTTTGCCTGAGACAGAACTGCAGATTCAGCTCCTAATGAACCTAAACTCCACATGGAAATGAATAAGAGCAGGGTTCATTCATTTTAAGTACATTGTTCATGTGAGGAGTTAAACAAATACAATTTTCAGTAAACCAGAGGCAGGTCAGCTTTTGGTTTCCATAAAGTGTGCATTTGAATATTATATATGTTACATAATGTTTTATGGATAGCCCTAATTACACTGGTCTACAATTTTTTCGAAGTTTTCTGCTTCAGAGATAAAATGTGATATTTATTATGTATTTTGATGTGCTGAATTCAAATATGACAATTAAAACAACTGATTGGCTACTGTTTCTAAGATATTTAAGTTTTTACATTTTATGTCTATGTATATTGTGTAGATAGTAGAGTTTTAATCATAAATTGTAAACCTAGGTCTTTTCATGTGTTTATGGTTGCTTTACATGATAATATTTCACCTGTCCTGTTTATGTAACACTTTAAAAATCAGCAAAAGGGTTATATAAATAAAATGTATTATGAAACAAAAGGCAAAAAACTATTATGTACATAGTTTAGTCCTATTCAGTGTCTACTCAGCGCTTCTTGGCTTGTCTCTTGTATTCATTAAATGGAGCATCTCTTGTCACTGTCCAGCAATAGTCTGCAAGCATTGATGGGCTCCATTTGCCCTGATAGTGTTTCTCCGTTGTTGCAATGTCCTGGTGAAATCGCTCGCCGTGCTCGTCGCTCACTGCTCTGCAGTTCGGTGGAAAAAAATCTAGATGAGAGTGCAAAAAAATGTATCTTTAGTGACATGTTGCAACCAAGGCTTTTGTATGCCTTGAGGAGGTTTTCCACCAACAACCTGTAGTTGTCTGCCTTGTTGTTTCCGAGAAAACGTATTGCCACTGACTGGAAGGCTTTCCGTGCCGTCTTTTCCTTGCCACGCAGTGCATGGTCAAATGCATCATCTCAAAGAAGTTCACGAATCTGAGGCCCAACAAAGACACCTTCCTTTATCTTAGCTTCACTTAACCTTGGAAATTTTCCACGGAGGTACTTGAAAGCTGCTTGCGTTTTGTCAATGGCCTTGACAAAGTTCTTCATCAGACCCAGCTTGATGTGTAAGGGTAGTAACAAAATCTTCCTTGATTCAACAAGTGGTGGATGCTGAACACTTTTCCTCCCAGGCTCCAATGACTGTCGGAGTGGCCAATCTTTCTTGATGTAGTGGGAATCTCTTGCACGACTATCCCATTCGCAGAGAAAACAGCAGTACTTTGTGTTTCCAGTCTGCAGACCAAGCAAGAGAGCAACAACCTTCAAATCGCCACAAAGCTGCCACTGATGTTGGTCATAGTTTATGCACCTCAAAAGTTGTTTCATGTTGTCATAGGTTTCCTTCATACGGACTGCATGACCAACTGGAATTGATGGCAAAACATTGCCATTATGCAGCAAAACAGCTTTAAGACTCGTCTTCGATGAATCAATGAAGAGTCTCCACTCATCTGGATCGTGAACGATGCTGAGGGCTGCCATCACACCATCGATGTTGTTGCAGGCTACAAGATCACCTTCCATGAAGAAGAATGGGACTAGATCCTTTGACGGTCATGGAACATGGAAACCCTAACATCACCTGATGCAATTCATATCATGTATGACGCAATACCAGCTTCAGATTGCATCATTCATTGTTTTGCCTAAAAAGCAAGTACTGTCCAAACCCAGTCATAAATTTATTCATAGGTCCAGTCAAAGATGCATTTTAGTCATTTCTGGTTTAAATTGAGATCCCTTCCCTTTATAACTGACTTATCCTCCGCCATTACCATGTCAAGGGTCGTATATACTGACCCAGTAGCATATCTTGAAAACTAGAGCCAATCAACAGTTTTAAGCATCATTTTCGTTCTTAGTGACCCAGAATTAGTAAAGTTTGATTACATTTATTTCAGAAGCATTTTGGCTGTAGAGCAGTGTTATAATGCATGACTACAGGGATCTCACAGACAGAATTCCTCTTTAACCAGGATGCTTTCTTTCTTCAGCAACTTCTTTTGATTTGGTTTTCCTGCCTCTGGAAGGAAGCACTCTTGTCTGCTACAATCCTAAATTTAACTGTCTCTCCCTTTAAAAATAAAATTTGGAAGTGGATGAAGGAGTGGAGTATGCTTCCTGATGATTTATCTGTGAAAAAATTTGACTATAAAGGTTTAATGTTTTTTCTATTACTTATTCTGGTACTGATAACCGTAATTCATTTTCTTTAACTGGAGTCTGCATGTAATGCATTTCTTACCTCTATTCATTCAATTGTATATTCTGTCTGGTTTTACATTTTGATAATGTTATGACATTTGCTACTGGATGATATTCATTATTCTCACCTTCTACACCACAGAAAGTCACAGCAAGTTGGCGCTGAGTTGTCAACTATGCAGGAGTTTACAGTGCAGGCACTTATAAGTGGGGCACCCCAAGTACTACCACCATCACCCAGAACTGGACTAAGGATAGTGACCCCTGTGTATTCCATACATGGAGGATTGTGGCTACTAGACGTGAATAGTCAAAAGCTTAGTGGCATCCCAGTGTAATGTTTTGGGGATAACCCAGACCAATAAGGGGTTTGTCACTACCTGCCTTGTAACTTTGGGTGTTAATGCTATGCTGCTATGATTCCGTGCTCTAACAGAGTCTTGTGGTAGCTCTGTTTATGGTAAGGGGTGAGCTGGCCTTATTACCCAGGTATACCCATAGGCATCTACTACTCACCATGGTGGACCATAGCAGGCGAAGTGTTTGGTAGCAAGATATAATTTTAGCAAGTTTCAGCATCAGGCCCTTAATCCACACAGGATCATACACAGACGGCAGGTCGATAAATACTGTGCCAGTCTTTTGGCGGGGAGAGGGGAGGGGTTTGATAGCCAGCCTCAATGTGATTTGAAGTGCCAAAACTTGTCACAACAACTACATTTTGACTGGAAGCCCGCTTGTTTGACAGGGATAATTGTATTCTCCTGTGGGTTATTCATGAGCACCCGGAGAATCTGAAAGTGGTGTCCACTGGTCTGTGTATGAGTCCTGGCTCACCGCCTATCTCTGTCTGATGAGATAAAGAGCAGAGCGGACAGACTGTCTTTCCAGTTTTTTCTCTAGTGAGAATCAGAGACAATCCAAAGCAGAGGGAAAAGAGAGCAGGTAGTAGAATACAGAGAGGTATCACACATCTTGAAAAACCTCCAGTTACAGGTCAGTATCTTCCATTTCTTCAAGTGATGATCCCTGTTGTATATGCTGTGGGTGACTGGCAAACAGTACTTTAGTAGGAGGAGGGTGTGAGACTGTAGACAACAGAGCTGAGCTGTGGACCACCAGCCCAAAAAGGCATCAGCAGAGGAGTCCTGCACAACAGCAAAAATGTCTCAGACATGAGAATGGAGCCCCACATGGTTACTTTATAGATATTAAAGAGGGGTACCTCCTATAGTGATGCCATGGTCTCTGCTTGTGCTCTTGTGTAATGAGCTCTCACCTCTGCTGTCACCACTCCAAGCTCGCCAACCCTGGTAGTTGAAGTGATGGCTTTAAGGAAAGCTACCTTCAAGGAAAACAGAGACATGGAACAAGAAACTATAGGTTCAAAGGGAAACCTTGTGAGTACTAAGAGAACAAGGTTCAGGCTCTACTGGGGAATAGGCTTCTGAACAGGGAGGAAGATTCTGATTAGACTTTTCCAGAACCTATAGATCAGTGGACGCACAAAGACTGTGTAGCTAAGACAAGGTGGGTGGTATGCGCGGATTGCCACCATGTGGAATCACAAGGCTCTGATAGACAGGTCTGATGTTTTCAGAGAGGAGACGTACTCCAAGACAAGAGGAATATCTGCAGTGTGAGAGAACATTCCTTTGATGTGCCCAAGAAGAGAAAAAAGCACCACTTAGGTAGGCGATATCTTCTAGTAGAGTCTTCCTACTATTAAAAAGAAAGACTCACACAGCTTTAGAGATGAATGTTCAAAGGACGATGCCTATCCAAATTCCAAGCTCTGAGGTAGAATTGACATGGAAAGGGGCATTTGATCTTGCCATTCCACTGGGTCAGCTCAGGAAACACTGGAGCATAAGTGGTGCATTTTCTGTTTGTTTGAGAGGCAAACAGGTCCCTGATTGGGGTTCCCCCCAGAGTGAAAATATCATGCAACACCAAGTCGTTGAGCTCCCATTCATGGTCGACTGCAAAATATCTGAAGAGGGCATCTGCAAACACATTTTGCTTCCCTGGAAAGTAGGCTGCCGATAGAGGAACTCAACTGCTGACGTGCCACACAGAGATGGATGTCACTCTGCCCTGCTTGTTGATGTAGAAGACAGTTGTGACATCGCCGACATTATATGGACATGGTGCACATGGATGAAATGAAGAAAAGCCTTGCATGCCTTCTGAACAGCTAACAACTCCATGATATTGATATGCACCCTGGACTCTCAAGACATGTAGGTACCTTGTGCTGTGTGGCTGTTCATGTGGGATGTGTCAGTAATAATGGTCCTGTCTGGAGAGGAAGGAAGAAAGGCAGTGCCCACGCATACCTGATTAGGATTTGTCCATCGTATCTGGGAAGATGCTAGCTTGATGGTAACGATTCCCATGAGGTTAATGGAATGGCAGATCAGAGAGCATACTGACTGCACCATGTTTGAAGGCAACAAAGGTGGAGTCTGGCAAACAGGATGAACGTAGGTGCATGAGGCCACATGACCTAAGGAAACTGACATGTCTTGACAAGTACTTGAGGGTTATCTGGTCTGAGCTATGATGACGTTGATGATCTGGAACCTGTTCTTGGGCAAGTATGTACCAGCAGTGATAGACTTCAAGTTGGCCCAGGTGAAGTCCAGAGATAGTGTGGGGGTAAGAACAGATTTCAGTGTTTACACTGACTCCCAGTGAGAGAAAGAAAAAGATGCAACGTCATAATCTCCAATAGAAGCATGGAGCCTGTGCAGCTCTGCACTATTGTCATGAGTGTTTCAAGCACAGGGCGCACAATGCTGCAATATTTACAGAGCTGCAAGGAGAGCCAAATCAGTGAGAATAGGACAATTTTTTGGAAGACAGATTTCTGTGGAACACAAGAACCAATTCAAGATTGTGGGTCACATTCATGGAGCAGCTGTAGATGGTGGAACACCACCTCTGGGCCAGAGAAATGAACATATTAATGGGATGGCCTCATAATGCAGGCTTGGGATGATGAACAGTGGCAACAGAACTTTTGGATGTACAAGTCAATATCAGATAACTGGCCCTAGACCCTGAGCTCACTCCAGCCCTCCAGTGCATGGACACTAAAATGAGAGCTGCCACTCACGTCTTCACTGTCAGTGCAATTGCGCTGTGGAAACTTGAGATTCCAGATTGCTACTAGTCAGTCAGGAGTCAATTTAGAGTTGGGAAACCCACCACAGGCTGTTGTCATGCAAGTGTGCAGAGCCATTAATTACCTCCTGCTATACAGGACTGTGACCGGCAATGTGCAGAGTCTAGTGGATAGATCTGCAGCAATGGGGTTCCAGACTGCAGTGGAGTGACAGACAGCATGCATATCCCTACTTTGGCACCAGACCACCATCGAATACATCAACAGAAAGGGCTGCTTTTCTATGGTTATCCCAGCATCGGTGGGTCACCAGGGATGCTTCACTAGAGTGACCAAATCTCCCGATTTTATAGGGACAGTCCTGATTTTGGGGTCTTTTTCTTATATAGGTTCCTATTACCCCCCACTCCATCCCGATTTTTCACATTTGCTGTCTGGTCACCCTATACTTCACTGATATCAGCATGGGCTGGTCAGGGAAGATGTAGGACACTCACATCTTTAAGAACACAGAACTTTTCAGAAAGCTGCATGCAGGGACGTTTCCCCGCCCCCCGCCACTGGATTACCACTGGGAATGTTGAAATGCCAATAATGATCCTGGGCAATCCATCTTACCCATTGCTCCCCTGGCTCGTGAAGCCATGCACCAGCCATCTTGACAATGCTGAGGAACTATTTAATTACTAGCTTAGCAAGTGCTTTTGGTTGACTGAAGGGACACTGGCATTGTTTACTCACAAGATCAGACCTCAGTGAGAAAAATATCCCAGTGGTTAAAGCTGCCTGCTGTGTCCTGCATAATATATGTGAAGCAAAAGGAGGAACCTTTCTGCCAGAATTGTGATGGAGCAGCTGAGTTTGAACAGCCACACACAAAGGCTGTTAGAAAAGCTCAACAGCTCAGGGAGACTTTGAAAAAGCATTTTAACAGTGAGCCACAGTAACAGACTTTGTTGTACTGTGTTCTACTTGGCTCGGTCTTTTATGACCTGCTAGGAATTGTGTGGTGATTGCTATACAGGTGGAAATATAAAATTGTCAATACATCTATTAATTTTGCTTGTGGTTTATCCTAAGAGTTGGGTTATGCTATCAGTAACAAGTTTGAGACCCACTAAGCACTCAGTACCATATGTTGCAAATTATTTTAGACGAGTTGTGTCTTAAATATGAAATTCATTTGTAACAGAATTAAGTGGGGAAAAAACCCAAGAAATTGTAAAACAAATATATTTTAAACACACTTACTAGAACTTAATTTATTAAGAGAACAAAAGTTATGAAGGGGAAAGAACATTCATAGCAATTTCAGCTATACCTACACTAACTGTGGTTTTCATAGTCAGCGTACATGAAGATGTAATAGTCTTTAACGTCCAGTGGAGTGGTAGTGGCAATGCAGTGTTCCCTGATGGCATGTGGAATGTTGGTGGGTGGTATAGGGAGATAGGGATATGGAATTCTCAGCGGGCTGCAAAGGGAGGCAAGCTCAGTATTTTTAACCCACAGATCCACCAGAGTCTGCAGCATCTGTGTTTGCTGAGAAGTGCCATTAGGTCCTGGTTCATCTCATCTCCTTTTCCTGCACCCTTCTCCATTTCACTCTTTCCTTCTCCAGGCTGTCCCCAATGTTCATTCTCCATCCCCTGTACTTACACTCCGATGCAGCACTGGCTTGCAGGATCTCACTGAACATGTCATCGAAAATCATTCTCTTTTTCCCATTTGTCTGGGTCAGATGTTCCACAGGTGTGGAAGGGAGACCCTCAAGGTCACAACAGCAACAGTTGCAGAGAAACACAGAGATGCCATTGTTGGTACACTGAAAGCAAGACTTAAGATGCAGAATTCACTCCCTTTGCTCCCCTAAAATGTTAAGCACACGCTCATTCTTGCTACTGCCTGGGAGTCCTTATGCGTGGCCCCAGTCACAGCACCAGCCATGGTGCATATGGCCCTGTTGGGGTTAGAAAAACAAGGACAGAATTGCTCAGTTGCATGAAACTAGTAGCACAGAGCTTTGGCCTCAAATACTGACACCATTTGCCACTGGCAGTGGTGATCTCATCTGATCTCTCACTCCTGAGGGTAACAAAGGCTGAGAGCACAGCTGCTGGCACCCCGAAGCCCACCAGAGCTTTATGCTGCTAATCTGTGCATTGCAATGGTGCCTGTCAAAATTACCACTGAGCGATGTGGGAAAGCGTCCTACCGTGGAGGAAGAAATAAAGCTGCCCTCCCTAGAAACCTTTGGCAAATGACTGCAGAGTACCTACAGGAACGTTTCATCAAGATCTCTCAGAAAGATTCAAGGGACATCCCTGTGTACACCAAACAAACAGCTCCACATGCTCTCCTGCCCCCACCTCACTGTAGAGGGGACTGAAAAGCAGATAACTACCTCTTCTAGCATGAGTAAAGTAATGAAGAGTCAAAAGCTGCATCATGCTATTTTGGGAGTAGGGGAGCATCCCTATAATGGAAAATTTATATTCATGTTTACCTGAGGTTCCTTCCCCTGCATCAGGCTGACCCATGCTCAACTAGTAGGACTGGTTGGACTGAGGTAGAGTCAAAAACGAGTCCTGGCTCATTGCCTAACTGGATCCTGCAGTCGCCTGTCCCCCATCCTCCTCCTCGTCCATGGCAGAGGCCCATGACTCTGGTTCTTTGGAGGTATCAACAGTGCTGTGCATAGTGATGGTGGGTCTCCACCAAGTATGGCATGCAGCAAATTGTAAAAGTGGCAAGTCTGTGGCTGTGCATCAGATAATTATTGGCCTTCTGGTATGCCTGCTGCAGCTTCTTGGCTTTCACACAGCACTGCTGCTGGTTCCTGACATACCCCTTCTCCTGCATTCCCTGAGCACTCTGCTTGTAGATGTCCACATTTCTATGGCTAGTTCGGACCTTTGTCTGAACAGCCTCTTCTCCCCACAGGCCCAAGAGATCCAGTATCTCTTGTCTACTCCAGACCTGCATGCACCTGGAGAGTGGAGCCAGCATAGTAATCTAGGACGCTGCACTCAACAGTGGAGAGCGGTTAGGAGTGCTCACTAAACTGGGCCATCAGGAAAAGGCATTTCAAAAATTCACAGGGCTTTAAACGGGAGTGGGGGTGTCGAGTTTACTTGACCCTCAGCAATGGCATTCACAGTGATGTTCACGGTAGTTAGTGTGGGGAATACTGGAACAGCTGTCCAAGGACTGTTACTGTCAACATGAATAACAGCGTCTACACTTATGCTGTGTTGTCCTCTGTACATTGACTTTGGCTCAATGCCACTTGGGGATGTGGTGTTACTATGTCAGCACAACTGACTACTTGCATTGGCTGGAGACAAAATTTAAGCATAGATGCATACACAACTAGGTCGAGGCAAGACAGCTTATGTTGGCATAAGCCTGATCTACATGATAAAGTTAATGAGATTTCCACAAAGGAGAGTGACCATCATCCTTGCAGTTTCAAGACAGAAGCAGTCATCCTAAAGATGTACATAGTGCCCGGAAGTCCTGTTTTATAGATGTCCTCATTTGAAGCACAAGCAGCCATCTATAATTCAAAGGCAAATCAAGGTAAACAATATACTGAACAGCTGAACTATTGTGTAGATATTATTTTGATACAGCAAAGTAATCTCTTTCCTCTTCTTCCACCCTAGACATAAAACTTATAGGCAGGCTACGACAGATAAAACACCGGCAGTTTCAAAGGAGCCTTCCAGATGGCACAAAAAATAGAACAGCTCTCATGCTGCTGCTATCCTCTTTATTTATGTGCCTAGCACAACCTTTGATATCATCCAGTACTGAATATCTAAATCCTTCTGAAGACATCAGGTTCAATGTTCTTGGTATTCTACAGAACAACATGACGTGACAGCACAAGGAAACAACAGAAGCTTTAGAACCAAACTCCAGAGCCAAACAAACAACTTCAGCTCTGGAGTTTGAAATTGCCTAGAAGATGTTAGGTTTGTTAAAGGTAGGCTCAAATTTGAAAGTCGAAATCCAGATTTCAGTCTATTGTTTCCTGCCTCTTTCACAATCCCTGCCACCAGAGCAGGAGTGTCCAGCTCTACAACATGGAGTAATCAGAGACACTGAGGGTCCAGTTTTTAAATGTGGCCTCATAGGATCTCCAAATCATAGGTTTGAAAGCACCAATCAATACTTAGGCACATAAAATGAGCATGTATACACTCTGATGCTGATGTGACTCACCCCTACTACAGGATCAGCCCATTAAGGTAACCTTATTTAAAAGTCTGACTGCATTACCTATTTCAATACTACTTACTTTCATTGTAAAGTAGAAATGAAATGAAATAAAGAGACAAAGTCGGCCACTCAATCAGAAAGATCAAGTTACAGCTGGGATGCAGAGGAATGCTTATGAATTCAGATGGATTACAGGCAGTTCCCTCTGAATGCTCATTACCTCTAGAGAAAGAAGCAAGCCACTACCAGTTGTCTCTTGGGGGCAAGACCCTCTCCCTCCCCAGTAATAACCTACTACCAGGAACCCAGCTGCTTCCCCTGCAAGGCAGAACAGATCTCTAGCAACTTCCTCTTCTCTCTATCACCATCAAACCCCACTCGACCACCATCATCATCTTTCTGGCTTCTGCTGCAACAGTCTGGAAGTGGCAAGTTACATCCCATGTGTACTTTACTTATCTATTTCCATACTGATATTGAGATACTGACCTGGCTTATACAGAGTTTCCCCGTGGGCTGGTGCACAATTGGGTAAAACTGTACATCTCTTCTTGATCCTCAAATAGAGACTTATTTAAAAATTTTAAAAAAAACAGTATCTCAGATCTTATATAGATAGAGCTTTATTTTACTCATTTAGTCCCAATTTCCACTTGTATCTTAAACTCTCTAGCTAGTTTTACACTTCAATTAAAGGCTCATCTTTTTAAAGTGCTTTAAATTAGCTTTGCTTTTAACTAGTATAATTTTTAAATTAGTTCCTTGCTGTTGATTTTAAGTTCACTGGCACTGTGCTTTGAGACTCCAAACAGCTGCATGCACACTGGTTTGCACTGTTAGCACATGTGCATACACACACACCCTTTGTGGGAGAGGGACTAGGCCTGTGTTTTAAATCAATTTCATGTGTCCATAAATCCAAGTTAGTATTCACTCAAAAGAGATGCAAAGTATGCCTTGTGCTACAGTCGTATGTATATTGGTATGTATACAGGAGGCAGAAACAGCACATTGTTATTCCTACTAATCATTCATATTATGGTAATACCCAAAGGCCTCGGTGAGGATTGAGTCCCATTGTGCTAGGTGTTGTACATACACAGAACCAGAGAATCCCTGCCTGCAAGGGCTTACAATCTTAAAGACACAAACAAATGGAGGGTTGGAGAGGAGGCTAGAAACACAAAGGTGACGACTGGCACAGATTAGTTAGTTACATGTGTATGGCTGGGTTTTATTTTTAATTGGAGGTAGAGACAGGATGGGAATGACAGGAACATGGGAGTTAGTAAAACTGAGGAGTAGGAAAAGGAAGAGAGGGAAAGTCACAGCTCTTGACCTGCCTACCCTTGGTCAGTAGGTAAAGTTTTGTAGGCACCAGCGCAGAGGTAAGTTTTACAGTGGGACTTCAGAGAGAGTAAGGCACTGGCAGTATAGATTTTTTGAGCAGTTTTTCCTAGGCATAAAGGGGTGCATAAGAGGCAACACAGGAAAACTTGAAGGAGACAGTGGCTGATGGGCATGAACACCAAGAACTTTGGCAACACAAAGGCAGAGGTTGACATGAGCGTAAGTTACTAAATCAGCTGGAAGGTTAGTGATAAATTACTACATCACATAGGTAAGGCATGGTTAAGTTGTGAATGGCCTGAATGGAAAAAGACAAGTTTGTATTGGATGAAGAAGTGAGTGGGGCTGACTTAGCACAGCAAGACAGAAAACATTTTGAATTTATTGGCAAAAGGGCAAGGTGCAGTAGTCATGAGGTAAAATTAGGGCTTGGGTGAAATTTTTGGTGGTGTGGACGTAGAAAAGGCTGGACATTGTGTAGGAAGAAGTAGAAAAACGAGACCCTGGCTAGATGTGCAAGTGTAGAAAGAGGACATAGCCAAATGTATCAGTCAGGTTATAGGCATGAGTGATTTTTAGAATGGTGGTTTGTCCATGGTGATGGAGAAAAGAAGAGAAAAGGAGGGCCTCTGAGAGAAAGATCAAAAGCCCAGCTTTGGCCATGAATGATTTATTTAAGGTGGAAATGTCAGACTGTTTATGAGGAGACTGATGAAAGACCAGACAGATGTAGGGTTGAACAGAAGGAAACAGGTCGTGAGCAGAGAGATTTTTTTTTTTGAGTCATCGGTATATGTTTTAAATGATATGTTGCACAGAATCATTGCCTGAATTTTTCTAACATATGGATCTTCAGGCTAAAATATAATTAAGAGAAGTGTGGGATTTCTGTTACAATCCTTTACACTTCAAACAAGATTTTAATGTATCAATCTATCTATATGTGCACGCACACACACGTTGCCTTTTTGATTACTGATTATTTTAAATCAGGTCTACTGTTGGGGGCTGTAATTCTCAAACTATAAAATCAGGTTTTCTCTCCATCTAGCAGTTAAAATATCAGTGTTGGTGCTACTCCGTGGAAAATGCACCTCTTGTAATCTGCAATTAGCTTTATACCATGGGTCCTTATAGAAAGGACATAATAAAAAGTCAGTGTAGATTAGATCCTGAGGCTGACAGTGACAGCACAATTGCGTTTACCAGTTCCACAAACAATTGCTTATTTGAAATATCAATAGTCCTACTGAGGCTGTGGGCCAGATTCACAGCTACATCTAAAGTGCATACCACACAAGTGAGAAGTAGGCAGGGATGTATGCATGTATGTGCAGTGATGCCTTATATTTCACCTACACCTTCATCTGCTACTGGTACAGTTGGCCCTTCTGTGCTGTATTAGGATAGTCAGAAAGCTGCTCTCGCATTGGAGTTCTAGAGCACTTTTTCTTCCAGTGATTGTGATGCTTGGTCATAATGTAACTTTTTGATGTTGTTGTTCTGTGTGGCTATATCCTATAGCAGCGATTCTCAAACTGTGGGTCGGTATCCCATTTTAATGCAGTTCCCAAGGCTGGTGTTAGACTTGCTGGGTCCTGAGGGCTCAAGCCAAAGCCCACTGTTTGGGGCTGAAATGTTGGACTATCGTAACTACACATGTCAGCTCCACAACTTGCAGATAATGGACCTGTTATCTTTGAAACTGATGAGAGTTTTGCCATGGAGCACAATTGGGTCCAATCCATTTATTGTGTCAATATAGTAGAACTACGTAAAACATTTTGGTTGGAACTTTTCAGTGAAAAAAATAGTTTTTTGTTTGAAAATTTCTCATTTTAGAAAATTTGAAAAGTTAAAAAACAATCAAAATCCAAATGAAACATTTTACTTTGAGATGAACAAAATAAGTTGTTCAATGTGAGACAATTTTTAAACTTTTCCATTTGATAAAAATTTCAAACAAACCAAAAGTGGTTTTGGTTTAAGACAATATAATTTAATTTATGTGTTTCAGTTTTTTGGAATTGCCAGTGAAGTAAAACAAGTCAGTTATTCTCATAGCTCTAAATGAGGCACCCGCTAATTAAGGAGATATGTCAACAGAAAATTGAAACAGAGGTGGATGCTAAGAAATGCAGAGTTCAATATAGGTTTAAAATAACATAGCTAAATATTGAGAATGATACTAGGTAATGGGATAACTACAGAATTAGAGAGTAAAAGTAGAAACAGAAGGAAAAGGTCTGTTAGGTCATGTTGACCATCACACTACCTGTGAAAGATTGTCCTTGGAAATGTATTTTCTAATGATTTGTCCAGTCCAGCATTTTAGCTCCCAAGAAGCCACTGGTTGGAGTCAAACAATTTGACTGATCCATAAATCAAGTCAGATTCTTTCCCCCAGAACTGTCCACAATTTATAATGTTAATATACTTCTTTTGGTGCATTATTTCCCTCATATTATTTAAAAATATGTCACCTTTAGACATAAGTCTGAATCCAGACTGTGGCAGGTTTCCAATGTTGTGGATGTTTGAAACTAAGTCCCCAAAGTGAAAGGCAGCTATAAGTCACTGCATTACCCTCACCAACAGAAAATCCAAGGAGGAAACTGACAATAGTCAAATGGTTGAAAATCTTGGGCATCAACAATAATCTTGAACGTCTGTGTTGCCATTTATTTGGACAATAGGGGAAACACATTCCATATGATCACACAACATGCGAATTGTGTAAGCAGGCACCATTTTGTATCATAACGGCAATATAATTAACCACCTTCCTTCTAGCTGCATTGATTTGGCCTTTCCATTTCCGGTTGGAAGAAACTGCCACTCCAAGTAGTGTGATTAAAGTAACATACTAAATGTCTGTTTAAAAACAAACGCAGATGACCAGAAAAGCCACCATAAAGTCTTGATATATTATTATTACATGCACCCTGATAGCATTAAAAAAGTATGCCTAGCCATTTTATACCAAGTAAAATTTATGAGTTCTTAAGTAAAGTCCATTTAATGGAGATATTTCCTCATTAATATCTAATTAACTGAAACACTTTGCAGAAAATCACAAGATATTTTATAGACATTGATATTGGATACAGTCCTAGAATAATGCAAGCAGCCATAAATGATTTATAGGAAGAGAAAAGTGCTGGTATCCAACACTTTGACAAGTGCCCTTTTAAAAGGAGCAATGTAGAAGAAAAAAATATAACAGGGGAACTTTAAATTAAGAAACAAGAGGTTATCAGCATATTGACTTTCACATGGAAATTAATACGCTACACAAAACCACTAGATGGCACTAAAGACAGCAAAGTCTATTTTATTAGTATTAGTAGCATATGTTCCCCATTTATTTTGTTGTGAAGATAAAAAACACTTTCAATATTTCTTTTAAGGTCCTGGATTCATCACCCAGCATATAGAATCTTGCACCACAAGAATTTTCTTAATTATGTAGGACCCATTTATTTTGGGAAAATGCTACTAATCACTTTTATATTGCCTAGCTTTGTAGTATCTAATCATGGGAAAAGGAGACTAGCAAAGGAAAAACTGTGTGTTATCACTATCTGTATTATGGTCTCTTATCTCAAACTTCCTTCTTCAATGGTGCCTCATACCTTCCTCCTACTCTTGCCTTCACATCTTCTTCCATGTTGCCCCATACAGTTGAAATTCCCTCCTCATGTTGCAAGAGTTCCCTCTTCACTTTTGTCTCTCCTAAGAGCACAGTGCCAATGCCATCTCATCCAGTGTCTTGCCCTCTGACAGTGGCCAGTACTGGATGCTTTAGAGAAAGGTGTAAGAACCACTCAGTATCCAGATGTGAGATATCTGCCCCCACATTATTTCTAACTCTGAACCCCAATACTTAGAGATTGGCGTAAGCCCTGAAGCACAAGTTCCCTTCCAAAAAAAATCCCTTCTAAAAATTTTATCAGTAATTATGATAGCTCTGGATGTTCTTGATATCCATATAATCATCCTTAAATTATATTAAAACGTATTCCTTCCATGAAGACTTTAGATAATAATACTTCAGAAACAGAAGGATTTCAAAAAAAAATCTCTGGATGATATGTACACATATCCTCTGTCAGATTTACAGTAAATTCCTTTGAATACTTTTATGACGTATAATGCCAGACCACGCACAATGATAAAATAAAAGGGACTTTTTTTTTATTTAATTTCAGCAGCAGCAGCAAACACGATAAGTCTATTGAGGACCACTACACCAGGCAGAGTGACTACAATTGATGCCTTCACCACAAGCATTGCGAAGTTCCCAAATCTGGCACAATCCTGCAAATCCACATATCTCTAGGGATGCCTCATCGATGGCACCAGGACGGCTCAACGTGCACCCTTTCATGCACTGATGGAGAGACTGAGACATGCTGTGCTGGCGTGTTTTCGTCCAACCTAGCAATGTGGATGGAATGCATACCATGCTGCTTTTGAATATAATGAGTGAATGAAGGAAGACCAAATGTCTAATAGACTGATATTTCATTTAAAATCAAACCATTTTATGCTCAGGATTTGTCACTGTGTATATGAAATGCCTCTAGACACTCCGAGTTTGCCTGTAAGAGATTTCATGTTTTGGGCCCATTTAGCAAAAGAGGTAGTATACAGATTTGATAGATCCTGAACTTTGTCTCAGAGCAAAGATGTTTTTACATCCATAAGTGAGACATGGACTTCATGGAGGAGCCAGTGAGATCTATTTGTCAAAGAACAACAGTTTGGTACGATCATTTGAGCTTCTGCATGCCACCAGTCTAATGTTCCTCCAATCTAACTGGGAATGACCCTCTCTAGAGAAAAAGGCAGTTTTCACTCTATGTCCATTCACTGCTTAACATCTCTACTGACATTGCCAATCAGTGAGAACTGATGTGGTGGTTCCCAAGATGCTGATACCTGCCCAGTAGGAAATGGGCTAAACTGACAACTCATTTTACTTAAGCAACTCAAGAACCAAAATATAGAAATGATTTTTGGTCACTACTAACATGAACTGCACTAAAATCTGTAAAGACTCTATCTCATTACCAAGAGTTCTGAATCATCCAGTACCCTTCTAAAATCAAGTTGTGAACATGTGTTCAGTTCCTCAAGAACATGAGTGGTGTTTATTCTTCCCCAAGTGGGACTATAAAATATTAAGAATTTTACTAGCTGAAGCATCTTTCACATAAATCTGTTCTGATGTCCAGTCAAATTAAATATATTCCATAAATAATGCATAGGAAAATAAAGTATTGGATGAACTCAGCCTTTTATCTTTCAGCTTCTATCATAATCAAAGGCAGTCAGTTGCTTTTTCTATTTTGGAGGGGGACACATGCCTCTGGGAGGAAGCGATATTGGATGAAACACAGAATCTCATACCCATCAAATCTCTGTCAATATCATTTATACTCATTTGTTGTAGAAGGACATTTATTGTTCTCTGTAATTAAGTGCTATGCGTATAGGGCAGGGGTGGGCAAACTACAGCCCGCAGACCATATTCGGCCCACATGACCATCCTGCCCAGCCCCTGAGCTCCCACCAGCCCTGCTTTCCCCCCTCCCCTTGAGCCACGCCATGGCATGGGCAGTGCTCGGGTCGGGGGGGGCAGGTCTGTGCAGCAGCGTGTCTAGTTCTGTCCGGTCTGCTGCTCTGAGCAGCATGGTAAGGGAGCCAGCGCCAGGAGGGTTGGACAGCAGGCAGGGCTTAGATAGGGGGTGGGATCAAGGGGGGGTGGTTAAAGGCAGGGGATTTCCATAGGGGATGGTCAGGGGACAAGGAGCAGGGAAGAGGGAGTTGGATAGGGTGTAGGGTTCGGGGGTGGGGGTGGTTAGGAGCAGGGGGTCTCCGGAAGGGTGATAAGGGGACAAGGAGCGGGGAGTGGGATAGGTTGGGGATTCTCAGGGGGGCAGTCAGGGGGTGGGAAGCGTATAGGGGCCGGGCCAGGCTGTTTGGGGAGGCACAGCCTTCCCTACCTGGCCCTCCGTACAATTTTGTGACCCCATATGGCCTTCAGCCCAATAAGTTTGCCAACCCCTGCTATAAGGTCACCAGCAGGTAGGGCTGCCAACTTTCTAACAGCCGAAAACTGAACATTCTTGCCCCGCCCCTTCTCCAAGACTTTGCCCTCGCTCACTCCACCACCACCCTGTCACTTGCTCTCCCCCCACCCTTGCTCACTCTCTTATTTTCACCAGGCTGGGGCACAGGGGTTGGGGTGCAGTTGGGGATGACGGCACCGGCTGAGGGGGTGAAGATTCTGGGGTGGGGCCAGAAATGAGGGGTTCAGGGGGCAGAGGAAGCTCCGGACTGGGGTGGGCAGATGGGATGCGGGAGAGGGGCAGGCTCCGGAAGGGAGCTCAGGGCTAGCGCAGGGTGTTGGGGTGCAGGCCTCTAATGGCACTTACTTCAGGGGGGCCCTGGAAGCGGCTGGCATCTTTCCAGCTCCTAGGTGAGGGGGCAGCCACAGAGCTTCCCAGCCAATGGGAGTTGCAGACGTTCCCTCTAATTTTTGACAGGCCATGTGTGCACAAAGCATCTTCTGTGCAAATATTTGTGTTTTGCCGTGTGCGCGGGGTTTAGGATCTGCGTGAGCGCACATACATGCACAGCTTAGAGGGAACAGTGGTTTGGGAAGGAAGCAGCAGGCACATTGTTGCCCCTAGCTGGAGGGACATGCAGGCTGCTTCTGGGAGCTGCATGGGGAAGGGAGCCTACCAGCACTGCTATGCCGCCAACCGGACTTATAACGGCCCTGCCAGCGAGCCGCCGGGGTCCCCTTTCAACCGGGTGTTCCAGTCAAAAACCAGACACCTGGCAACCACAGCAGCAGGTCACTGAGAAAGCAGAGCTCTTGGCACCTGCTCCCCGACCCAGAGTTAGACTTGGGTAAACAAGAGAGCCCTGTGCGAGGCTGAGCTTTGGGGTTTCGCCCAGGACAGGGCCCAAGAAACAGCTCCAATGTCTCACGTGGAACAAACCCTCCCTCTCATAGCACAGTCACCCTGTCCTTTGCCTTTCTCCCAGCAGTTGCTCCCATCCTTGTATCCCTCTTAACAGCTGGTGCCCTCCCCCCCACCATGCCCAACCACCTGGAGCCCTTCCCCCCGCCCATGCCTCCCACCCAGCGTTTGCCAGTTGTGGTTGGACCCATTCCTGGCGATTTCATCACATGACGTAACATTTCATTCCTGCAGACTAACCCTGGAGGGCTGGCAACTCTGCCCCCCCCCCTCCCCCGCCTGGTACCCCCCGGCCCCCAGCTACTCCGCCCCCCCCCCCTCACCCCCCCCCCCCCCCCACACCCCCCCCACCCCGGCGCCGCCGCCGCCGCCAACGTTCCACCGTCTCCAGGGCAGCGGCGGTTGGCCGCGGCGGCAGCGGCGCCATGAGCCAGCAGCGGGCGCCGCGGCCCCTCTACTTCCCGTCCCTCTATGACCGCGCCGCGCCCAGCGCGGCCCCGCTGGCGGACTGCGGCCTCTGGCGGAAGCTCTTCGTGCCCCTGCGGGGGGGGCGCGGCCGGGCCCCAGCGGCCCCCTCCCGGCCTGGGCCCCCCTCCTGCCGCCGCCGCCGACCGCAGCTGCCCGCGCCCCTGGCCGGCCGGGCTGGCCCCCATCCCCTACGAGCCGCTGCGCTTCTTCTGCCCCGCGGCCGACAGCGGCGGCGCCCCGCGGGGCCCCGGGCAGCCGCAGCCGGACGGGGAGATCTGCGAGCTGGGCATCCGCCTCAAGGAGCTGGAGCTGCTGGCGCTGACCGGGGACGGCTCCGACCCGCAGCAGTGTGCGTGTGCGGGCATGGGCGGCCCGGAGCGGGGCTGCCAACCCGGCCCCGCTATCCCCTCACCCGCCCACAAGCTGCCCTAGTCTCCTGCCCGCCGGCGCCGACAGCCCTGGGTACCACGCCGGCCCAGAGCACGGGCATGGCCCCCACCCCAGTGCCCTCTGGATCACGGCCGCTCCTGGGCCTAGCTCTCCCGCTGCACCAGCTGAGGAATGGGCCCTCGCCCCAGCAGAGGCCGGCCTCTACCCGCCTTTCCCCAGATACAAGCACCCCTCACCCCCTTAGTCCCCACATGATGACCCCCCCACACACACTCTTTCCTCTCATCCCCCATCCTCAGGGCAGTAGCATGTACCCTGCTCCCTGCGCATGCACATCTCTGGGGCCATGCCCTTAAAGGAGCAAGAATCAGAGGGGTAGCCGTGTTAGTCTGGAATTGCAGAAGTGACAGAGTCCTGTGGCACCTTAAAGACTAACTAAAGTATTAAAGCATAAGCTTTCGTGGGCTAATACTCACTTCGTCGGATGCATGCAGTGGAAGTATCCAGGTGCAGGTATTTGTAGCTTATGCTCTAATACTTCAGCTAGTCTTTAAGGTACCACAGGACTCTTTGTCACTTCTTAAAGGAGCAGGCTCCCAATGAGCTAACCAGGACATCACCTTTAGAGCAGACTGCATGCAACTTCCCAACCTCACAGCATTAGATGTTTTGAGAGGTGTTCATGATTGCACCCACCTCTGAAAATGGTCACGCTGGCCCGAAAAAACAGGGTAGACGTAGATACAAAACAGGGTTTCTTCCCCCTCCACTGAAAATGGCAGTGAATGTTGAGGGACAAAGGGAAGGAAAGTTACCTTGCTCTCACAGGTTTCAGAGTGGTAGCAGTGTTAGTCTGCATCAGCAAAAACAATTAATTGTCCTTGTGGTACCTTAGAGACTAACACACGTATTTGGGCTTGAAGAACTGAAGAGGTCCTAGCAGTGGTACTGGGATATAGAAGCACTCAGCAACAGATAACTACTAAAACCAGCATGGGTCAGTAGTGAGCTAATGTTGAAGGCTAGTGGTGAAATGCGTTTGGTGTTTTCATTTCAGTTCCAAGTGAGCAAAATGTCCACAGGAAAGAAATAAAGAAGCATTGCTGATAACCATTTTTGGCAGTTTCAGCAGAGAAGCCAATCATTGACTGGATAGGAAGATCCTCATCTCTTCCCCCAAGCAGAATCACATTGGCAGGAAAACCTGAAACCTTTCAGGAGAACTAAAAATCACACAAAAACTAAAAAGAAAATTTAAATCCATAAGATACAAAAACTCTAAAATATCTAAAAGAAATTGTAGCATATAGCTTTAATTCAATTACTTTACCTCGGAACAAATTAATGGATTTTCTGTGTGTCAGAATAGTGGATACCTTTTTCCACTTTAATATCTGATTATCTTCAGTGACTTATAGCTGTTTACTGAATTTCACCTGAAAGTGAGAGTTTTTATGTAAATATTTTGTATTTACATTTTTAAGTAGTAGAGACAAATTAATGTTATGTTCCATTTCTTTCTAGATAAGCTTTTGAAGGCACTAAAAGATGAAAAAGTTCAAGGCATAAAGACAAGGCAGAATCTGAAAAAACAGACACCTACATCATCATAAGGATTATTTCAGTTAGCTTATGTTACCTTACAGCATTGTAATGGACTCTTCTGTGTGATATATTATTTTACTGATTATATGCTATTCAGTTGTACTGCCAAGTTAGAAATTTACCGTATATATTCTCTGCTTGGCTTTTTGTACTTTATTTGTCCAATACTGAATATTTGAAACACACACTATATTCTTTTTGGGGTATTAATCTTTATACAGTAACTTGAATATTAATGTCTGTTTGGCTTACCCTAATAGCAGTCAGAAAATGAGAAAGTGACATCTTATCTTGCTTATGTTTCAGGATGAGAGCTAATCTTGATCACCTGATTACAGCTTTACAGAATTGACAAGGTATATTACTGAAGACAAAGGGCATGGATATTGCCTTCCTCAGAAATATCAGGAATTTAACACTGCTGGAGGCAGGATGCTAGTCCAGTGACCCAGCATGGTAAAATCCTATGTTCTTATGACAGAGAAAGCACAATAATTCTAAGATATCATGCAGTTCCCCCAAATACATTAGATACATACTGTGGACAAGAATACTTTCCCCTAGCATCTCTCTGATGTACAATATTATGCAATAGCTGAGCTTATCTAACCCCCCACAAAAATATCACCTCCTTCCTTCCTAGCCTGTCTTGTTCCCTAGCATGACCCAATTTTTACTAACTGGTTCATGGGCCTAGGAACAACAGACAGCAATGTAAGGATTTCAGGGTGCAGGTAGATGGGGTTTCCCATTAGAAGGAATACAGCACCCCATTTTCCACACAGTGATTACCCTAAAGCCTAGAATTTGATCAGTTCCCAGATGGCTTACAATAGCAGGTTTTTCTTGTCCTGAAAGGCCAGTTCTCTTAGATCTAAATACCCGACAGGCTTTTTTATATTAAATTTCAGTATTGCATTCCATCTGCACTCAAAATATCTTTCATATAATGTGAAGCATAATGCTATCCTTAAGGGGAGGGAGAAGAAAATAAATCTATGACTACTTTGTTCTAGCTGTTTTGAATCATTAGATTTGTAGTGGTAGAGCACAGAACAGATGTAATCTATAAACAATAGATGATATGTCCAAAAGTCATTTAAAAATAGCATGATGTAGTGAATGGGGCAATGGAAAAGAGGATATTGGTGAACTAAAAATATTACTCTGACTGCAGTTTAGATGAAAATGATTCATGGGTCCCTGGCTACTGAAGCTGTTATTGCCTCAGAAAAAAATATAAATGAGTTTTATCAAAAGGAAGACATGGATTTACTATAGGCATTATTGACCATGCAGCTGTACTACAGACAGCAGGTGTTATGACTTGAGATAGTTTTTACCAAAACAAAAATATATTTCAGGAGCTGCACTTAATGGAGAACTTCTACTGCTTGGATAAAGAAGTACTTCTCTCTGATCCTTTCATCAAGCCACATACGTGACTGACTACAATGGTGGGAGACTTAAGATAAAGCTTGTTGTAGATAAGGCCAGTTTGATAATTATGTTGCAGCAGAGGAAAGATGGTCTTGCAATTAAAGCATAGGACCAAGTCAGAAGACCCAAATTTCATTCCTAACTCTTCCACAGACTCTCCATTTGATATGGGTCAAGGCACAGCCACATTTTCAAAACTGGATCTCTAATGTTGAATGCCTTTCTTTTTGGGTGCCCAACTTCAGTCTCCTAATATCTGCACACCTGCAGTTCCATTAGAAGTCAATGGGAGTTGTGATTGCTCAGCATCTGAAAGTCAGGCCATAGTTGTCTAAAGCTGGGTATCCAAAATTAGAGGCCATTAACTGAAGACTTTGGCCATGATCTCTGTCCCAGTCTATAAAATGGGGACAATATTATCTACCTCAGGTAACTGCAAGGCTTAATTAATTAAGTATTAGTAAAATATAGAGCTTCTCACATAGAAGGGTCTACATATCTACAAAGTATTATAGGGAATTTTTTTTCCTTAATAAATTATTTGATAAAGTTCATGCTTTGTGACTTTGTGTTTGACTGGGTTTCCTTGTATTGCTGGGGCCATACTAGATTTTATTGTCCTTTAGAGGTATGTAGCATTTTCAGAGAAATAATGTCCTGGTGCACCTGAGAGGATAAACGGTCAACTGAAAACAGTGTTCAAAAGGAATGTCATTTCACAAGCAAAAACAGAGGCAACAATGGTGGGGAGATTGTAGCTATTCTCTTTGCCTTCAATAAGTGCATAGAGCTGCTGACTGTAAATCCAAGAAGAGCATAAGGAAGAAAGCAAGAAGGAAACATGATTATCTAGAATTGTATGACTTCTTGTAGAAAATAACAGATTTTTTTAAACCTAGTGCATGTCCACTAGATGGCAGTATGAACCAATATTTACAGCAGCTCAGGGAGGGACTTTAGAGTGCAACAAGGCAATTAATACATCAAAACCAATCCCATCATTCCATCCTGGGACTAAGTGAAAAAACTATTCAACCCAGTTTTGGGACAGGAGACTAACACAAACAGCATATTGCCTATTGCCCTGGTGTCTGATGTCCCTTAGAGATTTATGCTGCATCATTTATCTGGTCAGCACCAACTGTGCCAAAACAAATTCTACAGGATTGTCTAGTCAGGTTTCAGTGATACATGCAATGGCAAGAGTCTCATCCTTCATTACAATATGGAGTTGAACTTTAGTAACCAGGACCTCGTATTAATCAGTATGAGCCAAAGGCTAGGATTTTTATCCCCCAAGAAATGATTATAGATGAAACCAATGGAATCAAGATTAAACATAATTCAGGTTTATGCTTTACACAGTCCTTCCTGTCACACCCATTACCACAGAATTCAGGGGACCTAGGTCCTAACAACCAAATCTTCCGGGTTTCCATATCCCTGGACATAGGGTCTAGTAGTTGGGACACTAGCCTGCAACTTGGAAGACAACTCCCTGCTCCATCAGTCTTCCTGTGTGACCTTGGACAATTCTGTTACACCCAGATTGTTAAAGATATTTAGGCATTGTTTTGCTCAGTGTTGCAAGGCCAAAGTGATCTGGATGGCTAACTCCCATTTTCAAAAGTTACTTAAGCCCTCAGAAGTCCCACTGACTCAGTGAGGGTTAGGCTACTTCTCCTTCACATATGTGCAACAGGTCCCAAGTGGCACGTGACCTGGATTAATCACTGATTTTGGTCTGCTGGTGGGATCATTATCTTCCCTGGTTTGGGCCAAACACTGATGCAGAGTACAATGTAAACACTGATCCATGCCCCCCACCCCCCATTACACTACTAAGTACCTTGCAATGATGAGCAGAGCAAATCCGGACCTTAGTTCCCCATTTGAAGAACAGGTAAAAAAAAAGTAACTTTCAGAGGTGTGCTGAGGATAAAGACATTTAAAGACACATTATGAGCATAGGCACCAACTCTTCACAGGGTTAGGTTACTCTGTTAACCTTCCTTCCCTCAAATGCCTGAGTGCTCCTATGAGACTATGAAAGTTAACATTTTTATTAAACATATCAGTACAATAGTGCAATAACTTCTATGGAGTCTATATTGTCCACAAAAAGGCAAACTTGGCCCAGTATGTATAAATTATCAATGACAAAGTCAAGCAACTACATAGGGAAATGGGGGATATTTTATTAAATATCTGTCACTGGGGTTAGGATGTAATCCAGCCCAGTGAGGGGCTGGGTCACCACTTGTAAGGCACCAGGGTTGTAGGACAATGCTTTGCTACTGTAGCTCCCAGCCTGGGACCCTCACAAGCAGCCTGCAAGCATGCTGAAATGTCTGTGTGCTAGATACAGCCCCTCTGGTTCAGCCACTTTGACCCCAGCAGCTTCTCTACAGCTTCACGAGCCCCACTCTGCCTTCCAACCTGCAAGGTGACTCCAACATATCTCCTATTCCAAATTTCCCCAAAACAGTGTGCTCTATCCAGCCCTCTCCAGGACAGCACAGAGAAATAACAAGATTAATTTGTTCCTCTGAAAACACAAAGCATATCACAGCTTAATACACCCTTCCATTTAAACTCCAGCATTGAGAGCTGATTTATAGTCAAAACAAGTTTATTAAAGAGGATATAATGAGAGGTAAATAATAGGTAAAAGGAATAAAGTCAGAAAGGGTTACATGCAAATAAAAGTGAACATATATCTAAAAGACTAGAACTTAATCTAGTAAAATACAGACTTTGTTCAAGGTGGTTTCTTACCTATATTTAGTTTTCAGGGACTTTCAAACCCCCCACCTGGGTTGCAAGCCCCAACTTTCTCCGCTGAGAAGAGCTCTGTTCCCTTGTGTCTGTGTAGTGAGGGATGTCAAGGATGGCTTTCCTCTTTGCTTGTGTCTTTCAAAGGTCAATAACTTTGTTTCAAGAGGCAGGATGTGGGTGTCCTATCACCCTGTATGTAAATGAGGCTTCCATTGTTTTGTTTCTATTATTCTTAGTTTACATAGGAGACAGGTAAAGAGCTGCCTTCTCTCTCGCCTCAGAGTGTGAAGCGGTGAGCTCACCACACTAGCTCAGCAAGACCTGGATTAAGCCAAGTGGTCCCAATCTCCTAATTAGACTGCAAGCAGGGGAGCTTTAGGCTGGAGGTAACTAATTAGAAACAGGATCACCTGTGCAAAGCCAGGTAGTTGGCTGTAGTTGGGGCAGCTGGGGAAGACTTCAGGCAAACAGGCAGCAGCCACTCACTGGGGAAAGGGAGATGGGTTGTGGTGAGAGAGAGAGAGAGAGAGAGAGAGAGAAAGAAAGAAAGAAAGAAAGAAAGAAAGAAAGAAAGAAAGAAAGAAAGAAAGAAAGAAAGAAAGAAAGGGGGGGGGGGAAACCAAGTATATCAGGAAGCAGTCCAAGGAAGGAGCCATCAGGAAAGCGCACAACTTGAGGATCCCTGGATTAGAAACCAGAGTAGAGGATGGGCCTGGGTTCCCCTACTAGCCCTGGGGAATGGCAAGTATGTTGTAGATGCCAGCCAGCAAGTCTGGAAAGACTAAATTTCCCTGGAAGGGGAGGACTTTAGTGACCTGGCCAGAGGACCAAGCCACAGAAAGGAAGCTGCAGTCCCAGCAGTGAGCAAGGTGAGACAAAATGGGAGAAGACCTCCCTGGAGAGAATGCAAGCTGACAGAGCTAATCCCCAGAACAGCCAGGAGGAGATGCTGCTCATTTTGAGTGGACCCCGTTACAGGAAGGGAACCTGTTTCCCTGTTTGGCCACAGACCTTAAAGCATACTAGCACTGTGTTATTTCCTCATAGTATTAATCATCAATCTGGCTTTCAAAAAAAGATCTCATTATATACACTCCTAGAATACAGTAATTTTGCATACAATCAGTTATCAGTTGATTTAACAGCCTAACACTTGAAGATCAGGTCCCTAAGCTGCCCCCCCCCCCATCTTTATAGGTCAGTAAACCTTTGTAAGGTATTCTTTGAAAAATAAGTCAGACCAAGCTTCTCTCTCATGCGTTTCTCTCCTCTCCCACCTAATATGTAACAATGGACTTTCATTGTTGCCTGAAGACTGGGTAGTCAGAGACTCAAATACACATGACCTTGTCTCAGACAGACTGTGCTTATGCCTTGCTTGCCAAAAACATTTTAAATATATAATTCTAGCATATTCATAAGTTTTTGTACACCCTGTGCATAACATCATGCAAGAACATTAATGACTAGCAAGTTATTGGTTTTCCAATGATGCAGATTATAACCATAGTGAACTGAGGTACACTGAACCTGTCAGACCAGCTGATAACAGTGAGCCTCTGACACTTGGATGCTCTTAGGGTCACGTGTTCTCCTTATACAGCTGCAGGAAGGTTAGCCACTGGCTGACACAAAGGCAGCAGATCAAAGCCATCTTTCCTGCATGGGCAGCTGTCACCATATTTTCTTTCCCCTTCATCTGGAAGAAACCTGGTTCGTCACCTTTTTTTACAATCTTCAGGACATAATGCCAAAGTATCCACAATTTCACCTACCAAGCTGTTACAAATATTTCTTAGTGTCATTAATGACCAGCACGGTGTTAGATTTTAAATGATATTCCATGTCACCTTTTAAATAAATTGTCATGACACCAATGTGTGAGGTGTCAAGAGCATGCCAGGCCTGATAAGAGTTGCTGGATATGCAGTAATGAACCACAAATGGGCCTTTGCCACAATCTCCCACTGAAATGAAACACAGTTAATAATCTCACTTGGAAATATAAGCACGTCTGCAGAACTGTGGGCATGCGCGTGCCTGCAATGTGTGCACGTAAACTGCACATGCTATTCCTACCGTTTGAATACAATTGCACTAATGGCCCATGGAAACAAAACAACCAACATGAATGACATCAAAATGATTATTTGTACATGCAAAACTTGTTTCTATTTTTCTTTCCTGTTTTCCTTGGATTTTGTTACAAATAATTTGTTCTCGACTATGGTGGCATACAGTGCATTTTTTTTCTTTGTACTAGTGCATCTGCAAACCTTATGTTTATTGATTTCCTTTATAGATTTCATAAAAATATATAAACTGGAAAAAGAGTGCCAACTTACTATTCACATTGTTTAAATTGTTTTTGCCTCATGCAACCACTAGTTAGGAAAAGGTAACTAGACATTTAAAGGTTTGTTTGGCCTCTCAGACCAATTTTGTAAAGCATTCTGGTGAATCATTCAATCCATCTGCACTGCACTCAGGAAAGTAACAATTTGGACCAAGATTTGGATTCACGGCCAAAGTTTTCAAAATGTCAGCAAGGTGTCCCCTTTCATTTCCACCTTTTTAACAAGGAAGGCTTCTCAAAGAGCAGCTTGTGACAGCTCCGCAGCCAACATCAGGGTTGAGCAATGATACCCATTGCTCTGAAATGTGTTCATAGCGATACCCATTGTATCCTCTACAGAATGCAATGAATTATTTCACTTCAGAAATCTGTAACGGCTTTGGCTGCTTTGTGGTGGGAACAGTTAGATACTAAAACTTTGTAGACAAGAAAACATTTGAGCTGTATTTTAAAGTACTTTGCAACAAGCAACCAGGTCCACTAGCTTTTAAATCTCTTCCTCTTCTGAGCTCATTATGACAAAATGTTCCAAACATAGGCCTGACCTCATCAAAAGGAATCATTAGAGAGTAAAATAGTCTTAAACTAGAACTATGTTAATTTACCCTGGAACAGCTGATTATATGAAATCCAAAACCGATATGTTACAATAACATTGCCTCTTCTATTTTCAGAGAGGTGTGCAGAATCTAAGTCATCTCACTTTTGAAAATTTAGGACTAAGGGCCTAGCATCTATACTTAAAAGCAAGGAAATTAAGAGCTATCCCTTAACGCTAGGAAAATTGGCCATTTTGTGGATGGTTGATAGCAAATAGGAGTCACTAATCTATGGGTCAAGCATGATTTCTATGAGCTGCTAGGTAGCACAGGTTGAGATCTTGAAGCAAGTCATTAACAAAACTAGTCATTTGTTTAGTGTCACATAAGGAAATGTACACTACTCTACTACAAGGGCTGAAAAAACCCCAGCATAAAAATAGAGCAATCCCAGGGCTCATTTATTTTTTTACAGCAGTCTCCCAGTGTCTGAACTACAATCCAGAACCACTGTAGTGGTGTCTGCTACCAGGACTCCATTAATGGCCCTCTTCTGCTTCTGTCCTGAGGGGGAATTCCCTCCTGGCACAGTTCCAGCCACTATATGCTGCCAAAGTGAATGGTCCCTTGAAATATGTGTTAACTAAGCAGTGACACTTTGAGTTAGTTTCCCAAACCCGAAGAAGAGCTCTGTGTAAGCTCAAAAGCTTGTCTTTTTCTGTAATACAAATTGGTCCAATAAAAACAATTATCAGCCTGCCCCCACCCCCATCTCTCTAATACGCTGGGACAGCATGGCTACACCACCCGCATAGAACAACACCGTGCAGAGTCCCAGAAAATGAACAGGGAAGGGAATATTATCAGGCAACAGTCCCTCTGCTGCATGCATCCTTCAAGAAAACAAATCTATGCAAGAGAAAATTACTTTTCTCTGCAGCTTCTCCCCCTGTCTGAAAGGGGTAATATGCACAGATATAAGGGAAGTAGCCAATTGCAACGAAGATTCCAAGTTGAGAGGAAAACTCCAGGATGGAGACTTGGGATCTACAAGCCATCCCTAAAGTCTGTGATGCTTGCTGGTTGTGCTCCTGCACCTCTTCAAGGCTGCACACACCTCCTCCTTTGAGGGAAGAGCAGAGCTCCAACATGTGGCTCTTTTAGCCTAATTTTCTCAGCATATTTCAAAAGATCATATAAAATGCTGCAAATAAGTGTTTCAGTTACATGCTTTACTCTGGGGGGTGAGACAGAAAGGGAAATAGTAATCAAAAGGAGAAAAGTAAGGCATGCGCCACAATAATGATGGTAATATACAAACTCCAGCAGGAAGTCAGAGCAGCTGTCTATTGGAAAGGACACATCAGGAACAACCACCAGTTAGCAAAGCATGTTTTAAGATGTTTATTTAATCTTCCAAAATTGCTAAGAAATAACATTTACAACTTCAACTAAGCGAAAACTAACATTAAAAACAAATTCTATGAAAGCATATGCTTCTATTCTGTAATCACGCTACAATTCAGAATAAAAACAAATCCATTTGTAATGACCCAAACATGTTAACTGGTTATTTGTCAATATGTATAATTGTAGCATTAGTACATGTCATGTTTTTAATCAAAAAGGATACAATTCCTGGATATTTCATTTTAATTGCATAGTATAGTATTAATATTCATTATTCTCTTTCAATTTAGTCTCCAGTCTTTGTCTTACAAATTGCTGCCCAAACACTTAATTATGCAACTTTTTTTATTTTCAGAAATCTCTAATTTGTCCATTTTGAGAATGGACAAATATGCTTGAGAAGTCATGAACAATTTTCATTTACACAACTTGTTACAGTGAAGAGGAATCATGCTGTGAATAAGATAAAATGACTATTTTCATCATATGCAGGGCTAGTCCTTTTGATAACTCAAAGATGCAAAACATACATTTTAAATTGAAAAGTGAGCTGATTTGCATGGAACAGGAAGCAATTTATGTAGTTAATATTCTATCTCAGGAAATTCTAAAATTTAGAAACTAATACTGGAAAGGCTTCCTAACAAACGTGAAAACAGCCTCGGGTGGAATTTTTCCCTTTAAATAACTGCATTTTCCAATGCTTTTAAAACATCTGGTAATTTGGAGACTCCCGTACAGTTGAAAAAATCCACAACAATAAACATTTTGTACTACTATAAAAGCTTCCACCCAGAGATCTAAAAATACCTAACCAATATTAGTGAATTACACCTCACAACACACCTGAGAGGCAAGGCAATATTTTTTACCCTCCCCCTTTTACAGATTGAGAAGCTGATGCTTAGCAAGGATAAATAAGTTATTCAGTGTCACGCGGGAAGACTGTAGAAAAGTCAGGAACAGACCTCACATCTCCCAAACCTGTGTTTTAACCACAGGACGATCCAGCCTCTCTTTAAACAACAATATGATACTTGTTCAACTTAATAAACAGATGGAAACAAGGGCTCATGCCTGCTCCCTTGAAAAACCAGGGAGAATTTTGGCAATGGCTTCAGTGGAGGAAGAGAATTATATTTGTGTCTTTCAATGCATTTTCTACCACATCATCAGCAAGCTTCAGTAAACAAGACATTCATCTATGGAATATCACAGCAGTTAGTTAATATATACATTACCTTGGGGACCTGATTCTCCTGTCACACCAGTTTTACACTAGTGTTTTAAATGGTTACTTTTGATTTACACTGGTATGAAAGCAGAATCATAAAATGTATGTATAGAGCAGGTAAAGTGTTAAATCAAGCAAAAAGATGAAGAACCTTTCATGCTGTATCCATTTTCTTTTTTTAAGAGACCAATACAACCATAACAAAAATGTTACTTGACCTTTGGCTAACGGTTCTGCTTTGTTGAATTCTGACCTATCATTCACATCCACAGGCTAGCTCCATCTTGTTTTTGAGTTTTTGGGCACTACTGTTATTCTCAATGATGGTACTGTGTTTCTGGTAGCTAGCTAAGGGCTGAATGAACACAGAGAAAAATAAAAAGTATTTGCAGTCTTTGTCGCATGCAAAGTTCTATGGAAACTAATTGTGGGTGGTTTCTTGCACTCTGCACAGTTGATAATGTAGACAAGGCCAAAGACAGCATTTACACCCAGAATTTGCCTACGCTCAGATTTTTCCTGTTTGAGGGTTTTGTTTTTTTAAAACAAAAACAAGAAAGGAACAAATTCTCTACTAAAAAAAAAATACATAAAAATGACTTTAAACAGCTCTATTCAAACCAATAGTGCTACCACTTTCCAATAAATGGTTAACCCACACTTCCTGTAAGCCCATGTACTACAGGAATCAAGAGATCCTGCCACTTGCTGTTTTACAGTGGTGACAGGTGGCTTAGGTACTGGTCAACCAGCTGGCATAAGCTGCATTATTTTGCTGGTTCATGTGATCTATACTGAAATATCTATTTTTGAAAAATTAAGTCATTTAATTGAGCCTAAGAGCACGTCAGAAGGAGCTGTTTAAAAATAATCATGTACACAGGCACTCTTCATGTGGTCCCATTGGAGTCTGCTAAATCAGTGCTCCATGACACAGGTGTGTAACTTTAAATGATGACATTCTATGCCATAGTGTTTTGAGAACAATTACAGGGCATAGAAATGCATTCAGATGCAGCAAACTAAGGTATATCCTTGAATATTTGATCTTCTTTGTAAATGTGTCACTCAGTGCAGACAATTTTCTTTATCATTTACACTCCTTTGGATCCTTTATTGTCTACTGTGTAAATGCATATTTATACAGTTATTAATTATTTACATATATAATAGATTGAAACTGCTCCTTGGGAACTGACAGTCGAGGGCTGAAAACTATATTCAGGCACTTTTAAAAACAAGCATTATTTTGACCCAATGTAAGGTTTCATACAATATCTCTGTATTGTATTTAAGCCATAGTGAAACCACATGTTATATACTTGATAAACTAGCAGCTCTGGGCCTGAGTCTTTCATCAACTTTACCCAAGTGTAACTGCCTGGGGCTAAATCCTCTGCCATGCCTGGTGGCAGCTTGATGAAGCAAAGATGGATCTAAGGGTCACACTTGTAAAGGTAATTAGGGGCCTAATGCTGCAGATAGGCATCTAGTGGGATTTTTAAAAACACCTAAGTGTTTCAAAGGGGATTAGGCACCTATTGGCTTTTGAAAATCCCACTGGGCACCTATCTTCTTCTACATACTAAATTTAGGTGCCTAAATACTTCTAAAAATCTGGTGCTAAACTACATTTGTGCCCCATGATTATGAGGCAAGCTGGCTGGCAGCCTAACGGTTGCTTTAATTCACATCTGCTTGTAATGGCTAATGATAAGCAGCTGTAACAGAGCACTGCACAGTCAAGGCCCTGTCAGCGTCTGTCCCACCACCAAGGCATCTATGCTATGCTGGCTTTATGCCTTATGAGGATTCCTGTACAAGGGCCCTCACCAGCTGCATCTTTAGGGTAGTTTTCTAACTGCTTGGCATTGCCTCAGCAGTACAAAGCCACTTGCGGGGAAGAAGGATCTGACCTATTAATTTCTGTGGAGTTACTGGTTAAGTGAGAACAGCATTCAGCCCAGAATTATTTTTGTGTCATTTCCCAGCAGAGCGATTGCAGTGGTAGCTAGGGATGATTTTCAAAAACCAATTACTTGGTCATCTTTGTTAAAATTCATTTTTTAAAATGGCAAATGAGCATCCAGTACATATGAGCTAAAATCTTATGAATCTCATTTCACAAGCAAGGCTTTATATTGTTTGGTCAGATTAGATATGTAGTGTTCAAAAAAGGATTCCAATCAAGCAAATCTGTTGTTCTGTTTTTGCACTCCTACAGTTTAAAAAAAAAAAAAATAGACAAACAACCTCGGCCTTACATAAATTGGTAAAACAAACACCTCACTCTTGGGCTCACCGTTTGAGAATCAAGCTGCAGCCCAGAGCAAAAGTTTATTTTGACCAAGGGTTAAACCCCTGAAAGAGAGAGTTTAGCAGATAAATTGTGACTGACCATTAGCTATATTGGCACTGCTATGACATTTACACATAAAATACTACCAGTAAATAACATCATACACCTAACACAAATGCTGGTATACCTTTCACCTTGAACTCTCGCTCATTTGAGAAAATTGCTCAACACACCAATAATTTTCTTTGGCGCCATTGCAGAGGATTGGTTACAAAGGATCTGGTTTCACACATATTTTGAACAACATGTATTATTTACTCCAAAGGCTGTATTTTGGCACAGACATGTTAAAAAAAGAAAAGGCATGCAGGGTAATGGGAATCCTCTTTGATCGCACAGGCTGAAGAAAGGGTAGTATACTGCACACAGATATATTTGAATGCTTAGAATACATGGTATTTCTGTGAGAGATTTTTTCCTCCCATTGTTTTTTGGACCCATTGCACTGTATTCCAACAGTTCTTCAGGCCCAGAAAAGCAGTCCTCTCAAGACAAAAATCCTGGTGCAGTCAATGTGCCTGATTCCTCCTACTGTGTTATCCATGCAGTCTTAGGGATTCTTTAGAGTACCCCTGCGAACACTTAGACGAATCATCAACAATGAACTCAATGAGCCTACTCAGCCACTGTCTTATACTTTTGCAGGCATTTATACCAGTGCAGTGTGACTACAATGAGTGTGAAATGCCACCATGCCTATAATAAGGCTAGTCTATCAGTGCACCAGTGGATTAAAATCCATTTGATTGCTGCTGTATTATAACAAGTGCATTCTATGATACTGCTTTTTTAATTTTACATTAGGATGCATTCAAAATATATTAGAGTGACATGTAACATGCTGGTACACATTATGCATGTCATGTCAAGCACACTCTTGGTAACTAGAAGCCATTGTGCCAAACAGAAGCCTGATTTAATTGCACTGCCTCACATGGAGTTGCTCCAAGAATAAATACGGCTTATTGTGGCCATAGAAAATAGTGAAGAAAATGAGGAATACTTGTGGCACCTTAGAGACTAACCATTTTATTTCAGCATAAGCTTTTGTGGGCTATAGCCCACTTCATCAGATGCACAGAATGGAACACACAGAAGTAAGATGCATTTATATACACAGAAAGCATAAAAAGTTGGAAATTACCATACCAATTCTAAGAGGCTGTTTAATTTCAATTAAACAAATTAAATTAATTTAAACAGCCTCTTAGAATTGGTATGGTAATTTCCAACTTTTTATGCTTTCTGTGTACATAAATGCATCTTACTTCTGTGTGTTCCATTCTCTGCATCCGTTGAAGTGGGTTATAGCCTACAAAAGCTTATGCTGAAATAAATTGGTTAGTCTCTAAGGTGCCACAAGTATTCCTCGTTTTTTTTACGGATACAGACTAACACAGCTGCTAATAGAAAATAGTGGTAATTGGAAGCTTTAATTCATAGGCTATTTAGGAATAGTATGGGGTATAATGGATATCATTGCCCCATGTTACTTGGATATTCAGTGATCCCCAGCAATGAAAAGCAGCAAAGCTGCTGTAACCCCAGAATTTTCTGATCCTCAGGAATCACCATGCCCGCAGGGACTTACACATCCCAGGCTGCATAGATACTCTTATTTTTGATATTATATTAAACATGTTCTCTCCCTAACCATTTTGTGGCCACAGTGACTCTGAATCTATTTTATATGCAGAAGGACACTCTTTGGGATCCATTCCTCATTTTTACAGAGATGATAGGCTTTCCATGCAATGCTACAGAGACATGATGAGACACAAATACTGTTCACGTTTCTACTGTATTCAGACTTCTCACAAAACCCAGATAAATTGGTGCCTTCAGAAAAAAAAAATACTATTTAACAAATCACTCCCCCTTATCCTCATGAAGTTACTCTTCTACAGTTAATTACAAAGAACACACACTAGAGACAGATTGAGTGTTATAGCACATATACAGTATATGTAGTTCAGGGTTATTTTTCAATTTGATGAGGTTGGGTTTATTTTAACTAATGAATTAAACCTCTGAAGACAAGACATTAATCAGGATATCACCATTTCTTATCAACAAAATCCTAAAATATTATCATGGAAATGCTATTTAACAGAATGTTAAAGATTTGTTGGTAGATCTGAGAAGTCACTTTCAGGCTAGGTCTTTTCCAGTGAAAATGGTATCAACATCCTTCTGATGAGACTGCAACTCTAATTGGTAGGTACTGTCTATTTCCTTCTTTTAAATTGTTGTTGAAAAACTATATTGCAACTGCTGGCATACAAAATGTTTATTATTTTACATATTATTTGTACACTGTATTTTAATGGTGTCATTGCACTGTGCTCAGATAGCATAATAATAACATGACTTCTCTTTCCAGGAATGTCCTTACTGTCTTCATATAACCTTTTTCTGTAATTCTTTTAAAAACTGCAAAATGATGTTATAAACAAGATAAAAACCGATTATGAATGAAGATTAAAATGCCTCTGTGAATAAAGTGCACCACAGTGTTTTTCTAAGTAAATCAGGGAGTTTTTCAACAGATAGCACATTTTCAATACAATTCCAAACAGAATTAACTTTAACAGTTCTTCCCCTGGTGGGGAGAGGGGGGAAGGAGTTGATTTAACTTTGCCATCATAGTTTTGTCTCTCTAGGAGGATGCTAAGCTAAAATATAAATGAAAACTATACTGGTGAAACTTGCGTGCAGATAAGGCCTAACAGACAAATTCAGCCCTGGTGTGAGAAAGTGCAGTTCTTACTGAAGCCAATAGAAATTAGTCCTGCTTATGGCAAACTGAATTTGGCCAGTATCTATAAGCGTTCACTTTCAAATGCAATATTTTCAGGGAGACAGCAATTAACACACAAAGACATTTGGATGCATTGTGTTACACTCATGAGATTAGTGGTTGATAGGGAACTGAGACACCAGTTTGTCTTCATTAGATTCATATTTATATGAAAGGCTGAGTTTCTTTGGTGCTTTGTTCACTCAAGCTATCCAACTGCCTATCTGTGTACTCTAGACATCACGTATCAATCTTAACCCATAAGCTGCTCAAGACTTTTTCCCTTTTTTGCAATTGATTTATGGTAATTTTCTGTCCGTAATAGATTGGTCACGTGTATAAATATACAGCATTTATTTACATAGAGATTACAAAAATACATTTCATTTATATCTAATTAAGTAACAAAAATGAAATTTCACATTTGTTTAAAGATCAACTAGCATTCCAAAATCTTTGACTAGATAAGGTCTTTAAAGCAAGAGATATCTGTTTCTTCAAGGATACCTATGCATCACTATCTGGAATGAGTTTTTTTAATTTTAATTTTTTGAAAAAATAGCTCTGTTTTAAAAGTTTGTGCTTCAACAATTTCAACATCTCATTCCAATTTTTGCTTCTCCTGTTCAGTCAGTTTTTTTCCAATGGCCATAAAACTAAACCAAGCTCCCTTTCTCACCTCAGTAAAGACCAAAGAAACTCATTATGAAAATGGAATGACCAGATAAAATAGCATATGCATCTGAAGCTGAATAAATTAACAGAATGAACAACATTACCTTTAACTTTACTAGCCAAATATGCCAGAACACAGCATTCCATAAGCAACTTAAGTTTCCAAAGCTAAATGACAGGAACTGGAAGTATTTTGCATCATCTCCTAACTATTTTGTGTGACTGCAAAAGATGAATACTGTCAAATTCAGCTGTTTGGGTTTTTGTGGTGGTTGGATTCATATAACAGTGCAGTATAACCTTTATCTTTAGCAGTCTACAGTCACTGTAGGTTCAGCAAATACTCCCTTTTTCACAGAACAATAATATTGTTAAATCCACATACTTGAATACTTATTTACACTTTAATGTAATCAACAGGTCCTCTACATTCAGAATGTCCTATGGAGACTGAGAATTCTAGAGTTCGTGTATTCATTGCTGCAGTGTAATTATAGTCAATCACAGCTTCAGGTAGCATTCTCTGGCATCACTTTACTAGATCTCTTTGTTCAAGAAAGTGCACAAAGCACTATGTTAAACAGAGGTTTTCTTGTCAAAGCAGGTGTATTCATTATTCCAGACTGGATAGATTTGCTCAAGGTTCTCAAATTTACCAGCTTCACAATGCATTCGGAATGAATACCTCTTGAATGTAGGGCAAAACTCAAATAACTAGTTTTCATTTGTGGGTTTCTGAAACCTTTTAGCACCCACTTCCTTTGTTAATCTTTCTTCCCATCGTATACCATAGACTCTCTTAATATTGCAAACACATTCTCTGTAACTCAACAGTGGCATTAACGAACACTGAAGCCACCAATTACCCCAATACAATTAACTCTCTTCAGTGTCTTCTCTTCTTTCTGGCCTTTGTGCTCATAATAGGATGAGAGCTGGGACTATTTACAGGGTACACTGTTTATATTACTCATTCACATCAAATTCTTGTGGTTTGAATGTAGTCTCTAGAAGGAAAGGACTGATGTTGCTTTGCTGCATTCAGCCCTTCTTATTCTGTAATGAACTATTAATATGATCTCTACCATAGAAGATTTATGGCCTTTAGTTTACTCAGTACTACTGTATTTTCTTCTTTAATCACAGAAATAAAATTGACATGCAGAAGTTATTTTAGACAGTTCTACTTTTGTGCCCCCGAGTCTTAATAGACTGTACTTTTACACAGACATAATAGCATCTGGGTGACAAAGAGCTCAGGACAAGAGCTGACAAACAATTGCATATCATAAATAGAACTTATCAGTATTAAAGAGTTGCCTGGCAGCATTTCCTTATCCAGCAAACAAAGAGTGTGTATATCTTCGAGTCCTCTTGTTCTAGTTCATTCCATTTCACAATAACCTAGTGTTAATCTTTCAGGAGAAAAATTCCATCACTTTGGCACAAGTTGCAGCAAGTTTTTAACCAAAAATTAAGACTTACTTCCTTGGCTACAACAAAATATGTGATACAAACACTGTGCACAAAGGTATTAGACCTGGAACTCAAACATGTCTGTCTGTTTCTTGGCCAGTTTAGCAACCTCCTCTCTTATTGCCTTCACTAGGGCAGCTGTAGAAATGTTGGTAAGAGGTGTGTCAGAAGGGTCATTTTCTGAGAGGCTCTGCTGAGAAGCTGCAGTAGAAGGCAACGGAGCCTGTTCCAGACTAGGATGCATGTTTGCTGGCTGACTGAACTGGCGGGGAAGTCTTGAAGGAGAGTTATGTTGGTAACGTGATCGTGGATAAGCCTCTATGTAACCAGGGAGTGGAACCTACAGAAGAGAGCAATCACACACAAGAGCTGGCCTTCAGGTCACTTATTACATAATATAACACTCCAAGGAACTCCATGCATTTGGATCCAAATAAGCATATGCCTCCTGGGGCCATGTTAATTGAAAGCACACTTCATACTCATAGTGCCACTTCACTGTGTACGTTTTTGTATGTGCTGTTCGTAAGCAACAATCAGTGTTAAGTTCCCAGTTATCCAAATTGTGTGAACCAATTCTCTTTGCAGAGGAAAAAAACCTGTACATGCTAAACTGATCACCACTACAAGCACACATGGATACCTTATTGAAAGAGTGTCCCTTTAGTATTTTGTATGATGCTTTGTTTCCTAAAGCTGATTCCAATATATAGATTTATCACAGTATTCTGAAAAATATCTAAGGCATAAATTATACTTAAAAAGCCAAGAGAAGAAGAAAGGAGTTTGCTGGCTTGAAGCACCGCTGTCTAATTCACATCAAGCAAGCAGCCAGGTCTGAGTCTCAATGCACCCAACAAAAACTGACAGTGGACACAGCATTAGAGACAGGCTATCTGGGGTGGGGGGGTTTTTTGTTTGTTTTTTGCCTTCCTCTGCAGCACAGAGCATGGGTAAACTAGTGTAAATGGTGGATTTTCTGTAACTTGAAGTCTTTAAATCGTAATTTGAGGACTTCAAGTAATTCAGCCAGAGGTTATGGGTCTATTACAAGAGTGGGTGGATGAGATTCTGTGGCCTTCAATGTGCAGGAGGTTAGACTAGATGATCACGATGGTCCCTTCTAACCTTAAAGACTGAGTTCAGTCCTAAGGAGCTGCCTCACCATTTACTAAGAGAAAAAACGAAGCGTTCAACCTGTCTGCTAAAACTGGGAAGAAAGTTCTCTCTATATATATCCCCTATACCCATCATTGCACAGTTGACTATGTGCATTATTGGACAAAGAGATTTGACTTCTCTGAAACATCAGGTTTTATGGCCAAATTCAACCCTGGTGGAACTCTCAACTCAAATGCAATTATCCCAGAGATGAATATGGTCCATCGTGTCAATCAGAAATAATGGTAATTGGAAGATTTTATTCCCATTGGATCAGATATGCCCCAGTTACACTTCAATTTTACTTTGCCCCAACTCCATTGATTTCAGTGGAGTTTCAGTCGTTTAAACTAGAGTAGCAGTGAGGAATCAGGCCCTTTATTCCTATGGGATACTACATTTTGCTGGTGTAACATTCTGATCCAGAATGGCAAGCTCTAAATTCTTACTAAAAACTGAATTTGAGGAAGTTTTAGAACACAGCTTCTAACTAATTTTATTTGTTTTGCAAACTGCCTAGCAAATTGGTAAAGAAACAACAGCGCTTAATTTTAAGGAATGTTTAAAGCCACTGTATTTAAAGATGTGGTTCATTTTCTTAAGTAGACAAAAGTAATTTTCCCTGAGAAAGAGTTTACTGATACAGAGTAACTATTTTAAATCCAATTAGAAAAAATATTAAAAGAAATTTCACTGATTGGCACAGAATCCTATGGTCATTAAATCACAAGAACAGCCGTTAAAATGCGTAAGCATAGAAAAGAGAGCCTGATAATTTTTACTTTTAAATAGAAAGGGACTTGGGGCCAGATTTTCAAATGAATTTAGTTCCCATTTAGGAATCTAAATGAAGTCACCAGATTTTCCAAAGTGTTCAGCACTCAGCAGCTTCCACTGAGAACAATCACAGCTGTTCATCACTGAGCACCTTTGGAAATTTGGCCATTTTATTTATGTGATAAAGGGAAGCTCTTGGGTACTGAACTCCTGAAAATCTTGTCACTAAGGGATGAATTTTCAAAGATATTATGTGCCTAAAGTTGCAAATAGGCACCTGGTGGGATTTTAAAAAACACCTAAACAGGTGTGTGTGTCGGGGGGGAATAACTGCTATTGAAATTGATAGGAGTTAGGTGCCTAACTACTTAAGGCCTTTTGAAAATCCCATCAGATGCCTATTTGCATCTTTAGTCACCTAACTATCTTTGAAAATCCAGTCCTTCATATTACATATGCTCCTCAAGATTCAGGGTATTTCCATCCACTTGATGCACAAAATACACCAGGCATAGTACTTGCTTGAGTACTAGATGGAAGTGGTATTTAAATACAGCTAAGAGACTGCACCCCTGTTTAGTATAGAATTAGACTGATCACATAGCAAACGTTTATATTGAACAGTATATAAAAACCACTAGAGGTCACTATTTTACGGCTTTTACTCAGCAGCAACTGAAGATTTGCTTGGACGATAATAGCCCCACCACATATACTTCCCTTCCTCCACCAAATATAAAGCTTCAAATCTTTGCTTTTCTTTGAAAAAGTAGTGCATTAAAGTAAATGAAGCTTAAAGTAAATTCTCACAATTTCACCAATATTTGTTGTTGTTTTTAAAGCCCCACCTCCAGGAGGCATGTATCATAAGTATAAAGTAGCCTAGAATTAGTGTTTACCTGTAAGAGGTTAAGCTAAAGGTAACCTGAGAGGTGGACAACTAACCAATGAAAAATTCCTCAGGAGACAAAGGATTTTGAGTTTCAGTTTCCCTCTGGGTCTCTCTCTCTGTTCAACTCGGCTATGGGATGAATCACAGCTATTTCTTTCACTGTAACTATAAGTTTTCTATCAAGTACTATAGTCAGTAAGGTTACCTTCTTCTTATCACTTGGAGGGTTCTCAGTGGTGAGTGTTGGCTGGGTGCTTCTTGATATTGTAAGATTCAGCAGAGATATCAACAGTGGGAGAAAGTTGCCTCGGGGGAGAGGTTTGGTTTCTTAATTATTTTGTTGATTATGGCAGATGCTGTTCTATTGATGGTTATAAGGGACTTATTCCTTTCTTTTTTTTTCTTTTATTAAAATTTTTCTTTTAAGAATCTGACTGCTTGTTTTCCATGGTGTAAGATCCTGGTTTTGGATCGGGCACGTCTCGCAGGATTGGGCGAGGCTTTTCTCTCAAGCTTCCCAGGGAGGGAATAAGTTTGGGGGTTTTGTGGAAAGAGAAAGAGGGGCTTCAAGTGGCCTATGTCCAAATAGATTTTTGACACATTCTCACTTGATGGTGGCAGCGTACCAGGTCCAGACACAGAAGTAGTTGTGTTCTGGGGAAAAACATTTTAACCCAAGCTGGTAAAATAAGCTTGGGGGGTTATTTCTTTTTTCATGCAGGTCCCCACATCTGTACCCTAGAGTTCAGAGTGGGGAGGCAATCCTGACAGCATGTGATTAGTGGAGAATCTTTGTTTTCATTTTTTAAAAAGTAAGATTCTAGCACTTGTGGCTTCAAAAAGCAAGCATGAAAACAATAACCAAGTCTAAAGGCTCACAAACCAGAAGACAAAGAAAAAACTCCAAATGTTTTATTTTTAATTTCATAATTTGTAGGACCTATTCATGATTTTTGAACGTCTTGAATTGGCAATATTGTGATTCTATTCCATAGTGACAATTTTCAGATTCAGGAGGTCCCTGGGGAATGATATAAATCATTTGAAGGTAGGTTCTTGGTTTTTTAAAAAAAGGATTTTTTTCCACATTTTTTCTTTTCTTTCCCTTGCCTATTAAGTAACCCTACTTCCTGGCTGTGGACTCATAAGGAGTTGCCAGCCTCCTGTTTACCAGGACGTAGGGGCTAAAAGCTCTGAAGGGTAAATGTAGCTGAAGAAAATCTGCTGCCCTCTCCTTTAGGAGAGGGATTCATACTCCCTCTTGTCATAATGATCTTTTGAGAGTCCCCACTTCCTCAGTTCTTCCCCTCTGCCTCCTCATATACAAAGCTGGGGACTACTGTCTGTAGCAGCTGCCCCAGTACCACTCCTGTGACCCTCTTTCTGCTCCCTGGGCTCTCTGGCCTTACCAGAGTGTATTCCCTTTCAAAGTACGGAATAGCTGGCTGGAGTTTCCCTCCAGCTCCATTCACCCTCTTCAGAGTCGCCAGTCCCCACTTCTTGGCAAATAAGATGTGGCCATCGCTTCCTTGGGCTATGGACAGAAAGTAGGACCACATGGACGAAAGAGGTAAAAATTAAAATACTTCACCTATATTTTTCAAACTAAAAGTCTAAACTTATTGGTATAGTTCCAGGGGGCCTCCTGAATTTGAAAGAGCAGTAGGGTTACAAACCAGGCTTACCACAAAGAGACTCTAAAAATGACACCACAGGGCGCCATATCCCAAGGATTCCCTTCAAAAGATACTTTTCCTAATGGCCTGTGCTACAAATTCAACCTGGAATCAGAGCCAGTTGGGTTCTTTCCTTCTCATACAGCACTAATAAAGGTCTGATAGGCCAAATGGGGTCCTCAGCAAGACCGCATTGTTTCCAGTGGAGTTGCATGGGGTAACTTATTGGCCCTGCAATGGCAATTTACTCAACAATTCTATTGATCTACAAGAAGAAATACATCTCCATCTCTGTTTAGTTGGTTCTGCAGTAACAGGAGTAAACTGAATTCACAAAGGGAGCAGATTTGTTGAGTAAGAAGTTACCCTTTTTAAAAGGTCACTTTATAGGAAAGTGGGAAAACAAAGTCTAATTGTGAGAAATGGTTTCAAATACGAAAAACTACTCAAGTTCACCTTAAGATCTTTGAATTTCTACAAAACTACTTAGATTATGGACCGTCACACTAAATATTCTGATAAGGCTAGTGCATGCATTAACCCTGTAATGATCATAGCCTGCAGTACAAACAGCTAATAATAAAACAATTTATTTGACTTTTACTGAACACTATCTGTTCTGATTTTAAGTATCCTTTAGCTACTTTCTCTCAGGCTCAAATGGGCTTATCTGAGCAACAGAAAGCCTAGTCTTTTTTTAGCCTTTTTTATAAAAACATTCTACTGTTTACCAGTAAGGGAAATTAAAACTTTTCTCATGCTCCAATTTTGTGTCCTCCTCCCAGACTCATTTTCACACTCTCTCCCATGCTACTCTTTAGCTATGAAACATTCCCACCTTTTCAAATCCTCTTCAAATCTCTCCCCAAAATACAATTCTTCCACAAAACTTTTTTAAAAATGTGAGATTCTTATAACACATCTGTCTCGTGATACTGTAAATGCCTTCAATGCCAGGTATGCCCTGGCTGTTTTGTACCTCTCCCCTTGCCCAGGGGGATACTACAGGAGTAAGGATTCACCATAGCAGCTCCTATGCCACATCCTGTGACTGTGACTGGAACAAAGGGCATGGGCATGGCCAAGGTTCCCTTGAACCTCTGCAATACATACCCCATGTAAAAAGCCCTTTGGTGCAGGTTGCCCCACATAAATGGAATAATGGCTTTTTGCTGAATTGATCCCAATACAGTTTGGTGTAAGAGAGTCAGTTAGCTATTTGCATGTTGTCTGGAAAGTTAACAGTCGCAGTTCTCCACTGTCTCTGAGCTACAATCAGACACAGTACAGAGTAGTGGCTGCAGGGAGCCAGTTGTGGCTTCCCAATCCCCCAGCTGCCCGATTGAAGAAGAAGTTAGAGCAGCCAGTGAGGGATCAGGTGCAGTGGAGCTAGGCTCCCCTTCCCATCCTGTCTCTGGCATTTCCTCAGCCTGTCCCCTCTTTCCCATTCCTATGACATCTCTACTAACTTTACATTGCTGAAGATTCTCCATACACAGGGAGAATTCTCCTGTCCAAATTTACAGCCTCTCAGTTCACTTTGCACCACTTATGCCCTCTATGCGTAAACCATATAACATATTATTATAGAGAAAAACACAAGAACACTTACCGAGTCTGCCCATTGCCCTGGTAATTCATTATCTCCAGCATAGGGCATCCAGGCTTGGTTCCTGTATGCTGTGGGCGGTGTTGGGATGAAATAGCCTGTGAATCCAGGTCGGTTTGCTGCTGGTATGGCAAACACTGCTGGTACTGTATTTCCTATGAAGGGTAGGGTAGAGATGATTAAGAGTTGATAGTCTTAGCTATAAACATAGAGGATCATTACAAAGTGTACCTCAAGCAGCCTAAGGAGACATGAGTCTTTGTGAGAACATTGATAACAAACTAGAATATGATCACGCCCATCATCTGCACAGAGCCCCTTTCTAAAAAGGCAGGGCATATTAGAGAAGCTAAGCACTATGTGCTGCAGATCAGGAGTGAGGCGTATTTGTTAAGTTGTCTCAGGAAGTATGCACAATAGTAGTGTCAGAAGGAGGATATGTAGTGGATATAACTAGCTTCTCTCTTCCTGCATGGGTTGGTGGCCATGCCCCTTGTACACTCATTATCTCATAACCAGCCTCTAATATCTATCTACAACATTCACAGAATCATAGCTTTGTAGAACAGGAAGGGACCTCGAAAGGACGTCTAGTTCAATCCCCTGCACTCATGGCAGGACTAAGTATTCATGAGGGAACAGAGGTCTTCTTGTGCTGGATTTTCACTATTTTTGCCCTGTCTCTCAAGTGACACACATAGTTCGTCTTTGTAGGCAGCAAGACGACCTCACTGTCATCAGACCCATTCTCAAATAACTGATTTCTAATTAAGCTAAAAATCATTACAAAAGACTAGTGTAATAGGGCACATAAGCCTCCACACAAGACAGGAAATTAGCTAAAAATAAGACATCTGGAGCTGGAAGCAGGCTTCCAGTGAGGGTTTAAGAAGAAGGACCTGCTAAGCTGGAGAGGAGAAGGCAAGGTAGCAGATGTAGAGTTCTCTCTGTGGGAGAGAAACTGGCCAAGGCCAAGACGGTGCTTAGCACATCTCTGAGAAGAAAATACAGCAGCTAGTCCCACCTACTTTGTTGGCATTAAAAAAAACCAAAAAGCATTCTTCCAGAGTGGTGTTCACAACGCTGGCATACAATCTCTTCTGACGTCCCACCTCAGCCTCTGTTTGAAACAGACTTGCAAAGAATGTTAAGCTGCCAGGGCTGACAGATGTGTGGAGTACTCCAGAAGTGTATGCTCAGAAATGGAAAGACTCAGACAGTGTTCTTCAGCCTCTAGGGGAGCACCCTAGGGCGCACTCCACACAACTCTGCAACCAAGTGAAGGAGAGGAGTAGATAAGCTCCCAGGGGAACGTCATGCAGCCCTAGGCCAGAAGGACTGTGAATGCAATTCAGGGTTCATAAAGAGGGGAAAGATACATTTTGCTGCTAACTTCCCTCACTAGGACCACTATTGTTAGGAAAGATTTATAGAGAGGCTGTCAATCTCAAGACTCAAAGTCTCAGTCTTTAGACTTTAGAAAGCCAAGTTTTTGTAGCTTTTCATTAATAGTTATATTTTGTATATGGGAAGCCATTTTCCCAGGCAGATGTTAGCCCGCTAAATATGGCCCCTTAGTTTCTGCACTACTGTGCCTCAGTCAGGCACTATGCCCCGAAACACACAGAGGGAGCAAAACCATTGCAATACCTATTGACTGCATGCAATCTGATGTGTTGGGGAGAGGGGATGGGACCACTTCTTTCTATCCTTCTTGGCTCATGGGTTGAGATTTCTGAAGCTAACTAGCCCTGTGCCCTCTCTACCTGATCACAGTACTGCCCTTGAATGGGACTCCAGTTGCTCTAGCCTCTACTGTCAGAAGTTACTTCATCTGACTTCAGAAAGTCATAATTCATTCCAGTGAATTGAGGGAAGGAGCAGATGATATTTGCTGCCGCTGAGGATTTAAAACATATTGAAACAGGACAGTGAGCTCCTGCCACATATTGCACTGGACAAAGAGGCAGGAGAGCTCTGTGTTTAGGAGAGGGGTAGGAGCTGCATTTTCCCCTATTCTCTCCTTATTTTAACTCTGGGTTGCTGCTATTGTTTGTTCAGAGACAGTGTTCAATCATGCATGGCTGGGAGAGTGGCAGGCAGATTGTAGTTCCAGCAAGTTTCAGAAGCTTTGTATAGAAATTGCCTCCTACAAACCATGCTCAACAAATAGTGTGGACATACTTGCTCTTGATGAACTCCCAGGCCCTTAACCAAGCCAGACAATCTCCATTCCATAAATTCCACCCTTTTCCTCGTAAATACTAATTATTTGACTTGCATGTGATAAGTGGGGCAAGACAGAGTACCCCATGTTGACCCTCAAGCCACTAAGAAAAGCATTTAATAAATCCTTCTCCATAATCATAAAAAACAACCTGTCCTTGTAATATCTCATACACTCACTCTGTATACAACACAAATTGTGGAGGTGATTTCTGTTTCTACCACACTTGTTTTCACCTGAGTAGTTCAATGCTGACTGATCCAATGGACCCACAGATATCGGAGCTCTTGAACCTGGGGCAAAGGATGCAGGATCATGCTGTTGGGCCTGCTCTGTCCCACTGGATTCAGATATTCTTGTCTTGTTGCCAATATCTGATGTCGACCTGCACATTACAAAAAACAGCAAGAAACTTTGGTAATTCTGACTGATAGGCAGTATCCTCAACAAAGGTGGCAGGAGCTGCAAGCAGAAAACAGTAGGGAACTATTTGCTTTTTCTGGGGCACAAATATCAATAGAAAGCAATTTCCTTTGTCCTTGGGAACTATCTTCTATATTATTTATTACAATTCTACAGCCCATTCACTCAACACTCCAAAATGGATCCCAGTGACATGCAACACAAAAAAATACAGTTACACGGTATTTCAATAATAAGATACAACAGACAATGCTGGATAATTACCACTTGGTGTGGTATTATAAAGCAGAAGGCTGAGTCATTATAGCTATGTGCAGAGCACTCTTGTCCCCAAGAAATGTCATGCGTCAATTGTCTCCTATCATGAAATTTAACTGACAAAAATAAGCCAGGCAATGAGAACTATGCATTTCCCGAGGTTATGATATCACTGTCAGCCAATCAGAAGAGCTCCATTAGTGTTTGGCATTCTAACAGAATTTCATAGTAACAGCCAGCAGGCATACAGTCCTTTAGCATCTTAGTTTTCTCCAGGTGGTGTTACAGATCACATGGCTGAAGGCCAGGTGACTTCATCCACCTAAAAGGGCAATAATTGCTCAGAAATGCCTTATTGCTATGGTGAAACAAAATGTATATATTAAAAATAAAGAAAACAGACATGCATTTATTAGGCCTGAGAAACATGGGAAAGAAATATCCAACAGTCAGTCAGCAATCCCTGACAGAATCCAGAGTTCCAAAAGCCATTTTATTATTTATCTGTATCATTTTCTATTTTATAGGTCTGGATGACTTAGGAAAAAAAAGTAGACAGGATGCGAGCATGAAACATCCACTGCTTTATTCAATATATGCCATTATTGTTTTTTAAAGTAGAGTCAAACCATGTCTTCAGAGATATCAGAGCATAGATTTGCTAAATTTATTAGACAACTGACTAGCTAATAGTGGAATATGGGATCCTTTGTTGTTTATTTTCTTCCATCATATTGAAATTTAAGCACCAGAAATGAAAACAGATAGTTCTTAATTTCCTTAATATCCCTTCATTATGAGGAAGATTGCTATTAAATGCCATTAGAAGTTATGAAGTCATTCTCATTAGAGTAATAGAGATTTACAGTTCTTGACTATAACAAAATAACAATGAATTACCTCCTGAGAGATGCCACAGCCACAGGACCTGTTCTGGGAGGAACCGGGGGTGGGGGAGAGCCCATTACCATTTCAGGAAGCTGAGAAAACCTGTAAGCCTGTGAAAGAGAAAAATGAATATTTTCTAAAACATCAATTTATTTTAAAAAACAACAACATGAGAGCCTAAAAAGTGAAGATATTTGTTTAAATTCATTCCAACAGCCCTTAAAATTGTATGTACAGTTTTATAATCACGGGCTGCTAGGAAGTTAACTTTTAGTGGTGACTGTAGTAATAGGTATTTTATTTCATATTTTATAACAGACTGAGTGATTTCAGAATAATGCAGAAAGCACACACGCACATGCTATCACAGAGCTACAGCTAAGTAATTAAAAAAGAAGAAAGAAGAAAATAATGCCTTAGACATCATAACCCAACCTGAGAAGTAGGATCTTCCACAATTTTGGAAGATTCATCTCTTCCTGAAAACACCCATAGAGAGAGAGCACAGTACTTTTTGTCCTGCTGAAAGTTAAGTGTTTTTAATTCAGTGTATCTGGAAGCATCCTCGAAGCAACATATACTGAATTGAAACGTCCTGCAAGCAATTACTTGATACTTCAACTTCTTTTTTTCTGGCCTTTCAGGGATTTTTTTTTTCCATTTTCTCCTAGGCAAGAAAACCAAGTTTCTTAAACCACATCACTCTAAAGCAATGAAAGTCTCAAATAAATCCACAAAGCAAGATAATTCAGAGAAACCCAGGATCAGACCATTGAGTCATGAAATCTAGCATCCTGTCTCCAGCAAGGCTGGATTTCATCTCTAGTACATCTAGAGACTGTGCAATGCTTACTGTATGTCAAAAGAAACATCTTCCTGACCCTCGTGGCCATCAACTCATGGTCCAAAGAATGACATATCTATCACCTTTATCCATATTGTTGCTACAAATATTACTTGTCAGAACTTCATCTAATCTGCTTGGAAATACAAGTGATTGTATATAATTCTGCTTAGCAGTAGATTGAACCTCTTCTCAGACACTCCCTGATTTACTTTCCCAGACAAGTCTAGGTACTGAACACATCTTAGAGAGCAATGTGTGGAATTATGGTTAATGCAACTGAACCACAACTAAAATGATGCAACATGACAAGGAATTAGGAGACTGCCTAATCTCCTCAAACCTATGAACTGTAGTAAAACCAGAGGCTAAAGTCCAAATGTCTTCAGCCAGCAGCACCCTAGAGTGATTATCAATAAAAACAATCTTTTTGGTCCCACGTAGTTATTTTCTGTTTTACATATCTGCAAAAACGTGGTATCACAGATACCTTGTGAAAAACTGATTTCTGATGCAGACAACAGTAAGGTATATTAACATTTAAAAGGAGTATGTCTTGCATTCTCCCTCTAATCTACTGTTCAGGGCTGTGAGTAGAAATGTCGATGGCACTCATTTTGGTATTCAATCTAAACTAATTTAGACTGGAAATAAGGTGGAATTTTTTAACAATGAGAGTAATTAACCACTGGAACAAATTAAAGGGTTGTGGTGGATTCTCCATCACTGGCAATTCATAGAATAATACTGGATGTTTGTCTAAAAGATATGCTAGTTCAAGCAGGAATTTATTCAGCGAAGTCCTGATTATATGTTTTTGTTTCTTAATCTTACTTTTGTGTCTTAGCTCACTGCATCTATTTTCCTTTATCATGCCAATTCCAAAAATGAGTTGCAAAGACAAAATAGAGACTCTTGCCCTTGTGACAGATTTGTCTATATCTATATTGAACTATAAAGCCCATCGTGTTCATTAGTAAAATTTTGATCAGAAACAGCAAGGTGCATTCACTGTTGCTTTAACCTCCACATTGAACTGGGATTCCTGGATGTGATACCAGAGATTATATGCTCCCAGCAGAGGCTAATAGAGTGCAATCAAGTGTTGTTCACTGGAAGACCATTCAGGTTAAATGGAAACACCCTAGAATAATGAACTGACTGCAGGCCAAAGGAACCAGTTCTCCCAGGTGGGCTCTTAACCAAGCAATGAATCACTTGATGAGGCACCTGAAGCCACTCAAAGGAGTCACCTGAGGGTACTGAAACCTTATAAAAGGACTCTGCTCCCCAGACCAGAATAAGAAAACAGATCTGGGAAGGTAAAAAAGAGGAATCCTGACTGCCCTGGGCATTAAAATCCAAAAGACCCACAGGCAGGGTGAAGAAACTGAGGCAGGGATTTAGATGCAAGTTTTGTTATTTTTCTATAGATATGTATATCTCTTGTGCTGTGTCTAGGAATAAAGCTGGTTCAGAAATTCCTTTGCAAAGTCTGTGTTACTGCTTTGACTCTCACAAAGCCCCAAAGAGGGGAAACCAGTAATTCAAAGGGTCCCCAGCTGTTGTGGGACTCTGGGGAGTGTGCAAGAATGAGTGGGGAGGCTGAGTACAGCTGGCACTAAAGAAGAAGGTTTGTAATTGGCTCTATTGTGGTTCAGACATTAATTTGATCTCAGTATTAATATTTAATCAGCTCCAAGTTATCAGTTCAATTGAGCTGGGTGATATTTTTTAGTTGAGGGTTATAACCCACTTAGGGCTCGATTACACTGGCACTTTATAGTGCTATAAAGCCACCAGGAGTGCTATAACTCACTACTTGTTCAGACTAGCAAGGCACGTTGAGCGCTTTAAGTCCACAGTTATACCAGTCCTGGTAATCCTCCTTGCCAGAGGATTAACAAGTATAGCGTATTGGATACTCCGCTTTAGCTCCAGTGTAAATGGGTAGTAACAATATAGCGCTTTGAGTGATTTCTGGAACCACCCCTAAGCTATCTAAGGCAATTAAGCCTCTCTTCCCTTTGTTTTGAACTCGGCTGGAGGAATGCGGAAGTACGTTTTCAGATCTTAGCTGTAACTCAGCAAATCAACAATGCAAATGTTTACCTTGTGAGCGAGCGAGCAAGAGAAGAGTAGCAGGCTTTGCATTTCAAAGACAGTTTTCTGACACACTCTCAGCACACCAAAAAGCCACTCGCTCTCTCCCTCCGCATACACACAACACGCTTCCCCTCACCCTCCTTGTTTGAAAAGCACACTGCACCCAGCTGAATGCTGGGATAGCTGCCCATAACGCACCACTCCCTGTGCTGCTGCAAGTACAGCAAATGTGGCCACGCCAGTGCGGCTGTGGCTGTGAGTGTGGACAAGCTGGAATGTTATCCCTAGAGCAGTATCTGAAGGCAGGTATAACCAAAACCACTATAAAGCTGTAAGTGTAACCAAGCCCTAAGTAGCTGAAAACCTGTGTTGTTACATGGCTGTAATTCATAAGCCCATGTGCTTTAAAGAACGACAAAAAATGGCTGAGAACTAAAAAACTGGCCAGTAACAAACTGCCTATCTCAGTAATGATTGAACCTGTGATATTCCAAACGAAGTGCTCTCAACCATGCTCGTCACTGTTTCTTTAGCTTTACACTGACCCCAACATTCTATGCTTCAGAGTGATGTTTGCAGTTATTCTGCACGTGGAGTGGAGTGTGCTGTGCTGGGAAAGCTGGGTGGATTTGTTAAGGTGGCAAATGAGAGGTATGTGCTGCAGTGAAGGCTTATGAGTTTGGGGTTATCATGTGTACTGGTGATTGCGTTAAGAACCACTGGTCTAGAATCTTTGAGACGCTGGCTGAATATCAGCTAGTCAAAGCCAGAAAAGTTCCCCCTGATTAATCTGGGTTCTCACATCAGAATCAGGCCCCCTTTATCATTGTCTTCCCTCTTTGCAGAGCGCTAAAGAGGAGGTATTAGCCCACAAAAGCTTATGCTCTAATACTTTAGTTAGTCTTTAAGGAGTCACAGGACTCTGTCACTTCTGCAACTCCAGACTAACACGGCTACCCCTCTGTCACTTAAAGATAGGCTCCAGCTGCCCCTTGCAGCTGCATGAACTGCCTGAAAAACATTAAAAAGCCCTTACTTTGGTTCTTATTGGAGTCATGCAGCCAAACACTACAACCCACTTAGAAAAAGAAAAATGGCATTTTAATGTCATTTTCCCAGTTCTTATTTAGAGATACATTGGAGAAATTATGTCATCAAAACTTAGTGAAAATCCTGTTGATCCTATTTATAAAGGCATTAACGCTAAGATGCAGAAAACAGTATGACTAGTCTCTCTTCAAAAATATGTAGCCATATAACTTCTTTTATTTCATTTTAGAAAGATCTGATTAACTATAAAAGTAATTTGACTGGACACTTAATGACCAGCACAACTGCTAATCAGATTCCAACCATAAAAAAAAGATCAAATGCTATACGAATTGCAGTAGAGGATATGAACTACAGTAGAGGAATTTCACCGTGCCAGGAGTACTTTTAATGTGATTTAAACAGTATGTCCCTGAACGTGAGTATTCAATACCACTGGCTTCATGTTATCCATGAAGGATAGTTGAGAAAAAGGATTCCTTATTGTGCACTCTTCTTATCATGGAAGGTAAACATAGCAATGATGATTCTGAGTTGAAACAATTTCTCTCTAACAGTAATAGGTTACTCAAGTATAGACAGAGTCGGGAATCTTCATTTCTATTATGACTCTTGAAATGCCTTCTTTCAGAAAAATATGTAATCCTGGCAAAAAACTGAAATAAGAACAACAACAACTTTACTTTTTGATTTTTCTCTCTGAAGCAAATTCCCAGGTGTTTTCAGTAATTTCACGTTCTTACAGGTCCTATTTTTCAGTTTCATTGCCAGTAGTGGGGCTACTGTTCTGTTTACTTCTGTTTACTGTTCTGTTTACTTGGACAAAACTAATCCCAGGGTTAGCTTTGCATATGATACTTGTGAAAGAAAATGTTTGTTTTGTGATATTCACATATGGTACAGCAGAACCTCAGAGTTACAAACACCATAGTTATAACTGACTGAACAACACACACCTCATCTGGAACCAAAAGTACACAATCAAGCAGCAGCAGAGACAAACAAAAAAAGCAAATCTAGGTCACTACTGTGTTAAGCAAAGTACTAAAAATAAGGAGAAAGCAGCATTTTTCTTCTGCATAGTAAAGTCAATATTCAATTGTAAACTTTTGAAAGAACATCCCATAATGTTTTGTGCAGAATTATAAATATTGCAGAGTTACAAACAACCTCCATTCCCAAGGTGTTCATAACTCTGAGGTTCTACTGTCTCAAGGAGTTTAAAACAGTGATTTCCAACCATGAATATGGACAGCAGTTATGATACTGTTATCTACATACTTTTCAGACTCCATCATTGCAGTGTCTGAGCACTCCAGTCATTCATCAATTTACCCTTTCAGTACTTGAGAGACAGGAAATACCTGCATGTTACAAATGAGAAAAACGAGGCACCGATTGACTTGCCCAAGGTTGCACAGGAAATCTGTGGCAGAGACCAAAACTAAACCCAGCTCTTGAATCCCAAACTAGTGGCTTCAGCACAAAACTATCCTTTCTAGACCACACTCTGTGGTCCTTGCAACTGGTACACTAGGCCCTCCTACAAAGATAACACTCAGTGTAGCCTAAGTATAGCTGCTGTCAGCTCCCTGTTCAGCTGTGTATTCTCTAACCTTCTATGAACATGAGCTTTTCCAGATCTGACTTTCCTAATTATTAACTGGTGTGCTAGTGTGTGAACAAAGAATAAGAAAAAGCAGGTAAATGAGTCCTTGGTCTGATAAACAGCTACTGGTGCCCCCGTAATGTTGAGAACCACCGTTTTAAAAAACAAGAAGCCACTTACTGTACTCGTGTTGAATGTGTGGGATGAAATTCGATGTTGATAAATGCAAAGTAATGCACATTGGAAAACATAATCCCAACTATACATACAAAATGATGAGGTGTAAATTAGCTGTTACCACCCAAAGAGATCCAGAGTCATCATGGATAGTTCTCAGAAAACATGCACTCAGTGTGCAGCAACAGTCAAAATAAAGCTAACAAAACACTGGGAACCATTAGGAAAGGATAGATAAGACAAAAAATGTTGTAATGCCACTGTATATATTCATGGTACACCCATACCTTGAATACTGCATGCAGTTCTGGTCACTCTCCATCTCAAAAATTTATAATTAGAATTGGAAAAGTATAGACAAGAGCAACAAAAATGATTAGGGATATGGGATGTCTTCCATATAAGGAGAGAGTAAAAAGACTGGACCGTTCTGTTTATAAAAGAGATGGAGGGGGTACATAAAGGTCTATAAAATCACAAATGGTGTGGAGAAAGTGACTAGGGAGGTGTTATTTTACCTCTCTCCCAACACAAGAACCAGAGGTCACCCAATGAAATTATTAGGCAGGAGTTTTAAAACAAATGTAAGGAAGTACTACTTCACACTGCTATGTAAACAGCCCAGATGAGGGGCCCATTATTAAAACTGAAAATTAAGAGAGTCTTCTTTTAAGTGTGCGTGCATGTACACACCTACAGATATGCAGACAGTTACCAGAGGTACACATGTATAGGTGTTTCATGCACATGTACATGGGGCTCTCGCTTTTAAAAACATAGCCCAGAACACAAGTATCCCCATGAGAATACAGTATAGTAACTAATATTTTAACTTACTGGTCTTGGTAAGCTGTACTGATACATTTCTGGTCTATATGTTGGCACCCACTGTACTCCCCCTCTGGGTCGAGTCATAGTGCCAGGAGCACTGGTCACAACTTCAGAGTATGGCAACTGTTGTGCTGAACTGTGAACATCTGGTCTGTTCTGCCCTCCATGGCCTGCAGATGCCAGACTAAATGCCTCTTCCAATAGCATATGCATCTGTTGTCTAACTTCATCAATGGAAGGTTGAGAACTTAAAGTTGATGTCTCAGAATGGCCTTTAGCTTGACGGGATCTGGCATAACTTTGAGGTTCATTCACACGGTCAACATTTGTTTCTTCGATCATTTCAGGTTCAGTCTGATGGATAAAATATACACACACTTATAAGAACAATGCTCTGTGTTGCTTTTTTACACATTTTCTGGTGTATCTGTGTTGGAGAAGTTTTTCATGCCCAAGCACAAAATGGTATAATTCATGAGACCATATATTACAATTTTTACGTGAGATGCAGCTATGAGTGCCCAGAATTTCTGCACATCAGACCCGGGGTCTCAAGTCAGGCAACCAAAAAAATGAGGAACACATATTTAGTGACCACCTGTAAAAAGTTTGGTTTAAGTGATATGCCCAGCATGATACAGAAACTCTGGCAAAAGCACGGATAGAATTCAATTCTCTAGGACAGCTTTCAGCTGCCTTAACCATGAGACGATCCTTTCTCTTCCTGTAACTCTCTGCCTAATTCTGTAAGCCTTCCAGCTTCTGCAACAAATAAGGAGGGAGTCCAAGAAACAGTCTCCTTCACTACACAGTTTGGATTCATCCCCAGAGCATGTCCATTCTGTGCACTAAATAAGGTGGGGGGAGGAGGGGGTCTTGTGGAAAAAATAGCATGACCATATAACTAAAGACTATCACAATGCACATGACAAGAGACCCTATTTCTGGCATGTTCTAACTTTTGAGTGCTTGACTTTGCAACCATAAAAACTTTATTTTAGAATGTGTGTGTATGTGTGTGTAATTTTTGTGAAAGTGTTCATTCTTCCTCTCTTTCACATTTAAAGGGGCATCATTAACTTTAAAAATCACATACCTATTGGAATGTTTTTCCCTCTAATGTAATCAGGAACCACCTAAGGGATTAGAGAGAAATACTGCTATTTCCATCTTTCTCATTTCATTTACTTTGTGCATTCATGAGACATCATTTTCTTCTTTATGGTTAGTCAGTTTCCTTTGGTGCGTGGGTCTTCCACACACCACACATGAAGGAGAAAATCTTTTTTAAAAATAGGTAAATATAATTGTAAAGTGAAGAAGACTACCAGGGAGACTCAGAGGCCAGTGAAATTATTTTACTAATTTTTAAAACTTAGAGTTCAAGTTGACAATGTCCCTTTAATTCTTTGTATTAATGTGTCCAATGTGTACCAAAAGAGAAACTAGACCCACAAATGTTACAAAAACTATACAGGATCACTTGCGAAGGGCCCCTCACTTCCATGTTCTAAGTCGTTTTGTTCATTCCTGAGAAGTGGTTTTCTAAGAATTAGTACTGAGTGCTTGACTTTGCAACCATAAAAAACATAGGGTGCACCAAAAATATTTTAAAATACATGTGTGTGTGAATAGCTGGTCAATCGTGTGCATTCCCTGGCTCTCCCGGTCTTTAAAACGCTCTGGTTTGTGATTTGGGATAAGATCTGGATTATTTGCAATGGGTGTCAGTGGTGAGTGGGAAAAAAATGATCTTCTCTAGTTCTATTCCAAATCCATAGGGTAGCCTTTGTGAAAGGATGCGTATACATTTATAGAGGTAGTTTTTTTTTAAATCCATCCATGGTGTTATGGACCAGAATATAATTGGTCAGGCCTATTAGAGCAGGAGTCAGGTCTAGTGGGTGAAGCAAGTGTCCAGTTTAGAGAACAACGCCAAGGGTCAGCACAAGAGTCAACTGCCAGTAACCAGAGCCAGGGGTCAAGCCAGAGTCAGAACCAGGAGTTGAAGCTGAGGGTCAAAGCCGAGGTCAGATACCAAATGCCAGAGCTCAGGGTCAAACCAAACTCAGGGTAAGAAGTCTGAGGCCAGGGTTGGAGCCAGGGCTGGTAACTGATTATTGGAGGCAAGGTGTAAGGGCAAGAACTGGAGGAGAGACAAGGATCAAGCACGGAACAGGAGCACAGAATGGGGTGAAGGGAGGGGTGATGCAGGAGCCAGAAGTAGAGCGGGAATCAGGAACAGGGCTGGGTGCAGGAGACAGACACAGAATGCAATGGTGAAAAAACAGGAACCTACAGTTTTTTTCTAACAGGTTCCAAATTCCAGCCTTCCTTTGCCTTAGCTTATTTTTCAGAAAAATAATCAATGCCCTTTGGAATTAAACAAATCACTACATAGAATCAATTCTCACAAACACTAAAAATCAAAAGTCTGATTTCTATATTAACTTCCTACAGTTAATGTGTCACTGCACCAGTAATCATCTGTACAAATATATTTCCTCCCTGACTGTTCTATTTATGTAGAAGATAAACAAACAGGGAAATTCCAGTACAGTAACTATAAAATATGGAGGATTTTGTGTATACACACAGCTAATAAAGCTTCAGAGGTCACAGTGCTCCCTCTTTCAAGATTAATAGGTATAATCCTGACCTATTTCCTCAAGCCATAAAAGTGTCAGTGACTAGAAACCCACAAGAAATCTATTAATACCAAATGCTGAAATAAATCAGGTGCCCAACTACAGCCCTGTAGGTAAGCCATTACACTTCTAGAGTGTTTGATCCTTTCTGGAAAATGAAGAAAATAGTGCTAAAATATACCATAAGAACAATGATTTCTTACTAGAACTTCATGCTACAACCTGACTCAAGACTAAAATTAGGATGACCAGGCAGATTTTGGAAGGAGCTTTTGTGAAGGATGAACATTTATTCAAGTTTTAAAATCTAGTTTGCATTAATTAACCATATATGCTTGGCTTGTATTATTTACTGTTTATTTTCATTTCACACTGAAAAAACATTAGAATTCTAAATATTCAGGAATAAGTGTGAATGTTAAATTGTGAAGGACCTGAAGAACTCTGTTTAAGCTCTCACACTTATTTTTCACCAACAGAAGTTGGTCCAATAAATGATATTACCTCACCCACCTTATCTTTTTAATATCCTGAGAATAAGAACACAAGAACGGCCATACTTGGTCAGACCAAAGGTCCATCTAGCCCAGTATCCAGTCACCCAGTTTTAAGAAGAAGGAGATAGCAAACATAGCAGTCCAGAGAAATCCACAGAAAATGATTATAAGGAAAGAAAGACTTCCATACAGGTCAAAGTCAGAAATTTAGAACTGCTTAGTTAAGAGAGCAAAAAGATAAGAGGAGATGTGATAGAGGAATAAAAAATGTTAATGGTATAGAGAAGGTCGGCTGAGTAATCCTATTTGCCTTTTCTCACAATACAAGAACAAGGCAAGACACTATTACCAACTCATGATTTTATCATGTCTTGCAATGTTTTTAAATATTTTATTATTTTAGTAAATCTCCAGCTCCTGCAGACAAGTGATTATGTAAGAAGTCTCAGCTTTCATTTAAAAAAAGAGTAAGTTTCTAGCCCTCATGGTGAAGGGAATAGCAAGAAACTGTGATCCAAGTGATCCTAATTGCGCAAAAAAAACAAAAGGCAGTTAGAAAAAATCCCAATTAACAATCTCCTGATTTTTAAGGCAGTTTCATTATTTTGGGGTAGCCTGATTCATTCTTTTTATTTATTTTTTTGAATGGTTGGGGTAGCTTAAATTCAGCACCATAAAATCCTTATTCTTGTACTTTTGAGTTAATGATAGGAGTCCATGTATGCCTACAGAAAGTTTTCAACTATTGATATTCCAGAGCTGTGTTACCTACAACCCTACTCAAATGTATTATTCTTTAGCACATAACACAGATCTGCTTTTCTTCTGCCATTCAATCTTTTGTTTACCTGGGGAGGCTGGACTTGAAAATATTTGCTACCTAAGTGTTTCTCTTTAGAAAAGCTTGCATAATTAAAAGATACTGAAAATACCTTTTCCCCCATAAAACCTTTATTGTTTATTTAACTACAGATTTTGACAGAATAACCTATTTAAGTGTGCGCAATGTCAAAAAAGTATTGTGCTGTATCAGTCATCCTCATTACTTGACCTATTGATGATTTATAAAATCCAATAGGAAGAGTCAACATGAATGAAACATTTAAGAAATTTGATGAGTGAAACATGTTTAGATCAGAGTGGGATAAAAAATTATGACTTTTAAATCAAATATTTTTGATTTGGTAAATTTAAATTAAATAAATTTTTATCTATAAAAATATTTAGAATTCAATTTGAAATAATGACAACCTATATGGAGACCTAAACTGAGTATCATCTATTAAAATAAATTTAATTTAAATAGAAAATATTAAAACAATATGTTTGCTGTCAAAGTTCTAAAGAAAGTTAGGCCACCAAACTGATGGAAGTCACTGGCTAAGCCAGAGTTTATGGATGTATTGTTTTGGTTGTATTAGTTTCTGCTGCAGGTACAGAAAGTGTATTTTCTTCATTTCCAGTTTATCTGTTTGCTTCAGTTCAATGAGTAGTTCATTCAAAGTTAAGAAACAGATTAGAGTTAAAAGCAGGAAAGTTTATTTTCCTCTTCCAATCTAACTAAAAACTAAGCATGAGAGGATAAAGTCTACTAGTTCTAAAATCGTGAACGACGTTTTGACTAGAAACAATTTGTTCAGTTCACTAACTACAGATAATGCTTTCTTTGCTTAATAAATCTGTTAGTTTTAAATGCAAAACATGTTTTGATATACTTACTTTGGCATTTAAATTAGTTTTTTTACTAACTGAAAATAATTTTAAAATCCTGTTTTTGTGCATTCTTAATTAATTCCAATATCCATCCAGCTCGACACAAATAATGAATAAAATTGTTGTATAATAAGTAAGAAATACATCTGTCACTGTTACTGGGCTAACCATACCTTCTCAAGGTCTCTCTGAGTGTACCCCACACAGGTGTCAGGACTTGGACCTTTACATCTCCTGGGTGGAATTCCACACTCATCTACTTTCTTACCAGGACCTAAGTTACAGCCGCTTGAGTATCATGCATGACAATTTCAACAGGTCCAACTGGAGTTGGACCCTCACTGGGATCCTTTGACAGCATGTTTGCAGTGACACACAGAAGCACTTGCTCAAAACAAAGAAGTGACAAAGAGTCCTGTGGCACCTTAAAGACTAACTAAAGTACTGAAGCACAAGCTTTCATGGGCTAATACCCACTTTGTCGGATGCATGATACTTCCACTGCATGCATCCGACAAAGTGGGTATTAGCCCACGAAAGCTTATGCTCTAATACTTTAGTTAGTCTTTAAGGTGCCACAGGACTCTGTCACTTCTGCAATTCCAGACTAACACGGCTACCTCTCTGATTCAGAACAAAGAATGACTTATTTTGCCCCAAGATACACAGTGCTTGGAGAAAGAGATTTAAAATAGACAAAGAGGCCTATATCCATATTCTCTTAACTAAATTTAATCTATCTGCAGCTCGGACAGGTCTGGCTCATGAAGCATCTGATCTGGGAGGAACAGCCTATGTTGCTTGAAGCATCCTCCCTGTCTCTGTGACTCAGTCTGTCAGCCTTTTCACTGCCACATACTGGCTAGCCTCTCAGCTCACCCCAAGCCGAACCCCTCTTTTTTTATAAAGTCATTGAGGAGTTAGATCTCCTTTTAATCCCAGTCTTAGATTTGGGAATAAAAACATCCTAGATCTGTATGGAGCCAGCTAGGTCAATTCCTCATCAATTGTTGGCCCAGCTACTGTTACTTTAATACCTTTCAAGCTGTGTACCTGAGGCTGACCTCTGTCATTTTTTGCCTTTCCTACTAAGATCCATAAGAAGCCTTTGACAGCCTCCTTTGATTTAACTATAGGTGTTCAGCTAATAGTACCAAACTGAACATCAATCAGAGTCACACAATATCCATAAATAATACAGACACGTTCCCAGTTTGGCAAAGTGTCACTCATCAATTTCTAACATAATAAAAAAAGTAAAATTAAGAATCTGAATAAATATATGCTAAATTGTATAAATGCTTAAATAAATATAATGTATCCTCTTGGGAAGAAAAACAAGTACCAAATTGAGTGTAAAGGCTATATTGGGTTGCAAATCAACATGTTTTAATAGCTACCAACCAATGAGCATTAACTTTTGTTTCGGAAAATAATTTAAAAGTACAAATATAAAACAAGATTAAAATGATTATTTAAATCAAAGTTTCTGGCTTGCTGATTTAAATTATTATTAAAATTGGTGATTTACATTACTGATTTAAATCAATCCATCTTGGTTTAGACTTTCCTGAACATATTCGCTCACATTGCCAAATTCCTTCACTTATCTAAATACTTTACAGTTGGAGTTAATTATTAAGTCATATGCAAAATGTCAGTCTCTCCAGAGGTCAAAGGATACCCCATACCCAGAAGCACTCCCTTATTTTGCCAAAACTTCCTCTCCATCTTTTACTTCATCTCTAAGACCAGATCCTCTGAGCTGCAGGATTTGAGATGGGGTTGCAAATATTGTATTATGACACTGTTTTACTCTTTTGCTTCCTTGATTCAGGAGGCGTGTAGGGTTTGTTTGGCATCAGAATATGTGAGGACAACACAGAAGCAATACTTAATGCAACTAATGATGGCTAAAATAGCCCTTTGGGACCATTCACCAGTCCAGGATTAATGGAGCACAGCTTGCTCTGAATAGGCAGCTCTTGCCTGAACACAAGAATGTGGTCAAAATCTGACTACACTGGTTTTGTACCACGTGGGAATTCCTTTACCCAAGTGGAATACCTCAATGGCTATGTAACCCAGTTTTCCAACTCTTTTGCACCACCCAGGATGTGGAGCAGGGTTGAGGATCTGGATCCTAATTTCAGGCAAAGAAATAATGGGGAAAAATAAAATTGCCAATAGGTTATAAATAATTGTATACTCAGTGCAATTACCAAAATAAAATAAGATTTAGAAATCAATGCTTTAATTTAGTACTGATTTTCAAGGGGGAAGTTGTGTTAACTAATCTTATACTTCAAAACTATTCTTACGCTGCAAAACAAGCTGATTAGAAAGTACATTAAATGCTCTACATTTGCTTTCAGTAATTTGGGGCACTTACCTTCAGGTTAAACTCATGAATGTACTCCAGTTAGTTTACCCTATGCTTTTTTTTTTTTCTTTTCTTTTTAAAATTAAGTATTTACTGGGCAAACTTCACTGAATGTATCTGATAAACTTACATCATATCCACTGTTGCGGATCCCACGCCGTGGTCTCTCCCGGGTAACTAGAAGATCCATCTCAGTTTCTCCTGGGCTAGGGCTGTTCAGAGACTGTCTGCTTCTGTACACAGAGTTCTTTGTCTGCTGCCTGGAGAAAATCCAATGAGAAAATATTAAAATGAAGGCAAAGCACAAAAATAAATGACAGACAGTATTCTGCAATTATAACCTTTATTCTAACATTATTTTAGTTATTAGAAAAGAGCCACATTAATAGGATACCCTTTCTATACACATACAAGTGCTGGAAGAAAGAAAAATTACAAAGAGATCATTATATGTTTTATTTTCCATTATTAAAACACCAGAGTAAAGAGCTATAGGGCACAGGAAGCATAAACTGGAGCTGTCCAGAGGAGCTAAGCTCCAAGTGAATACCAGGATACTTTGTGGTTTATCACTGATAGGATTTAAAATAATTAACTGTAACTAACATTAGTTTGTCAGTTCAATGGGTGCTGCAGGTGCTGAGAAACTTTGAAAATCAGGTCATTTTATTTAGATGCCCAAGTATGGGTTTAGGTGGTTAGCCTTAAACACCTACATTTGAAAACTGTGACGTTGGGCAAACAATTTAGGAACACAGAATACCACCAGAAAAACTAGGATTAGAACTAAGGAGAAGTGAATTATCATTCGGCCTGATCCTCAGCCCTTCCTCTCTTTCCAGATGCTTGCTGCACTAGCAGGACATCTTGAAGATTTCCCTGAATAGAGGAATCTACATGTGGAAGAAAACCCAGGCACCACTTCTGTGTCACCTGCTCCCAGCCCACCTGGCATAGTTAAGTTCCAGGGGAGAGGTGAAGTTTAAGCAGCTTTTGTGATCTAACTGTGTTAGTATGTCCGCTCTACACCACCCCATACTCAGCCCCTCAGGCTGGAGAGAGCAGGGGGCTCCGCACTCAAGCTGATCCCCGACGGGGTGAGTCCCTTAGGTTTCATTAATGACATGAGACTGCTCCAAGTTGCACTGGGGACCAAGCTAACCCCAGGATCAGTATAGTGCAAAACTCCTCTCCCTCAGACAATGGATAACCAAGTACACAAACTATCCTGTAGTCACAGAGATTAAGGCCAGAAGTAACCCCCAGATCATCTAGTCAGACCTCCTGTATATCACAGCCCACAACCTCACCCATCACCCACACACTGAACCCAACAACTGACACTAGACCAAAGTATTACAGCCCACAGGAGCCCAAATTATTATGTACCACAGGGAGAGACCAGGATCGACCAAGGTAGAACAATGCCTGAGGCCCCTGCAATGGTAGGGAACTGATTGAGATATATTCAGATAATCCCAGCAAATGACCCCCTCCCACACACCATAGAGGAAGGTGAAAAACCCCCAAGGTCACTGCCAATCAGACCTGGGGGGGGGGGAAATTCTTCCTGACCAGTATGGCAATCAGTTAGACTCCGAGTGCATGAGCAAGAACTAGCCAGCAACGTACCTGAGAAAGAGAGAGAATGCTCAGTTCCACCTAGAACCCCGGCCCACCCCACACAGTGAAAGAGAGAGAGACAGACACAATTATAAAAGTAATAAGCAGCAGTTAAAGCACTCCAGCTGCCTTGCCATTGTCAAGTGTTTCGAGAGTATCAAAGGGGACATGAGTTTTGACAGATCTAAAGGAGGTTACTGGAATAAAGGGGTATTTCTGGGGATCTCCTCCCAATAAATAAGGGACAGCATGGTAGAAAGTGTGAAGGTTTTTGTGATGAGATTTGACTAATGGATAAAAAATGGCTGGCATCATAGGTGAAGCTGAGGGCTTTATGCCAGACAACAGATTTTTGTACGGTAAAGGCTTAAAAGTTTTGTCTTAAAAACAACTGTCTTGACCTGAAAATAGCTACATATGAAAAAAATCAACAAAAATTAGAGGCATGCAGAGACTTCAATATTAGAGAGATTGAAAAGATGAGAACTACTTTGGATAGAGCCACACAAGAGAGAGATGTGAAATATAGAATGGCACAGAGTCCAATAAAGTGCTGCTATTTACCCTTTTATATGATACTAGAACAAGAGGACAGTCAATGAAACTAAGAGACAACACATTTAAAGGACATAATTGATAGAAGGATACAATCATTTACACAACAATGTATACTTGAATCAAATAGAACAGGAAAATTCAAAAAGCACTGGACATTTGTCTGAGTAATAAGAATATCATCCAATTACACTAGCTAGTTGAAGTATATTTACCATGAAGCCAAAGGCCCTGTTTCAACAATGCGCTAAAACACACGCTTCAGTGTAAGAGTGGGATTTTCATATGCACCTATGACTTAGGAGAAGTTTCCTACTAACCCACTGCTGAGTCCTGTTTCCTCCTAACTCTTTGAGTTCCGCAAAGCTCTTGGAATTTTCAGAAGTGTCTAAGGGATTTAGGAGCACAAGTCCCACTGAAAGTCATTTGTGCTCTTAAATTGCTCAGGCACTTCTGAGAATTCCAAGTGCCTGGCTGAATCAGGGCTCCATAGTGGATGAGGAAGAAACTTTGCCAGTAGAGATATTATTAGACAGTTGTTTATTATGGGGGTTTATCCACCTTTTTCTGAAGGTTCTGGTGCTGCCTGTGGCCAGAGACAGGATTTGGGACCAGATGGACCATGGATTTGATCTAATATGGCAATTCTTATGTTCCTAAATTAAAGGCATTTAGAATTACATGTGTTTCTTTCAGAAGGACAACAAACATTTCCCTCCTTCTTATATAGTTAGGGACACATTTTCTAAAAGATTCATATATTTAGTGCTCTAATAAATGCACACCCTTGACCTAATTACACACCACGCAGGAAATACTGAGAACAGTGCATGCCATCAGCAAGGTTTTTAAAAATTGCTCTGAGATTGCCAATTAGTTGATTTAAGGAAGATTCATTAATGAGAAGGGAGGTATCAAGATTAACAACTGGCAATCGCATGGTGTGTGTCTTCTGAGAACACAACTGCAGCATTTTAAAGCATGAATTAGATGCAGAGAATGCTCAAAGCAACTGAAAGCAGAGGCTGTTGGTTCTTGTACAAACCACATTATTTAGTGATGGGGTTTTGTAAACAACTTTTAAAATGCTGTTTTCCACAAATCTGAATATATAAAGGTCAGCCTGAATAATGCATTTCATTTATTTTTTCCTCCCAGAACATTTTGGAAGTGACATACATACAATTAATATTAATGATAGCTATTCCAGTGGAACAAGAGGGAAACATGCCATTTTTTTCCCAAAAACTCTAAAATCTTTATTATGTTACCTACTCCTATAGTACGTTATCTTTAAAAATGTGAACTATTTTAAGATATAGATTTTTAATTGCATATCAATATCTGGACAATGATACAAAGCAATCTTTATTGGTCTTATGCTAAACTAAACTGCTGTAAGAGTGATTTTTTTATTATCGAAATTCTATTATATCAGTTCATCTCTCAGAGAGTTGCACTACATTGCAATATTATGTTACTGTATTCATCCATAATGTGTCACTTTGGTATCTTATATTCTGTTTAAAAAAAAAAAAAAAGCCTGAAGTTGGAAAATGTCCAGCAGCATATCAAGTTAGGTATCTACAGCAAATCTGTCATTCTAGATGTTGGTGTGGGGACCACAAAACTGGCTGTTTGCAAGAAACAGTAAGTTTTTCTAAGAGGCAAGAAAAATTACCAAATTTTGAAACTGCCTGACATCTTTACAGAAAGTGCACCAGGGAATGATCTGTTCGTTTTTAATTCCTATAGCCCAGCTCTATTCAGCAAGCATCTTTAGCATTTATATAATTAACATTTAATGGCTCAAACCTAGAAGGCAAGGAGATCAATCCTTGACAGTTCAGAGTACTTGCCTTGATGCAGTATTTCCGTAACAATGAACTTTGTCTAACATAGCTTACCCATTGGCTTACACAATACATTAGAAAGCACACTAAGAAAAACAAAAGTATTCCAGGATCTGTCAGCATACTAGTGCATAAACAAACATATATTGGTATATCTAACAAAGGACAGATGATTAATATTAAAGCTTCGTGTATAACGTTCTAAACATTTCCCCATACCACTTAGCGTACATAATAACTATCTGAAATATGGCTTCAGTACTGCATTTTTTGTATTGTGCACACTAAAATATTCATGTTTCTACAGGCCTCATTTATATTCTCAGGACAGATTGTGCTAATAAAAATAGGATTATTGTAAAATGCTAATATTCACATTCAATATCTTACCTTTTCTATGCATATGTAACAATGTATTTCTCCCTCACTGAATTCCTGTTCAAGGAACTGATTCCCCAGATCCTTCAGCAAGGACACTAGATACAATTTAATCAATCTTTTTTCTTCATTAACCTACCAGTAAAACCCTGGGACAAGACTTCTCAAATTCCACTTCCCACTCTCTCCAGGCCCTCTCATAAACTAGTTCATTTGTCTACAGCTGTTGCTTACAATCCAAGACAAACTCTTTCAGAATCCTTGCTACAATCTCTCTCACCTCTGAAATGGGGGAACATGCCGACTGTGCTGCCACTCCCAACAAGGCCGGCTCTTCTAGTTGGTGAGGGGTGGGCTTGGCATGACCTCTTTGCTTTGTAGGGCAACTTGTGCTCCAGGGACACTAATAGGGGAACTTAGAGCAGCGCCTGCAAGCATGGCCAGCACCAGTGCAATGTGTACAGATGGGGCTCCTTGAGCTCTCCTCCACTAGTACATCTCTGTATCCGAGAATGAATGCTCTCCATTTGTATATTGCCTCCAAGACCCATAAAGTGCCACACAAACATTGATGATGTCTCACAATACCCTTACTCATTTTAGAGAGGAGTAAATGTCAGAGATTAAATGACCTACCCAAGATCACAGAGCAATGAAGTGAAGAAAGCACCCTAGAAAGTGGTCACCATTAACTGCTGAAGAAGATATTTAAATCAACAGGCATAATGGTGGCATGTTCTAATTTGCTGGGTCTAAGTTACCTATATCTTAGATTTAGTTCTGGAAATAATTACAGGCGTGCCTAGAACAAAATGGCAGATTGGATCACTGCTGCAGTTTGCAGGAGATCAGAGTCAAATGCAAATTTCTGGCACAAGTCCATTTCTAGAATAATCAGTCTTTTGAATAATAACCTTAGCACATATTCAGCTTAGATCACTTTAAAAATGGCTCACAAAAAACCTGGAACCATGCAGCCTCCAAGTGATTTTGTTCTCTTTCCATTTATTCTTCTGTAACCATGTTATGGTTTTATTAAATGTGAAACATTCAGAAATAATTTTGGGCAACATCAATTTTCTTCATGAAATAGGAAGCACTAAACAGATTAAACATTAGTATGTAATGCACATTTTCATCATCAGTGATGGATGTTTGTGCTTCAGAGGAGTCTTCTGCCCTGTAGCCCTGGGGCAGTACCTACTTTCTAGATGCATACAAAAAACAAAAACATCTTACCTGTTTTTAGGCTCTGCAAATTGAGAAGATATATCTGCCTCTGGTTCCAAAACATGGTCTATTTCCTTTTGTGCTTTCTCATATATCTTTTTATTTTCTGTCAGCCCCTTGTTGTTGTCAATGTGGGGGAAATCATAGTATCCTTTCCTCTTGGCTTTCAAGCGCAGCTTGTTGCGATAGTGTTCTATATCAGACTTCTGCTTCAAGGCTTTGTTTACCTAATGGAAGGTGAATGAATTTCAGATGATTTCTCAACTACATTTTAAAAGTGTATTTGATGTGCACCGCTTTGCTTTGCAGAGTGCCTCTTGCACCACACCAGGCCATCTGTCAGCACTAGGGAAGTGCAAGTGATAGAGTCAGAGTATTTTGTATGACTTGCAGATGGTTAAATAAATTTTAGTCTCCTGGAACTAAGTATATTATAACAGTGACTCAATTCACAGCCACAGAAGAAGAGAGCTGATGTCAGCCAACCATCTTCTTGACCCAAACAATGTTTATTTTTAGACAGGCCTGTGGGCAGTATTCTGTATATTTGAAAATATTTCACTTCTGCCCCACAGTTGACTGTGTAAAAAAATATCTACTTTATTCAGGATTTGTAGCTAAAAATTCAAATTCCTCTCGTGAGTATGTAAGGGAATAGCATTTGTATGTTCCTAAGTCTTACTCTGATGATACACAGCTCACAGTTCTTGGAAGAAAAATAGGCATTGAATATTGTGCATGCCATGACTCTGGATATAAAATGATAATTGTGATGTGCTAGGGCTTAAAATACAAGCACAAAACCAGAACATGACATAATGCCCTAATCTGGTCTCACATGGGTAGCTTGACTACACTGTCTTTGACTGTATTTCTAACCAGCTAGCAGTTTAAGGTGTTGATTTTGTCCAATAAAAAGCCCCGCTTTTTATTGGACAAAATCCTTAGCCTTATCATAAGTCCCTTAGCCTTTACATAAGTGTGCCACATGGAGGAGCAAAGAAGTCTTCCCTCCACATTAAATATAAAAATTCCCCCATTCAAAGCAGTTTGTTCTAGAACAAAATCAAATTAAAAATATTTGTAAAATAATACAAGTTTCCGAGCCAAACTGCGGCATTTGATCAGTGGCCCCATAGACTCCAGTGCAGACCCACAACATTTTATGGGGACCTCAGGAGCAATTGTGCCTAATATGCAAGCCAGCACACAAACAGAGCAAAGGGATGGCCCTGCTTTTTCCCCATCCTACTGTGAGCAGGAAGGATAGTCTAGTTAGCAACAGGGCATTAAGATGGGACTTCTGAAATCTAGGTTCAATTTCCAGCTCAGACGTGGACTTCCTTTGTGAACCTGTCTTAATCTACCCTTTGCCTCAGTTCCCTATTTTCTAAAATGGGGTGGTAGGAAGATAAAATCCCTTAATGAGTGTCTGGTGTTCAAATACAACAAGGATGAGGGCTATATAAATACCTAGACTGGTGGCCTCCTTCAGGGCACCATGCATCTACAGGTGTGTAAGGAAAAAGTGGGTCCTGAGTACAGAGAATGCATTTGTGACAGGATTTTACACAGGCCACACAAAGGGTGAAAAGCTTCTAACATTTCTCCTCTCTCTCTCTTCAATGCACCAACTTCAGGTCCTATCACAATGTGTGCCTCCAGATATAATCAAGAAACCAGCAGGTGAAATACTTACCTCTCCATTAATGATAGCAGATTCCTGGCTCCTGTCTGATGCAGGTTGAGCGGGAGGCAATGCTACAGGTTTGATAGCAATCAGCTGTACAGATCCAGAAGATGTGTCAAATGGATCAATGGCAGACTTGGCAATGTTCTCAAAGAGAATGCCTCCCTCCTCTTCATCACTTAGGGGCACTAAAGAATATTATGTTAATTGAGCATATGCTCTCAATAGATTTACTACAGGTTCATGTGACAACCAAGTGAACATATGCAATAAATTAATATTGAGGTGCTCAATACACTAAATCCTAGAGTAGACCCTGAAGACTTCCACACTGGAAGAACTCCAGTTAGATTTTAGATGGAAGAGAAACTTTCTTCTAAGGGATTGTTTCTGAACATACTCTCCCAAAAGGGGCAGAATGATTTTCATCTATGGCATGGAAGGAAAATTAGAAAAAAAGAGAACAAATTGCAGGAAAATGATAATGGAAGACAAAAAGCACATCCATACATATACTTTATACAAGAGAAGGTTGAGTGTGAGTTTTCAAATGCCACAACATGTATAGAAGTATCCAGCAGAATCCCACATTAGCACTTTGTGTCAATCTGAAAATAAAACCACTGATTTTAGCAAGGACTGTTAAAGACTGTAAAGACTGTTACTACTAAAGCTGTTAAAATGAAGCACAGTGTTGAGTGTGCAAGTATGCTCAAGTGACTGCTAGTTCCCCAGCTGATGTAATCTTTTGCTTTAGAAAAATAGCGCCTCCAGTCATTTCATAAAGTTTGTGAGAATTTGTGACCAGAAAGGAAAAGACTGCTAATGTAAAACAACTCAATGTTTACAATCCAAAGGCACAGTCAATCCTCTATTTGTAAATCTCTGCTTAAAAGGGAAGCCTTCAAAAGAAAAAAATAGCTATTCCCCACAAATTTATGTGGGAAAGAGGGCATCACATTATCAACAGTTGAAGCCTATTTTATCTTTGTTTTGAAAAAAGTTAACTGTAAGGCCTGAGGGAAGATTCTGCAGAGATCGCTCCTTAAATAATTGTGCTATGAAAGAAAAAAATGTATTCCATCCATTTGTGACAGGAGTAGAAATCAGCTTCCAATGAAGAGCAGAGTGGTATGCTCTACGTTACTTCCTCTGAACATATATTCTGTTATAATCCTTAATCACTGGAAGAATTATAATGCACTGAAGGCAGCTCAGAAAGAGATAGATTAGCCCTGTTTAAACAACTAAGATAGTTTGGTAAAAACATTTGATAGAAGTTACATAAAATATGAACCCACTGTATAAGCTTATCTTTTTCTGTGTATTCACAGTAGGCTGATTTGACATCATCTGAACTGTTGAAAAATACAGGTTATATCATGCTGTCACTAAATAATGTCCCTCAGGATTTGTGAAATTGCTTAGATAAAATGGTCTTTATTTTAGTCTACTGGGAACTTCTCTCAGACTTTTACAGAGGGTTGTGAAGCACAGTGCTATGAATTCTGAAGACTCTTATTAGTAAATGGGGTGAAAACCTGGCTCAGAGATGCCAATTGCAAAATTCCCACTGGTTCCAACAGGGACTGAATTTTACAGTACGAGTATTAGATGAACAATCTAAAGCTTACATACCATACAGTACTACTTAATAGGAGAACATTTTAAAAATGATTATTGAGGCCAGACACTCCCCCTCCCCATCAGGGATTTTTAATTGCTTAATGCTTGTGAAAGGCATGCAATTAAACAGCTTTGGACCATTTTTTTTTATTTTTTTTTTAGCTCAATAGCTATATAAACTGCTGTTTAGTCAAAGAACAGTTACAATACAGGCAGCTGGAGTTCAAGCTTCCTACCTGCTGCCATAACAAGGTGCTTCAGTTGTGGAGAGACTGACTCTCAGGGAGAAAAATGAGTTCATTAGCTTTTTGATGGTGTTTTTTTGTGAAATGGATAGCTGTACCAAATAATGTACCAAGACCAGAGTTTTATTTTACATGTACAGTTGAAAGGCTGTCAAGATGATCATGACTGACCTGAACTTGGATAGTATCTAACCAGTAACCTAAATGCAAAAAGACAAAATCTGGTATGAACTTCCTCACCTCCATCATGTAAGCCTTGTCTGCACTGGGCCATGAACAGAGTTTGAACACTTTATTTAAACTCTATTCCAGCTAAACAAGTTTTAGACATGGGTTGATGACCAGCACTGACTGGACCAAACTGTTCTGAAACCATTTTCAAAAGTTAGTCCCAACCAGGCTCAGATATGGTTTATGTAATGGTTGCTTTCTAATGGTCTGCTCCAGTCTACACTGTTCAGGCCAACAACATAGGAAAATGACTTACCTGGCAGTGTTAAGTTTAGTTTAGATTCAAATTTCAAACCTAGCTCCAAGCCCAGCACAAATATGGCCCCAGGCCGCAACGTCTTTTCTTTTTTTCTAATCTTCAATTCCAGAACAAGAATGTTTTCAGACAATCCCTGCATATCACATATCATCTGTGTAGTAGAGCTGTTAGAGTCTGGCCCCACCCCAGGAATAGCTGATTCTCCCCATCCCTCATTTTTGGCCAAACTGAACTGTTTGCAAATTTTGGTCAAATCTGGCAAATAGTTTCAGCTGAATAAAAATGAAGGAAGACACATTCCAGAGAGTCAAAATACTTGATTTTGATATTTTCAAAATGAAATATTTTGACTTTTCATTTCAAAATGAAATTGTAGTATTTTTAAAAACCCAATGCGAAAAAAGGGTGAAAGTCACCACAAAATGAAACAAAATGAGATTTTTATTTCATCAAGAAAAATAAAATCATGTTTGTCTTTGGCTCAACCCAACGCTACAGGGTTCTTTTTAGCATTTTTCTGGTTCAGCCACCAAACCTCAAAAAATCAGTTAGTTGCCTAATTCTACTCACAAGCTTCCCAGGCAGCTACCCACGTGGAAAGGATAAACTATAGATTTCTGACTACTACTAAACACAAAAAGGGGAAATGAACACTTAGGCTGGCACAAAATCCTAATGTGAGGGAATCCCAAGATCTCTTTGTGCTGTTGGAGTGAAACCTTGCTGCCATGTTTCACCTATGCCTGGAGCAAAGCCAGCTCAGGTTACTGAATTTTTGCCTCAGGCAGCTTAAAACTTGGCAGCCACATTACAGTAGAGTAGAGGAGGCAGTGAATTTTGTGCAGGAGCCCCTTTGATCATAGCTAGGCCTGTGCAGGCTTTCTCCTCCAGCACTAGATCTTGCACACTCCTGTTCTCTACTGATCCTCTCCCTACCTGGGGGGCACCAAAGAGGAGGGGATAATATTGAAAAATCTCCTCCCCTGAGATAGAGAAGAGACCAGAGGATTCTTCAAGTGGAGGTGAGACACTAGGGAGGTGGGGATGGAAATCTGTTCTCTCAGCTGCTCTGTCTGCAGTACACTGTGAAGCTAGAGAGAGACTGGTTCTTTTAAAAGGAAGAGGAGTCTCTGTGCTTGGAAGATGAGGAGCTTGTAATGGATCATGGAGCATCAAATGCCTCTAAGGGAGAAAGAAAGGTTACTTACAGTAGTAAATATGGCTCTTTAAGAATGCTCCCTCTGCATATTCACACTTGTTGTATGTGGCCCTGGTGCTGCTGAGCTTCAGGAATCTGCCAGAAATACAGTGCCCATTGGGACTATACAAGTACCCCCAGTTTATGATACCAAGTGTTTGGAGGTCTGAGTGGTTCCCAGCCACACCCAGTTACTTCTGGTGAGCCTAAGAAAGGAACTCAGAAGCAAAGACGATGACAGGCTGGTAGTATGAATATTCTGAGGCAACATTTTCAGAGAAACAGCAACCGATAAATAACCTCTTTCTTTCTTCATCAAGATGGCCTCCACATATTGCCACGGGCGGGACTTTCACTACCAATACAACACTCAGGAAAGTGGGCAGAGAAGTTCTACAAAGGATGTCCCAGTTAGGCACCGGTCAGAGAGCAGAGTCTGTGTCCAGAACTCTCAATGCTCCCCCTGGTGGAACCCAGGCAGCATAACATGGATATAACAAGAGCTGAAAATGGACAGCAGAGGGAGTAGATTAGGATCAGGAGCCTGGAGGTGTACAGCAGGAGACTAACTGGGAGTCAGGGAAACAGATGGGTGAGGAATTTCACGGGGAGGGAGTAGAAACCTGAACTGGCTGAGCATGGAGTTTGGGACAAGGAGCCACTGGAAAAGGGACACAGATCAGATGAGAAGCCTGGGGATAGGGCACTGGTCCTGGCTAGGCAAATAGCCTATGGAGGGGGAAGAAAGAAGACTGCCATGAGAGGAAGAGAAGGGAGGCTCGTAAACAGCAGGGGAAAGACTGGGACTGGCTAGGCAAGGAGACTGCAACTGGGATGAGAATTTGGGGGGAGGAGAAGAGAGGACTGGGACAAGGCAGATAGGATCAGTTTTGAAGGCTGAGAGGTAGGAACAGGGTCAGAAGGGTCTGTGCCTAGCGTCTCATTCCACTCTAATGCTGGTCCACATGGAGAATGATAACCTACTACTATTTTTCTCCATTAGCTGAAGTGGCAGGTGATCTAAAGGTTCCAATCCTGCTGGTGTTCTTTGTTAGTGTAAATATTATGGAATTTCTATTTTTTCAGTTTGCGTTTTTAAAAAACTAGGTAGTTACACACAAGGAAAGCTATATTGTATGAGCACTATGACTGCAAAAATCAAGCACTCGTAAGTTAGGAAAATGCCAGAGTTAAGGTTCTCCATGAAACCTTAATTGGCTAGTGTATGATGAGCAAGGTACAGTTCAGCTGATCTGGATGTGAGTATGGGATTTGCTCCTCACCCTCCCAAGCCATAGCGGGTTTCTCTGGTAGAGAAGACAGAGGCATACTATCATTCCCATGTCTTCCATTGCACTCCAGCCCCTCCCAACCTTGCTTGCTCACCCATGTGGGTTCTCTTCTCAATGCTTATTCCTCCTATGAAAATATATAGGCACTTTTTCTCCTGATCTGTATGGAGTGTCACATTTAGTAATTCAACTGTGACAAATTAGAGCAAAGGCTATTAAACATTATTTCCAGTCCCAATAGCTAGACTACATCCAAGAGATTGTAACGATGATTTGCTGGGTGAAGTCTGAAGCTTGTACAACGTTTTTTTTAAATGAGAAGAACTCAAAGTAAATAGAATAAAGTTAACAATTTCAAAGAGGGTCATTTTAAAAAGAATTCTTCCTCAAAGAGTGACTGAAAACATTCAGTTCTCCTACAAAAAGGTGAGTTTGATAATTAAAATCCAAAATAGAGGGATTTTAGCCCAGTTTTCTGTAGAAACTGAAATACAACCTCAGCTACAGGGTCCCTGCTGAAGCCTCCATAATATCAGTTCCTTCAGTCAAGACTTTTTAATATATCCTGATTTCACATTTGCTGTTTGTTCACTTGCAGTGCTGAAATACTGTAGGCATGAATTATGGGAAGGTTTTGAAAGAAGACAAATAGAGTTTATCTATTAAATAAAAATGCAGTGCTATCACTTTCCTGTAGAGCTGAGTTTTACTGAGGAACAGAATCTAAAATTGGTTTGTAACTATGGCAACTAATGAGCCAATCTAACTTGGAGTTTCCAAATCAACCATGTGACTAGCTAGGGATTCATTCCAATTTTAAGACGCTGATTTTCAGGGGAGAAAATATGCTGCTCCTTTTCCTAACATGGACATTAGGGGTGTCAGGCTACAATCATGCTGAATAGATGGAGCAGTGGAAGGCAAACATCTAAAAGAAAAACAGCCCCTTTGTTAAACTGCAAGGACAAATAGCTGACACATTATCCCTGTGCTAATTATCTTGGATAAAGATAAAGTCCTGTAATAAAAAACACTACTACAGATGACAGCAATGTCTGAAATGATAGCACAGGGAAATTCAATAAACATTACAGGAAGAATAGGATGGCTTATTGCTTTGTTTTTTAAACTGAAAAAATAATATGTTTGTATTATCAATAACCCAAACCTGGCATTTTAGAGCATTCTCTTCCCCTTCTGAGGGGCTAAGTAGGAAGGAATCTTCATGGATATCTGTCTCCAATTGTTCTATCGGAAGGGGAAGATTTCCTCTCTAAAAAAAAAAAAAAGCACTGTAGGGCTGGCCCCCAAACTCTGCAGGATCGCAGGTGATGCGTGGGAAGCCCAGTACCTACCATGCCAACATCTTCCCTCTATTAGGGTAGCATCAGGGATCCCTATTCAAAGGGTATGTCCACCACAGAGCTGGTGAGGGAATGATGTGTGTATCTCTGTCTGCCTACTTCCCACCTCCACCTTTCCCATGTGTGCATTCTGGAGACCCCTGGAGTACCCTCTGCAGGGTCCAGGGAAGTCAGGGAGATCATCCTCTGAAGATTGCTGAAGCCTTCTTCCATTCCAGAAGGGTGTGGTGTGAGCACTGACAGAGCAGGGGATATGATCTGGCTCTTCATTAATAATTTATCATTTCTGATCAACAGAATTATTTTACTAAGGGGGAAATCATGCCCCTGTTCCTCAAATACAGACTGCTCAAGACACAGTGGAGGTAGCTCAATACCAGCATGCAAGGGCCTGCATGCCATGTGGTTTCCCTATGCCAAGAAAGTTGTTAGGGCAGTTACAGGCAGTAGACCCTCTGCTACATATATCCACTAGCCAATGGCCTCTTCGTGGAGAGTGCAGGGGCATACACGCAGCAACGACTATTGCAACTTTAGTATTGCAGTAATAGTGGCTATATATTAGTTTATACTAGTTTATACTATAATTTGCACTACTTTAAATAGTATATACAGTAGACTCTTGATTATCCAGAATGATAGGGAAAAAATTAATCCTGGTTAATAAAATCCCAGATAATCACCATCCATAGGAAATATGGGGAGAGGAGGGTTGGTTCACCAGCCACCCTGTGCCGACGGGGGCGGGGGTGTTGGTTCACTGGCTGCTCTGCACCCTGGTAGGGTTTTTTTTTGTTTGTTTTTTTTTTGTGCTTGGGGCGGCAACAAAGCCAGAGTCGGCCCTGCAAGTTACGCGTATTTTTTTTTTGACATCCTGGTTAATCCACAACCTGGTTAACCCAATCCTGGATAATCGAGGGTCTACTGTATTAGTATAATATATACTAATAACATATAATTATTATATAATAATATATACTAATATAAATAATGGCTATAAATCCATTGCTACTCTGTACCCTAATAGAAAAAGATTCAGCCCTAGACAGTTCCTTTGCATCAACTTAGCTAGCTGAGCTTGGTGTTAGAAGGACAGGAGAAAGGAGTGTCAAATACACAAGAGAATACTGCAGCTATTAGTTTTCCAGTACAGTTTGAAAAGTACAAAATGATTGTTTGTTAATACTGATTAAACTAAAATTGACATAAATTGAGATTTTAAATAAAAGGCATGTATTGTCTATAGAGTACTGTAGGTTTCCTTTAGACAGCTATTATGCCTATTCTGCAGATGCACTAGAATTCTGACCAGTAGAGATTATGTTAAGTGTTAGTCAAATGTTTAAGAAAGAACTGAAAGTTCTTACCAATTTTCTTTGATGATTTAAAACCTAACAGTCTAAAGAAAACCAAAATATAATACCCCCACTACAATATTTTTGACCAGATAAATGAACAATAAATGAAGTTCTGTTTGACAGAATGGTCTCTAATGTAGAAAAAAATCATAGCCAGGAAATACAATATTTACCCCTGGAAATCACCAACATTTTTGTGCTACAAAACAAGCAATATTTGAAACATTAGGAAAAACATTAGGACATTAAGAAAAAATGATACATTGTTGTTTTACACAGTTTGCTTTATATGGGATGTAGAAGATTTTTGGCACTGGTCCTGCAAATTACTCCTGGGGCAAATTTGTGCAACACTGCACATGCAGAATTCATGTCCCCTGTAGATTTTGTTTTCTCCACAGAATATTCTGCTGGAAGATCTACAATTACACCATTTGCCCACCAGGGACTGCCTTGGCACCAGAATGGGGGTGGGAGAAAAGACTACGTTCCTCACAGCAGGGGAAAGGTGAGGAGCCATGGCACAGACAGAGCAGAGCATATGGGGCTGTTTGGGGAGGTCACAGACTGAAAGCCTAGTGTCGGGGAAAGACTGCGGCACAGGAGACAGTGAGGTAACAGCAGTGAGCCAGGGTCTCAGTGGGAGGGGGGCTGCAGGGCCACATGGGAATGTGCGAGTGCAGGGACACACAGGGATAAGTGGTGGGGGGCTGCAGGGACACATGGGGACAAGGGCAGATGTGCCTCACTGAATGGGAGGGGTAGAAATCAGCCAGAGTCTGCATGGGAGAGGCTCCCCAACTCTCAAAGAATCCTTCCCCTGCCACAAAAAAAGTCTGTTCTGCACTTCCCTCACCTAACAACCATCCAGGTTCACTTCTAGGCTCCTTCCCTCTACCTCAGCTCTATTATTTATCCTTGACTCCCTCAAGCCTTTGCACTGCTTCTGAGGGGTACAAAAATACATTTCTGTATTGCAGTTTAAATGAATTACTCGTTCTGTATTAATTTGCCTAAAAGGGAATCTATTTGTCAAAAAAATAATTTCCTGAGTCTTTTTTTGCCTGTATTGTTCCAGACGTACCTGCTGACAGGTATTTTGAAATAAATTACCAAAATTATTGAAACTGGCATGATTATATTGCGTTCTTTTGACAAATAAAAGATGCAGAATTTTAAAATATTGTGCACAGAATTTTTATTTTTTTTGGCTCAGAATTTCCCCAGGAGTATGCAAGTGGAGGACTTCATTGCCTTTAATGGAGAAACACATGGGTGCACAAGTCCATTAGAATGGATGTGTAACTGGGTTTAGAAATCCCAGAATGAGCATGGGCAAAAGGGAGATGAGATTTTTCTCTGCTTGCAGGCTGACCACACTCAGAGGTGAAAGTGGACGGGTACAGGCCAGTACGGCGTACTAGGAAGAACCCGTACTGCCCTATTCACCCCACATTAAAGCTCTACAGCAGCACCGCTTTAATGTCCCTGCCCCTACCCCACCACTGGGCGGCCCTGCCAGTGGGGTCTGTACCGGCAGGGCCCCTGACAGGGGAGGTGAAAGGGGCAGGGACGTTAAAGCGCTGTCACGGTAGCGCTCTAAGGATCCTTTGCCGCGGCAGTGCTTTAACGTCCCTGCCCCTTCTACCCCATCAATGGGAGGGGAGGCACTTACTGGGGCAGGGCGGGCCGGGGCTGGGCCTGACCCTGCAGCCCTGCCCTATCCGCTCGAGGCCCTGCCACTTCTGGGGCCAGACCCGGCCCCAGCCCAGCCCCATTCCAGTAAGTCCCCACAATCACTTTCACCCCTGACCACACCCCCATGAACCTGCCAGAACTGCCAGTCATGAAGACATGCGCCCACAGCTGTGCCCAATAATGAACACAAGCTCAGCCATAAAAGAGGGATAACAGAGAGGGAGGGGGAGGCAGAGAGGTTTTGGACAGCAGCAGGCCCATTCCAAGCTCCCTCTGAGAAAATGACAGGGAGACAAAAGGAGACTGCAAGTCCTCGAGTTTAAGGGCCGATAGACTCAGTTTAAGTTAAGAGGTTACAGAGTGGTCTAATCTTTATGAACTGAAGGGGGACCAGTTAGGAGAAAGCTGAGACCCCTAGAGAGACTTCACCAAGAGCAGCTGACAGGGTGTCATTGCTGGATTGGGGATCTTATTAGTAAACTCACAGCTTTGTCAGCAGAAAATAATAAAAACAGTATGAGCATGAGACACAAAGAAAAGGAATGTGTTCTATACATTAATTTCTAACATGCATAATAAAGTCACTTTAAAACAGAATGTTTCAATTGTATCAATGCTATATTCCCTGTAGAATGCACTGCTACTAAATATACAGAAATTGCAAAAGGAATAAAAAATGCAGTGCAGTTTTGCCATGCAGCACACAGTTTGTCTATTGTTCTGTATATCTGTGTCTATGGTATTATGTTTTTGTTAAACAGGTGGTATTTAAGCCACACAACATTTTGTATCACATTCGGATTACCACAGGAGATGTTATGATTCTATGCCATTTGTATCATAAGCACCAAAGAGATTACACAACTGATTTACTGAAATAGGAAGGGGTTAGAGATTTGTATTAAGATTTTCTGTTTGCTTCAGCGTCTCATTCCCTCTCTGCAATATCTTGAACAAAGCAGAAATTATCTCTTGAGCCTGTGACAGAACCTTAGCAGGTCACGTGTATTTTAATTCTCCCCCTCTAGGAACCAATCGTTATGTCTCACCCAGAGTCTGGCTTCACAAGGCTGTGAACACAGAGCTAAAACTGAAGAGGAGAAGAAGCAAACAAGCAAAAAGAAAAGCAAAAAGAGACAGGAATTAAAATCCAACACTTATTAGATATACCTTATATACTTTAAATCACAAATCAGCATCATCACAAAGGACTGGTAAACAAAGTCTAGTGCAGCATCAGACTCTTAGTACCAGGAAGAGCTGTCACTGAGTCCATTAGCAAAGAGAGGGCAAAAAGGAGGAGGATAATGAGAGCATCGAAGCCTCATACCTTTTCACAAAAAATTGTTACCTGATGAATTTACTTTATCAGACCTGGGCCAGCTGAGAGGCAGCAGCAATTGAAATGAGCTTCCTAGGGCATAAACAGAGAAACCACCAAACCCAGTCTATCCCACCAAAAAGCACTACATTTCATTTCACTGGTTTGCTGCTAAAATCAGTAAAGGCTTATGAAGGCCCATAAATCTGCGCAAACATCAAACAGTTCCATGTCAGATTTAGGGAAGGTACAGCATATTACAACTCAGAAGAAAAAGAGAAGCTATAAACAAAAACAGATGCATGAAGGACTAGTAAGTGTAGGACAAAGGTGGAGGAGAATATCAACATGGCATGTCTCTGTGTTGGTATCTCTATGGAAGTAACTGCAGCATACAGTAGGTCTTTCATCGGGAAATACTTCTCACCATTTCTCTTTCTTCCTTCATCTTTAGTCATTTTCTGCTGTACCATTACTTTCTGTGGAGAGCTTCTGCCTGAACTGGGCTTTCCTGATTCGTTGCTGATGACAGAACCATTCTGGCTAGGCGACCTGCTGTAAGTAACCATAGCAACAAGGAAGACTAAGTTTCATCTGTGTAAACCTCATTTCAAGGTTATTTCATTTGCATGGTTTGCATCATTGGCTTTTCAAGTCTGATTTTGTACACAAAAGAGATAGGAAATAAGCTGCACAACAGAAATAGAATGAAAGCTGAGATGCACTAATAATATTCAAAAATTACTTTTATGTAGGCTCAGTCCTGAAGAGGATTTCAGTGAAATCAGAACTGATTACTTCCCCTGCACAAACCCCAAAAGACACAGGAAAATAATGCTAAAGGTGAAAGAAGACATCATTTGTTTGTTATCGATTAAGCAGTTGAAATAAAGCAGACAGTTTTTAATGCCAATTATTTCATGACTATGGCTAAACAGATTCATTGCAAGCACTTTTCCCCAATTTAGTCTGCATCTGGGTTCAGAGGTTTTGTCAGATGAGGCTGAAATTGGTTCCTTATTCCCAGGTCCTTAATCGTGGAACCAGCTCTTTAGTCGTGGCTCCCCATTCTTTATTCAAAGGGAAAAATTATTTTAAAATAAACCAGTGTAAGGTTAGATGTTTAGAAAATTCACCATATTACATTTTTATCATATTCAATCATATTACTAATTACTTAATTCTTTATTAAGGAAATGATCAGATAAGGCATTGGGGTTGGACTGGTTGCCAGTACATCTCCACTTGCATACAGAACAGAGGGTTTGACTAAGAAGTTGGGTTTTGATTGGCTGTTTGGACCAAAATGCATCTTGGGTCAGCCCAAGTGATACAGCTCTGCGACTGTCAGCTTCTTCTGAATGATCTGAAATAAGTGTCTGCTCTAATAAAAGCTTTTGTTCCTGCACATTGTGCTGCCAAATGGCACCTCTCGCTCCCCTCTTCCATTTTGAACATGGAGTTTGAATAAGGAGCTGGGGTTTGGCAGACTATCTATGATAAAGTAAGTCTCAGACCTCTCCAAGTGACCTGTCCCAACAACCATTAAGCTATGATGTACCTGAGGCGTGCCGCGCGGGACTGCACGCTCCTCCGGGAGAGCAGTGCAGCCTGTCTAGCTCCCGCCGGGCTGCCAGCGTGGTAAGGGGCCTGGGACCAGGAGGTTGCTTGAGGGGCAGGGAGTCCTGGGGGCAGTCAGCGGACAGGGGCCTGTTGGATGGGGTGGAGGTTCTGGGCAGGGGATGGTCAGGGGATGGGGAACAGGAGGGGAAGGTTGGATAGGGCATGGGAGTCCCCGGGGCGGAGGTGTCTGTCAGGGGGTGGAGATGTGGATAGGGGTCGGGGCAGTCGGGAAAGGGAGCAGGGACAGTTGAGAAGGGGGTAGGGTCTCTGGAGGGGGCAGTCGGGGTCAAGTTGCAGAGGGGCTTAGATGGGGGTGGAGTTCCAGGGGTAGTGGATAGGGTTGGGGGTGTCTCGGGAGGGGGCAATCGGGGGACAAAGAGTGGGGCAGTTGGATGGGTCTGGGATTCTGAGGGGGGCAGGAAGTGGGAGGGGGTTTCATAGGGGAGGGGCCAGGCTATTTTGGGAGGCACAGCCTTCCCTGTCCCGGCCCTCCATATAAGTTTTCAGCCCGGATATGGACCTCAGGCCAAAAAGTTTACCCACCCCGATCTAGTCCAACCCCCTATTCAAAGCAGGATCAATCCCCAATTAAACCATCCAACAGATTTTTGCCCCATATTCCTAAATGGCCCTCTCAAGGATGGAACTAACAACCCTGGGGTTAGCAGGCCAATGCTCAAACCACCACTGCCTGTCCCTTCTCTCTTAAAGGAATACAGGCAATGAAAGCCAATTCTTTCGAGTCGGAGTTGAACCAGCAACCTAAGAGGACTATAACAATGCAATTACCTAGGCATGAAGCCTTCAGCAATTAGGAAACTCCAAATAACATAGAATATTCAGCCATGCAAGCTTCTACTAACATGTCACTCCTGTCTTCCACTCCCTACCCTGGCTTCCCATAGAATTCTGAACTGAGTTCCAAGGTTTTGGTCCCTGTTTGGAAGGCACTCAGTGGCCTAGGACCAGGATATCTAAAAGATTTCCTAAGCTCCAGAATGAAGATTGCGTGTAGTCAACAATTCTGCCCCTCAAGCACAATGGAATTCTCTACAATAAGGGTAAAGCTGGTCTGTGCAGCGGAAAGAATCTTCTTGGGGGCCAGTCCCTGACTGTAGAATGAACTCCCCCATCACAAATCTCACCACCTTCTGCTCCAAGGCTCTTTTCTTTGACCTTGCCTTCTAACACAGCACAGGGAAAACTTTTTGGCCCCACCACCACATCTGGGAATAGAAATTGTATGGCAGGTCATGAATGCTCACAAAATTGGGGTTAGGGTGTGGGAGGGGATGAGGACTCTGGTTGGGGATGCAGGGTCTGGGGTAGGGCCAGAAATAAGGAGTTCAGGATGTGAGAGGGGGTTCGGGCTGGGAAGTGTGCTGTGGCGGGGGTACAGGATCCAGCTGGGGGGGTGTGGGTTTTGGGGTGGAGCTGGGGTGCAGGAGGGTGCTCTGGGCTGGGATCGAGGAGTTCAGAAGGCAGGAGGAGGATCAGCCACACCATTAGGAGCTCGTTCACCTGCACATCTACCGATGTGATACTTTCCAATTGCCCAGAAAGGCATTACGGCAGTACTGTAGTGTATCTTCAATCCACCTGGCAGTGGGAACCGTTTTCCACTGATGAGCCAGTAAAAGCTTACTCATCAGAACTGGTTTAGGAACGCAGAGATTTATTTCAAAGGGATTTTGGAGAGACAGAGTTGGAGAGGGAATACCTTCTATTGGGCCAGCATCTGTTGCTGATAGAGACAAGTTTTGATCTTACATAGAGCTCTGCTTCAATAGGATTTTGCATATACCCAAAGCAATTAATGGATTTTTTTTGTATTAATGGGGAGAGTTAAACTCTGTGTGTGTGTTTACACAGGGGTGAGAGTCAGGAATCAAAGAGGCTTGAAAAACATCTTTAAAGAACAGCTCCTGATGAGACTTATCTTTTAGGAGCATAGTACCAGCACCAACAGCTGTTACAGTGATAATCTCCTGTGTGGCATTGTGTCAGAGAATTGAAGTCTTTTAAAAGGACAAGTATCACTGAGTTCATATGAACTGGATAACCTGACTCCTATGCTCTGCAACAAACACAATGATCTGTACATAGCATACCTCATACATCACTGACTCTAAAACCCAGAAGGATTTTAGATGAGAAGAGCAAATTAATCCTAGGAACCGAGAAGGGCTTTTTAAGCCAGTTTTTTCTGTTTCCTATGTATACTCTCTCTGAGTAGCCTCCTCCCAAATAATCTATTATATAGGAGACAATTACCAAAACAAATATCTTAACATACCCTTTTCTCTGTATGTAGAAGACAGAAGCTTCTAAGAAAACTTAGCATGACTTAGAAAACTAAGTGTTTCTGAGGAAGCAAATCTGGTAGAGTGCATTTGCAAGTATAAAATAAGATGAATAAACTGAGATTTACTTTCCTACAAGCTTCTCTGCATAAACTGAATAATCTCCCTTAAGCAAACAGTCTAAAAAGCAAGGATTTTATAACTCCAGTGAAACTAATATTAACTTTAGCCTTCATTCTCACTGCTAAAATAACAGATCTATATTTACTATGTTCCCTTCAGTAGAAAATTTCAGCATCAAAAATTCTAATACTTTTCACTTGCAAAATGAATTTAAGTGACCCCACTCATTCACTGAGTAGGAATATGAGAAATATCTAATTTTACATAGTCTTGCAAGAATCCCAATCCATTGGACTGGAGCACTGGATATTCATTGTGGTATTGTTGCATGTGCTCTAGACTCTGACATATAGTATTATGTAAGCGTTGTTTTAGATTCTGTTCAGTCTTTAATAAAGATATGGGAGCAGATCCTTAGCTGGTATAAATTGTCAATGTAGCTATGCCAATTTACATCAACTGAGCATCTGTCCTATTGTCCATTTGCAACATTCAGATCCAGGTTCAGACTGAGCCTTTCCAAACTTCAGATCCAGAGTTTTGGTTCAGACCCAGCACTAGCTAATATGTTGTCCATTTTCCACTCATCTCTTAACTAGTTACACATATGAAAATGTCTGCTACAGCTTCACTTCGTATTATCCTACTTCCTTTAGCAATCTCACATATTCGGTGCAAAACATTATCATATGCCAGGCACTTTTGCAGAGAAACCAGATGCTGCAGGCACGGCATGGGTGCCAACCCCCGCTTTTGTTTCATCAACAGCCAACAGCAGCCAGCCCATTCCAGCCTTCAGCTGAAGTTTGTCCAGTGCATACCTTTTTCTTGTTTCATTGGACTTGGCAGTTTTAATGGTGCTCCCATCCTGAGCAATTTCTCTCTCCTGGGTGGCAGGAGCATCTCTAACTGGGAGTGGTAGCACTACAGTCTCCTGAGTCACAGGTAAAACCTCATCTTCAGCTCCCTGCTGGCCTAAATGCTGTTTGGCATAGTCAAAACCTTGTACTGGCTGCAGAGAAGGAAAAAACAAAACTGTGGGATTCCAGCATGCACTATATGTTAATACAACATCTGTTGCTATTACCTATTATCATGCTGCATCATTGCCAATTATCTATGTTATGGTTCGGTTGCAACTTTTAACTGTAGCATATACACTTAGTTATATGTGCTACATTTAAAAGATGCAACCATAACTGTAATTTAGATAATTGGCAGTGAAGCAGCATGTTAATCAGACTTTTATTCAATGTATTTTAAACCATTAACGGATATTAAATTGTCCTTGTTTTTAGTAAGATAACTGAGAAATCAGAACTGTAAAAAAGAAAAAGGAAAAGAGGAACAAAGATAACAGCGGTTTCATATCCATTATAGAGTGAATAAAGTTATCAAAATAAAGATTTCATTTTTTCTTGAATACATGCGGTTGACAGAATGCTATGAACAATATGAAAGCACACTGAATGATGAGATGATGGTATTTTTTTTGTTCCTTGAGCAATTCAATTTCACCCTCAATGTACCTCTAAAACATGCCCAGTAACATTCCAGTAAATAATAAGTCAAAATTATAAGCCTAGTGCAGGGGTAGGCAACCTATGGCACACGTGCCAAAGGCAGCATGTGAGCTGATTTTCAGTGGCACTCACACTGCCCGGGTCCTGGCCACCAGTCTGGGGAGCTCTGCATTTTAATTTAATTTTAAATGAAGCTTCTTAAATGTTTTCAAAACCTTATTTACTTTACATACAACAATAGTTTAGTTATATATTATAGACTTACAGAAAGAGACCTTCTAAAAATGTTAAAATATGTTACTGGCACACGAAACCTTAAATTAGAGTGAATAAATGAAGACTGGACACACCACGTCTGAAAGGTTGCCGACCCCTGGCCTACTGCTTGAAAAGGCTCCTTCAGGTTCATCTGGTGTAAGTAAACATTTGAGTTACTCTGGAAAAATATCCATCCAGATCTGAACTTTACAGATGGGCCAAAATACTGAGTTATCCACAGTATCTTCTGCTTTTAATAAACTTTTGTTCCACTTCTGTCCCTTATGGCAATAAACCAGAGACATATGTTGTAGGTATCTGAGTCTGAAAATTTTGCCAGCTCTAAGAAAAGATCATTTTCATTCTGTTGAAGGTGGTTTGTCACATTTTCAGTCTCCTACTTTACACTAATTCTGATTTTTCAAGATGCATTGATGGTGATATTCCTCTGATAAGCAGCTCCAGCAGAAGTCACTAAGGAGAAACTAATTGGACTAGCATTGATTTGGACCAACAAAGTCTCAGCACATTATAACGGTGAAGCTTACCCCATATCAGAAATGCTGACCCCATTAACCACCATTGCTCACAAAGGACAATGTTATCTCCCCCGTGGTGAGCTTTATATCTTCCCAATATTCTGAAGGGAAAGTACTAAAAAAGATGCCATTAGATCAACTTTGAAAGGCAAAAAGGGCAAGAAAGTCATATGAAGGACAGCTAGGGAGTAATATTATAAAGCCATCCTAGACTCTAATAAACTGAGTAAAATTAATGGTTTAAAGTATTCATTATATATGTTAATTGTTAGCAGAGACCATCCTAGTTATTCTGTAAAATGGGTAATAAAACAGAAAAGCTGTTAGCAGACTGGTTAAAAGACATTAACATCCCCCCTCTAAAAATGGATCAATATGTTTTAAAATATACTTTAGTCTTTAAAAAAAAGGAAGAATTAGCAAACAAATATTTTGACATAACTCAAGAATGGCATAACCATGATCTGATTCCAACAATGCTATATCTAATTATTTTGAGATTTTACTTACCCCTCTCCCCCAGTGACAAAACTGTGTTAAAGGAAAAGCTGGAGAAACTATTCTCATTAGCTGATATACTAACCTCGCAACATTTGATATACTAAACAACAACATTTGATCTTGGAACTCTGCTGTGTAAAAGCCCCCATGAGCCGATGGCTTTAGCACCCCAAACTAAATTGACAAGACTAAGATCCGTTATCATGATTTACTCTGTACTGCAAGGAAAAGGATATTATCTGGCAAGATTTCTGAGAAGGATCTAATGAGATTTGGATAAGGCTGTTGAAATGATACTTAAACACAACTGCTCCAGTAATTTCTTACATTGGCTAGATAAGACTAGAACAAATAGTATGGGTTGCTGCTGACATTTGTTTCCTTGGAATTAGAGCTGTCTGGAAAACGGAAATCCCTTCCTGTGAAAAAAAATCACATTTCTGAATATTTTTCTTCTGAATCAGTACAAAAAAATTACAAATTTGAAATTTTTTCCACAGGAAAGGATTTTCCAAAAGATTCCATTTGAGGAGAACTGAAGCTGAATTTTTCAGCTTTCCAGCTGCCCACTTGAAGGCTCTTGTAAATTTCACTTTCTCCTGCTGAAGGCTGAAGGTCTAGGCCAGGGTTTCTCAAACTGGGGCTCAGGATCCCTCAGAGTATTGTGAGGTTATTACATGGGGGGGTCATGAGCTGTCAGCCTCCACCCCAAACCCCACTTGCATCCAGCAAATGGTGTTAAATATACAAAAAGGTGTTTTTAATTTATAAGGGGGCGGGGGTCAGACTCAGAGGCTTGCTATATGAAAGGGTTCACCAGTATAAAAGTTTGAGAACCTCTAGTCTAAGCTCTCTGCCTTCCCCCTAGCCCAGTTGCAGCTCCCCAGATGCAGGTACATAAGTCATCATTTCAATTTTCCCACTGGAAAAAATAATTATAGCAAAATTGAAGTTTTCTCATAGAAAAATTTGATTTTGTGAAAAGGACAGAAAATCATTGTTGGAAGATTCCTGGCCAGCTCTATTTGGAATGGTGCTGTAAATGCTGATAAAAAGCAGAATGACCAAATATACTCTTCTTCAGCTGATTTTTTTCCCCTTGTATGCTGTCTACAAATGAATGGTGGCTCTCTCTCAGGGCCTGCAGTATTTGCTTTTGCTGGAGGCACTTAAATAAAGAGAAAATCCACAGTCTGTCTACTAGCTTATTCTTCCTTTAAAAAAATAAAGAGGAAAAAAAAAAGGTGATGGACTATACAATAAGATTATGGCTTTTAAAGGCATGCTATGAAATAGAACAGAAGAGATGCAGAAAAAGAAGTTAATATCTGCCCAAAAAAACAAAAACAAACGTAGCGTTTAAAGACTATTAAAACAAATTCCCATCCATTTATTTACTCACTGCTCCAAAAGTCTCACATTCCTCAGTTTAAACTTTTTATTTTGGAACTAGTACATTATTTGAAACAAATGGTAATGGTGCCTTTTCCCTCAAGCTCTGCACACACCTTGCCAGCTATTAAATCAATCTAGACTGGTAACGGGATTTAACACAACTTCAAAGAAGGATGCTATAAAACTGCTCTTTTTATGAGCAGCTAATCTTTTGTTTATTTATCCTTCAATAAGTCACAATAAGGATAGTTCCTATATTACCATGCTGAAACAGGAATCCTGCTTTTATAGCAAATGCCAGTGTAACAGGCTGCCTGCCTGACAAATGTCTCCTCGTGGGGCGGGGGGGTGGGGATTTCTGCAGGCAAACTGCCCCACTTTCCCTCCCATGGGGCTCCTCAGTAGCTCACACTGTCATATTATTTTAAAGCATTCCCCTTTCAAAGGGGATCCAGTTTATTCAGTCCATACACATATGAATACTCCATGTCAGCTTCACCCAGCTGGACACTGGTTCCATAGTTCGAACAAACACTTTTCTTCCCTTGCATCAGAAATCCCCAAGCCCTCCTTCCAGGAGTTGGGTTATAATCCCAATGGTCTTGCTCTCTGGGAACCAAGAATCCTCAGGCATCCTCCCCACAGCTGGTATGGTGATCAGATGTCCTGATTTTATAGGGACAGTCCCAATTTTTGGGTCTTTTTCTTATATAGGTTCCTATTACCCCGACCCCCGTCCCAATTTTTCAGATTTGCTGTCTGGTGACCCTAACAGCTGGGTTCAGTTTAGTCTCTCTCATTTCTCTGCAGGAACCATTCTTCCTTCCGCCAGCTGCTTCCTCAAACCAGCTACAGCTTCCCAGATATTCTGTCCTGCCAGGGCCTCCCAGCACTCTAACTTGGGCATTAAGAGCTCTCATTTGAGCTCCCTCAGCCCTCACCTTTATAAGAGGCCTGACTAAAGATCACGTGACCAACGAGTCAGATTCTCACATCCTGAAGAGGTGAGATTAATTTGTCACAGGTGGACAGAATACTATCTCCCCTCAAAGGACCAACCACTCAGTGACACCTAGCCTAGAACGATATTTAAATGCTAAAGGTTTTATTATCCTTCCACCATTTGTTCACTCATTTAATTCCATTCACATGAAGGATTCTGTGAAATGATGTAATAGGCAGCTCTATCTGAAGAACTGCAGTACCCCTGTTAACAATAGCAATAAGACTGCAGCAATGAATAGGCAGCTCCACTCTGCTAGTTTTCCTTGACATAAGGCTTCTGAAATCAGGTCACATAAAACTGCACCACTAAAACACAAAATAAGATGAATACAAAGGAGGACTCTCCTCACAGAATTTTAATTTCCTTTATTTTAATGTAAAAAGCCAAAAAGCACCAGAAACCCTGACTCTGGTAAACAGATTTCAAACACAAAATATATAGAAGTGAGATTTCAAAACTGTTTCTTAAACCAGAAATATCTACTGTAACTCCATTTTTTAAACATAGTTTGGCCTGGAAGGTTGCAATAATCAAGTGGTTTGAAGCACTTTTGTAATGAATGAAATTGTACATGTTTACTTGAAAATATACTATACATGTTAACCATCAGCATTTAAGATTCTGTTGTAATTATAGCACTGGTAATTACTGTTATGCCAAATAGGCTCAAACTCCAAGTAGGTTACGATGAAAATATAATGTTCTTCTTGAGTTATTTTTATTTCATTATCTTCCAAAAATATATTTCTCAGAACCATTTTAAGCAGAAGCATCAACGTCAGAGATGTCAAAGACCTATTTAACCATCCGGTCCATCTGCCTGCCAGTGCAGAATTATTACCTCTATCATCTGTCCAATCTACACCTTCCAACTGGAGCTGACAGAAACGTTTCTGACAAAAGAGTTTTCCATCAGAAAAGTTTGTCAAGAACGTGTCATTTAGATAAAATGTCTTTTGGAAAAAAATCAAAACGAAGCACTTTGATAAGGTTGAAACATTCTATTCTGACCTTATCAGAATGCTCAGAAAGCAGGCCGGGTTTTTATCATTTCAGTCACCTACCTGCAAAAAGAGGGAAACCAACAAGGAGAGTGAAGGGACAGTGATGTGCACACGTGCTCATCAGCCTAAAACACCTCACCCAATCCTGGCATTGGTGGGTTGCCCAGCCTAGAAGCTGAGATTTTAGTAATGTTGGGTAGGTTGGCAGCTTTCTCCACTATGGGGAGATACAGTACTTTAAAACAGAAGATGTACTCTGTAGGAGGAAATTCAAATGGGGGACTTCTCTGTCAGTGCCCCTATAATTTACATGGCTCATTAAGAAAAGGGGAAGTATAATTTCCTTAATTCCCTGTAAACTGTATTTGCAAGTGGATTAGAAGTACAAAAAAAGTAAAAGAAAAGACTGGTGGTAGCAGAGGAAACGGTTGCCATTTCTGCATTACTAATTGGCTGGAACAGTTCTAATTTAGGACTAGATTCTCAGCTTCTGTCAAAGCAAAGAACTTTAACGAGTCAACTCTTATTAATGCTAATGGGAACTGCTTAGCAGAAATTGTGTGCATAGAATTGAGAACATCTCTGTCACAGGGCAGGGATTCTCCCCATCTTCTAAACACTCACTGTCAGGCCCAGTCTCCTTTAAAAATGATTATTCTCTTAACAGAGACTGGTAAACAAAGAGAAAACAGTCTTTTACCTCACTCCTTCTCTGCACAGCAACTAGACACCCACGTCTGTCTGGCCCATGCCAGCCGACTTGGGCTGTGTCATTGCTACGAAGACTTCCAGGCTCAAGCTGGGGCCTGGGATCCAGGACCCTTCGATGCGGGACAGGAGTTCACTCTGCTCTGCTCTGCTCCACTCCACTCCACTATGGCTTGACTTGGCTTCCCCAGGCACAGCCTGTCCCAATCACTCTATCTTCCATCTCCCATTTACTGCCCTAATACAGCCCAAAGGTAGCCCAGCCCCCTTTATTGGCTAGATTGGGCTCGCCTCTTCTTCCATAGGGAGCTGGGCTCAGTTCTACTCAAGGAGACAAGATACACTGTGACAATGTACCTTAGAAACAGATCAAAGTCTGATTTTCCATTTTTATCTTTTGCTCCCCAATTGTCAGAAGAGACAAATGCCATGGGTGAAGCATGCGTAGTCCTGTGGGAGGGAATAACCATCTTCTGAATGGTTGGACAGAAGTTGTTATGGGGTCCAAGGAGAGTCCTATGTCTAGCCCTTCTAGGTTGGAAGGGTGATTGCTTTGGAAGAAGGCAAGTGGGGAGTGTGGGGGGGGAAGAAGCACAAAGCCAGGGAAAACTGAAGCACAAATCTTTCATCTCACTCCAGGAAAAAGGAAAGAGGTTCTGTAACAGCTGACAAAGTCCCAGCCTGAATGTCCTGACCACTTAAACTCTCAAATGTCCCTTAAATATGTTTCAGAAAGGATCTGAAGAATGAACATGCTGAACAAATTAATGCATGTGCTCAGATTAGACAGCTCCTGCTTGAACAGATACTTACTTTAGCTCTCTGAGGCAGGTTCATCATGGTGTCTGGTTTGAAATCATTCTTGTTCTTCCTGCACAGAACTGCTGTGATGATGATGATGATAACTGTAACCACAGCAATGGGAGCCAGCACTGCCGCAATGATCCACAAGTTGTTTGGTGGGTTTTTCACCACAGCTGCATAAATTGCAAGCCACAGAGAGTCAGTGTCCCACCACCAGCTGCTATGTAAAAGCCACAGAAGAACTAGGTGGGTATTTCCTTAAATGGTCTTCACATAACAATTAGTACAAAAGATTTATTATTTATTTATAATAATTTGTTGGGATTTCTACAACAATACAAACAGATCAACAGACTCTTATGATCAATCTCTGCGCTCTCTTCCCTCAAACTCCACATTCCTAATGATAGACAGCTGCAAAACACTCCTCTGACTCCTGAGATCAAGAAGTTGGATGAGGTCTCACTCAAATGGCTCTTTAAGTAAAATAATAGTGAATGAAACAAGCCAGAGGTGTTTTCCTAAAATAAAGAGTCAGCAGAGCTTGGACTCAGATAGTTTGTGTGTTAAAAATGTGCACACTGCGCCCCATGCTGCTCCCACAGGGGACACTGCTGCAGAGTCACAGCAGCTATAGCTCCTTTGAAGCCAATGAACTTATGACAATTCGCACCAGCTAAGGATCTGGTTCACTGAGCGTTTTGCCCCCGACATCAGTAGAACTGGTCCCTTTGTAGTACTGCTGTTGTGCTATAGCTTTTTTGGCAGCCACACAATGGGCATCACAAAGAGGACAAAATGTGGCATTTGCGGGGAGGGGAATATAGGGTCTGGGAAAAATCATTTTCAGAAATATTGATAATTGTACCAAAATATGAATTATTTCCGTGTATTACCACAGTGCCTAGGACAAACCCCACTATTCTAGATACTGTACATTACAGCATAAATGCATATTTCACTTGTATTACTTGTTAGAACATGTTTACCTAGAGGGCACTCTAAGATTCTAAATTCCATTTTATTTGAGTAAATTGCCACTTAAATCTCTCAGCATATACATTTAATTAGTGTATATATTAAATATCCTGCTGTGAAATAAATGCAGAGTTTTCTCATTTCATTTTGTTTTTTCAAATGCTTATGCTAATCATCACATTTTGTTTCTTAATTTTGCTTGACTATTACACTATTAGGCTTAACCTGTATTCTCTATTTATTTTCCTGTCTTACTGGCGCCTGGCATGCAAAAGGCAATTATGAAAATACTACTGTGACATTTCTAACAATCTTACTCCACTTTCAATTTGACTTAACAGACTATACCAAGGACCAGATTCTGCATGCCCTCAACTGCCACTGACTCCACTAGCTGTCAAAGGGACTTTGCACCTGGTAGCACCAAGCCCTAAATGTAGAGCAGCTGGCTACCAGTAATTATCATAGTATAACTAGCCCCCCGTCTGAGGCTTGATCCTGTTGTCCTTAGACACTCTGACCTCCTTGGAAATCAACTGTAATTTTGATGTGCTGGAATAACACATTCAGGTGCTCAAAGGCATATTTTTGCACAGAACCTAAACTGTAAGAGTATGTTTCATTACATCTCAAAAAAGGCACTGTAGAGTCTCAGTTTTAACAACAGTATCCCTCTTAATAAGCAATGTTCACTACTTAATGACCTTAGGTCATTACATTAATATCTTGCTATTTTTTGGTTTGGGGTATTTGAAACAAAGGCTTCAGTCCAAATTTTACCTGACAACATCCACTTTAATAACCAACCACACCTGTTAGCAGCATGCAGTCGCAGAAGAGGTTTATATTAGAGGCACTGGAAAACGTGCAGGCCTTTCAGAAAAGTGTAGAGAGAAAGGGATGATCCTGTGAGTCATGTAAAGGACTGAGACTCAAGAGATTTGTGCAAGTCACTTGCAACCTGATTCAATGCCCAATCAACTTGAGTTTTTCCACTGACTTTGGCTCAGGCCCTTAATCTCTGTGTCTCAGTCCCTCATCTGAAAAACCAGAACAATAATATTTTTTCTCACCATTGGTCTGTTTTATCTACTCAGATTGTAAACTCTTTAGGGCAGGGACTATCTCTCACTATGCATCAGTGCAACAGCTATCACAATAGGGCTCCTCCAGGCACTACTATAAAACAAATAACAATGCATCAGAATGAAGAATGTGTAAAATATCTTTCTTGTAATTCAAGGAAATATTTGTATTGTGTCCAAAATGAGGCAATGGGAATATTTTTATTAGCAAGATACTGGGATATTTTGTCTCTTCCATTCAAATTGTCCAATCTGAGCGGCTTAGCTATCCAAGCTCTTAATTTCATGTAATGATACTCTGTAAACTCTTGACTCCACCTTGTATGGAAATGGAATACGTACACCTACAGATGAGCAAAGCCTCCTTACAACACCATACAAGTACCAGATCAGGTCAGTTCAAATCTTGCAAATGCAATATAGTCACTCAAACATCCATTTAAAGAGCGTAAAAGCATGTACAGAGGATGAAGACAGTATGTTTTTTCTAATTTATAGCCATTTTAGCAGGAAAGGCACTTTGAAGCATTTTTATGGGAAACAATGTAATTTAGAATTTGAGGAAATGTAATTTATGCAATCAGGGGTCAAAAATCTCTGTCATTCGCAGAACAACAAAGACTGAAAATCAATAACACGGTGTGATCAAATCTAGGCCCAAACACAGGCTGTACCATACTCACTGGAATTGATATTGCACCTTTTGAGCCATTTTGCTGACTTCATCTCATGCTTATAGCCAATATTTTAATCATTTGTTAAAATTACGTCTCCTTTTTCTGTCAGTGTTCTTTGTAGCTTCTCTAATGTCAGCGCTTCATCCGAACAGACGGAATGGCAATGCTTTTGTACACAGCAAGTGCCACTTGACTGAAGGTTTTACTAAAATAAGTGCATTTGAAATTATAGAGTGTGTGCTTAATGAGCATGTTCCGTAATTAACATTGCATTTTGAATATTCATTCTGAAAAATAACAATAAATGGAATTTAAACTGGGGATTGAAAACTTAAGAAAAGGATTCTTACGATCAGCTTGTACTTGGATGACATAACCTAACGTCAAGGCCATCCTTTGAGAATCAACAGTACTCAACATTTTGGCAGCTGCAGTTCCCAGCAGAGGTTTCCCGTTGTACAGTGTATAGTAAGTCAGTTCAGCAGGCTCCTTGGGTCCTGGAATACGCTGCATTTTTACCATCTTATAATAAAAGGAGAGAGAAAGAGACAAGCTATGTTTATATTGTACCATCACTTAGCGCTTGACCCTGCACAGAGCCACCTCCAGGCAGACTTCTGCATTCGTCAAGAACCCCATTTAAGTTAATGGGATGCCACACAAGCGCAAGCTCAAGGCAAAACTTCTCACAGGATTTCAGGGCCTTACACTGTTTCATAGCATTGCTTTGTTTACCAAGCATACAGCAGTCCTTCCTGACAACCTTTATAAGAACCTTTAAAAAATATTTATAATTTGAAATCCCTAGACTATAAAACAGAGGCAGTGAAAAAATATAAGTAAAATAGCAAATAAAATGTCAACTCTTTTTGAGGAGTACTTGTAGCATAGCGTTCGTGGGCTAAAACCTACTTCATCAGATGCATGGAGTGGAAGATACAGTAGGAAGATATATATATACACAGAGAACATGAAAAGATGGGGATTGCCATACCAACTATAAGAGACTAATCAATTAAGGTGGGCTATTATTAGCAGGAGGAAAAAAAACTTTTGTAGTGATAATCAGGATAATCTTGGAAGACAGGTCAATCCTTGCTTACAGACAGCCCCCCAGCCTGTAGCAAATAGTCACCAGCAACCAAACAACAAAAACACTAACCCAGGAACTTATCCTTGCAACAAAGCCCATTACCAACTCTGTCCACATATCTATTCAAGTGACACCATTATAGGACCTATCATATCAGTCATGCCTATCAGAGGCTCATTTTCTGCACGTCTACCAATCTGATATATGACATCATGTGCCAGCAATGCCCCTCTGCCATGTACATTGGCCAAACCGGACAGTCTATACACAAAAGAATAAATGGACACAAATCTGACATCAGGAATCATAACATTCAAAACCCAGTAGGAGAATACTTCAATCTCTCTGGTCACCAGATAACAGAGATAAAAGTGGCAATTCTTCAACAAAAAAACTTCAAAAACAGACTCCAATGAGAAACTGCAGAACTGGAATTCATTTGCAAACTGGACACCATTAAATTAGGCTTGAATAAAGATTGGGAACGGCTGGGTCATTACACAAACTGAAAACTATTTCCCCATGCTAAGTTTTCTCCTACTGTTACTCACACCTTCTTGTCAACTGTTTGAAATGGGCCATCCTGATCATCACTACAAAAGTTTTTTTTCTCCTGCTAATAATAGCCCACTTAATTGATTAGTCTCTTAGAGCTGATATGGATACCCTTATCTTTTCATGTTGTGTGTGTGTGTGTGTGTGTATATATATATATATATAAATATTTCTTCCTATTGTATCTTCCGTTCCATGCATCTGATGAAGTGGGTTTTAGCCCACAAAAGCTTATGCCCAAATAAATTTGTTAGTCTCTAAGGTGCCACAAGTACTCCTTGTTCTTCGCGCTGATACAGACTAACCAGGCTACCACTCTGAAACTCTTTTTGGGGTCTCTACAGTGTAGCCCTGGTGTCAACTTGCTTCTGCACCATGAAAAAAAAATTAAACTGAGATAAATTTAAATGTTTTTATTTAAAATTACACTTTACTGTTATTCTGTGGGTAACAAATCCTTGCACTCATTACCCACAAGCAAACAAAAAGACCCTTTTGGTTTTGTTCTGTCATACTGGTAGAAGTTTGAAAGTACACTTCTTTATCTTTCCAGTGTTAAGTGGAGTTGTATTAAATATTTATAATCACAAGAAAAAGAAAGGGATTTTTCTTTTTTGTATTTTCTTATGGACTCAGTGTTTTCATGTAACGTTTTCCAAAGATTCATGATTTTGTCCAATAAAAATGCCCCCTTTTAATTGTTTAATCTTGAGAGCACAGAGAATTGTGGGGAAGATGTTTGCAATGCAAATACTAGAAAACAGTCATTTTAAAAATATTTCACAGTAAATGAAGTTTGGAGAAACATGCAGAAACTGGACAACTTAGCTTGGGAAATTTTGCAGGTAGAAAGTTTTGAATTACATGAAAGTAGGGCAGCTGGCTAACTTTGGTGTAGAAAGAAAATAAGCTCTGGTGGAAAGCACTGACTGGGAATTGAAATCTCACCAAAGGAAAGACAAAGGTCATTTCACAATGCAATATTCTGTCTGATTCAGTAGTAAAATGTTCAGGTTTCAAACCCTCATTTCAGAATACCATCTATTTCCCTGCACAGAATGAGGCCATATTAAAAAATAAATAAAAATTAATTTTAAAAAGCCCTTATTGCTTTGCACAGGATCTCATAATAATGCATAAATCAGATACAACTTTTATTTATTGTGTCAACCATATGAAAGAAGATCTATAGAACTTCTCTTAACTTTTGAGACTATAGCAAAGCTCTTACTGAAGTTAATGTAACTACTAGACTCTTCCTACTAAAGTTTACATGTTATATAACATAAAGAAAAATATTTTCTACTGCAGAGCAACCACTGTCTATTTCCAAATAGAAAAGAAACATGGAAACATGCCTGACTTTGGAAACAGAAACTACTTTGAGATGACCTGCACAACTCTCATGTTGGTTTGGTATTCATAAATAAGGATGTCCAAACTCATTCCAATTAACTATTTTGCAAGCAATCCATGCAGTATGTATGCACTCAATGCCTTTTTGAAATAGTATCAACTTGTATCCTATTGATCACCTGCACAGTATAGCTGCCCACAGTACTAGCACGTTTAAATCGCCTTCCTTGTTGATGGGACATCACAAACAGTGGGGCCAGCCGCTGCTCCATTAGTCTTGCGAAGCTTTGGTTGTTAAGTCCCAGTAATATAATGTCAACCCCTTGTATAACTGTGGTAATGGAGAAAATCTCATATCAGCATGGATGGATTAAATAATACATGGCTGCAATGGTGTATGTGACAAAGATGTACAAGCTAGTTTAGATGATAAACAACCTGATAACAAATTTACACACTCTCAATAATTTCCATTGTGGGTATAATATGACTTTCTGTTTCCAGCCACTATACTGTTTTTCTCAGATAATTTGTCAACTACATTTCTGCACACAGAGAATAAAATCCTCCAACAATGTTTTCAGTTTTTCGGTTTACCAAAAAGCTGAAAACATTGTTGGAGGAAAGGACAAACATTGTTGGAGGAAAGGTCTTTGAGTATCTCTACAGCTACACCAAGCTTCAATGAAAAATAAAAGCAAAAGGAACAGACACGGCTCAAGAAGGTTATCAAAGGACAATTATATGCATTTGTCACGTAAAGGGACAGTTTTTCATCCAAGGGTCTGTAAATCTGAAATTGAAATTCTACAGGATTCAGTTTGACAAAACATTCTGTGTTCTAGGGCACTGAATGATTTCTGAATACACACGTTTGATTTAATAAAGTCCAGTAAATGGTAAATCATATACAGTATACTTTACATAATTCATACACGTTCACTGAATTTTTGAAGTCATTTCAAAACTTTAAAGGGCTTCTCATTGCAGCTGGAGTTATATTTTCAAAAACTAGAATATCTATAGTATCACACTGAAGTCCATGGGAGTTTTGTGTCTGCAAGAACTAGAGCATCTGGCTCATTGAATCTGATCCAAAGCCCTCTAAGGTCAGGGAGAGTCTTTCTATTGATTTCAATGGGCTTTGGATCAGGCCCATGACAAATTGTGATAATCTTTTACATAAGGGTAAGTCTCCATCTCCAAAACAGCATAACATAACATAAATAAGTAGAACATGGGGGGTATACAATAGAATTTGATCCATTTCATGTAAGGTTTCTTTTTATTTTCTCTTTTGAATTAATAGCAAGGATTCCAAGTACTGACACAATGATATTGTGAAATTTAGTTTTCCACTGGATCAAAGATGCCCAAAAAACTTTACAGGCCCACCTATGACTTTTAAATGTAAAAAAGATTCTCCGTAGGAGTGTGATATAGTGAATATGACTGCACTGTAAATACAGTATTGTGAAGATCATTAACATTCTCTGCTGATGTACTAAAGTTAAATAAAGTTCAGATTCAGAAACTCTTGGATCCAGAGACGGCAAGTGAGTCATCACAAACTTTGTTACATTCTACAAATATTCATTTTTTTTCTGGGCTTGAATCCAAGCCTCTTAGAATTTCATATTTAAATCCAAGACCTACATAAAAACCAGAAATCCTGAGATAAGTACTAGACACAGCACTGAAGCTGGCAAAAATTACAGCTGTGCCCGAGAGTAGCTATAAATAGGTGAGTAGTCCTGCTATATGCAATGGGACGTGTTCAGTGTGACTACTATACATTTTCATGTGAAGTTATTCACTAGGGTGTTTGCAGGACTGAGTCCTAACAATTCTCCTGAGACAGAAAAAAGTACCTGTAATCACCCAGTAGTCTCTAGTAGTTTCTGAGACATCAAGGTTTGGATACTCCAACGCTTCAAAAAAAAATTCAAAATTACTTCATAATATTCCAACATCCAACTCATCATACATTTCAAAAAGTATAAATTAACCAAGCACTAGGAAATAAGGCTAAAGTGTGGCATTGCCACAAGCCCCACGTATAGGGCAAAACATCAGTGTGCTGCCCAGGAGCAGACCTGGAGACACAACATGACTCCAAGGGTCACAATCTACTTCCCAATTTGTCCCTTGCTTTGTGGAAATGGGGCAGCGATCAAAAGTACACTGTGCCAAGTCTATTCCTAGCACAACATACATGCCCTGCTGCAGCTATGTCAACTGGCATATTGGGAGGGGATGGAGCCAAGGGACCTTCCATTCCAGAGACACCATCCTTGCTCTGAGACTTTTAGGAACATTTATGAAAAGATTAGGGAAGAATTATGGAGACTGGTTGGAACAGCAGCAAGTGCCAAAGGTATGAAGCCAAATATACGCAGGCAGCCTGGGGTAGCACCTTGAACGCTTCTGGTGTATTTTAGATGCACTTCTGTGCATTGTAGAATAACAACAGCGGTAAGCTGAAGTAACACTTAGTAGTAGTAACATCAACTTCTGTGACCAGGAATGACCATGATATTGGCCATATTCTCACTCCTTTACAAGCACTTCTGTTACCATTTTGCATGGGGTTTGGGGGTTTTATTTTTTGGGGGCGGGGGAGGGTTGGTGTTTTTGGCTGATTTTGTCCCTGGGTTGGGGCGCTGATAAGAGGCAAGCTGTGGCAAGTTTGAATGGGCTGGGGCATGGGATTCACTGCCCAAGCCACAGGCTGCATGTTGCACTCTAACTACCCGTTGTGGACCTGCTAGCATGCTGTAGATACCTATAGCGTGTTAACATAGTCCAGCAGGTCCACATGATTATGGAAAACTAGGGTGGGCTGGCACCTCTGCCATTCCCTACCTCTTCCTGCTCATAGCTGCAGGGTGGAGAAATGCAGAAGCTCTACATAGGCTGCCCTTCCTACACGGGGAGCCTATATAAGGGAGTAAGGGGACATTTAGTGCCTCCTTATGCCCCTGTGCAGCTTTACAAGTCAGGGCATAATTTGGGGCTAAATAAACAATAAAATAAACAAGGGTCCGGTTCTACTAGCCCTACTCAAATACACATTCAATAGAGCCCCACTCATCACGTAGCCCTATTGAAACCAATGATTTCAGTAGGACTGCTCATGGAGCAAGGTACTATTTAACGTAAGGCTAGCAGAATCTGATCTTAAATAAACAACAAATAAAAAGAATGTATTTACTATATATATCAACTATATCTGTCTGTGTGCGAAATACAGATGAAACAAACAACACTGACCCTATTTCACATTGCCAAACTATATGGCATCAACCATTCAGTGTGTGTGATGTTAATACGCCTCCATTCATAATATCGTATATGCTGAAATTTACTAGATGGCTCATGTTTTACATTTTGACCCTCTTGCACTTTTACATCTCAAAAGTGCCTTATAATGTGGAATTCATTAGCAATTAACTAACAGTCTAGATCTGCAGCTTTTTCATTAAAAAGGAAAATGTGGAAATGATTTAATCTACAACATACAGCAGCTTTAGTTACTGTAGAATTTTAGAAAACAAATAATGTGATTTGAAATATTAAACTTTGCAAAGCATCTGACCATACACAGTAATTACTTTTTATAAGGAATTGTATCACTTCTTACTTTAACTGTCGTCTTCTTCTTCTTCGTATGGCTGATGTAAATGTAGAGCAACAACTATAGTTTTACATTCAGATGGTTGAGCCAGATACTTGCATCAGGAATAGTGGAGTGTATCGCTGTAATGCTTCCTTTGTATTTATGAGGCAAAACGCAGGCATTGAGTTGTTATATGTTCCCTGATCTGTTCTGGGTGACCACACTCGTACACTGGAGAGTTTTTAATTCTTCATTTGTGCAGCAAGTATCTACACCTGCCATGATTTGTGCAGATGCTGTTCAGGGTTACTTGTGCATATATATGATAACTCCTGAAGGAACCAATAGAGCCTTCTGGGGAAATGATGAGTTCTCACAGTGATAGGAATAGTTACCTGGTAGACTGATACCATTACGGTGTCAGGTTAATAAGCACAAAACAATTTCCTAAGAAAATAGTTGCACAATAGTATCAGATGGAGGCTACATATTTTGCATGCATAGCAGGTTCATCAGCCAGCTGCATACCTGCTGTGGGGTGAATTTAACCAAAACCTGCAACTTCTCTTTGAAGTCATGACATGGTGTGCTACAGCAGCACTAGCTAAGGACTTTATCATGCCTACTAGGCACAGACCTGTGCTGGGGGCAGCGAGGAACTGCATTACCCCATGGGGAGCTCTGGCAGGGATTCTGCCTCAATGAGAGAATGCCTTCCAGAGGTCCCTTGCACATGAGAAGCATGCCTGCTGCTATACAGCCTTTATGGAGGGCAGCATACTCCTTTCCCTTGCACACCAGTCCTGCTGTGGAGGCTGGTTTGAAGAGTGGGCCAGGGTCTTTGTCCCAATCCCTCTGGGAGCTCTCTGTGTACCAGAAGTAGCCCTGAACTGCAACAAGGAGTCGTGTCAGCCACGCAAAGAGAAAAGGCTCTTTGTGCATGACTTCCCTTTCACCGGCATAAAATTCACAATCTGGAACTGATAAATATGTGAGCAGCCTGATTCTGCGAAATTGTCCCAAGATGGAATTGTCTCAGGCAGTCAGAGATGCAGTACAGTTAGTGATGCAAAACTGTACAGTTTCAGCCACAGTAATTCAGTTCCCCGCGACTGGGTTGTGATCGACTGATTTGCACAATCACAGTATGATTATTTTTCAGTGGCAATCCACTAGGTGAATTCCTGTACTCTGAGTGACAGATGACCATTCTACAAAGGCAAGGTTAGGCTGCGACTCCTGGCCTACCCACATTGGTGCATGAGCAGTTACTCATGCAAATGACTTGGAAGAGTAACTCATCATCAGTGTGAGAAAGGGGGTCAAAATTTGGATCTATATGCTTATTTCTCAATAAGGAAGAGAGGACCAAAAAGGGTGATTTAACATTTCCTCAACTTCTCAAGTGTGACAACTCTGTTTCATTAGGACAGGAAATGTATTACAGTTTCTAAGGATTTTCTTTTAAAATACAAACTCCAAAAATTCAGATGTAGGAGCAAAAAGCTGTGCTTAGCCCTACCTTCTTAGGGCTAGTTATTGCAACACACACAGAATGAAATGGAAAATGGCACAATGAGAATCCTGTGAAATAAACAGGTCTGATAGGCTGGGTCAAAGACAGCGTTTGACCTTAGCATTGAATTTCTTGGCTACTGTAGGCTTAAGCCAGACCTTTATTGTTATTCCAACACATTCTTTAATATTTTAGAAGTGTATCACGAAGACTAATGCATAGTAAGGTCAATTGGAATCTGCCCTCTTTTAACTCAAGACCATTATTACATATTAATGTTTCCCCATTGTGTCTTTGTCTCCATTTACACTGATCTTTTCCTGTGAATAGCAAACTCGTAATTATACTGAACCTAATTTAACAGGCTGAATTTAAATGATCAAGCAAAAATCCCCATAGCCACCAACATTTTTATGTCTTCACTCATTTTATGGAAATCAGAATATTACAAGGGTCAAAGAGAATACATTAGGTGCATACTGCCCTGAGGCATGATTTTCACCGATTCACAGCATCCTTGCCTCCTTGTAACACGGGGAAATAAGAGGCTGCATAGTGTAAAATGAAAACTTCATCCTGAAATATTTAAACCTTCTTTTTGATTTAAAGAATTGTCTTCCAAAGTTAGCATAAGACACTCAGAAAATGCACCAAAGAGTTGTTTCAAATAGGTTTTCAAACACAGTTCTTCGCTCTTCACTTCAAGGCCTTCACTCAGTCTCCTCTCTGTTGGTTTCAAAAGCACTTGGATCTGTTGACATTCAGAGCACTACAAAGTCTATCTATTTCAATAGGCATTTAGACTCTAATTCTGCTCCTGCTGAAGTTAATGTCAAAACTCTCATTGATATAATGGTGCAGAATCAGGCCATTGGGGAGAGCTGATGATTGCAGAGTAGAGAGAGAGTGAGGGATGACTTGTTATGTTTTCTTGATTGAATGCTGGCTTTATAGCTGTGTGAGAGCTACCACTGTTTTGCCACTGGGAGAGGAGTGTGGGGAGGAAGAAGTTTTATGCATTCTTAAATATTTACCAGGGTTCCTAGAGGCTGGGATAGGTGTCTATTTAATAGATTAAACTGAAATAAATAGATAAAATAAAAGGCCTTTTAAATTTTTATTTGTTACATTTCAAAGTACCTCAAGCAAGGTCAGCAAATTTTTACAGAACACTATAATGTAAGCACTTACATTCTGCAATGGTCAGTGGTGGGTAGGTAAGGTAGAATCCCACCAGCTCAGCTGAAAGCTGATTAAGAAGGTAGCTGGAGATGGTGCCATTTAGGGCTGTACTTTGATTGCTCACCACGTAAAACAGAGTGACAGCTTGGGAGACATTTGATGTGTTCAAAATCTGAAACAAAACAAAAGTAAAGAAACAGTGGGAGGCTACATTTCAACTCGTTAGTTCGCAAATTTTATATAATCAGTCTGAATAACAAATCAGAGAAATGTTGACTGTGATCATCATTTTCCGTAAAAAGGATGTGCTCTGCCTAGCACACGTAGCTTCATTACCGAATAGAGGCAGGTGGAACAGGAGTAGTCCCGAGCGAGGACCAGAAATTCTATTCCTAATTTTCAATGGAAAAATGGCAAAAATACAAGGCGAGTGAGATTGATTATTTGATAGATAAAGTATTAAAAAGGCTTTACTCAGGAAAAGTGGTGCACCCTCGCCCCTCCCATTCAATCCTCAAGAGACATCAGTCCCTTCTCTATCATCCTACTGAGGTGGCATAAATCTCCTCCTCTCTCTTCCACCTTCATGGGAAAAAAGTCTCCCCCTTTCTTCCTGATCTTGCTGCTGTGTTGAATGGCTGTCTACTCCCTTCCTCACCCCCATCTCTGAGCCTGCCTCTACTCCTACTGTGTCTGGCATCTACTAAGGAGTACAGCAAGCGAAGAGGATGCTGAGAGAAGCTCTGTTATACCTCCCTTCTCCTCCTATGTTGCCACACATACCAGCCACAAACCAGCTGATTACTAAGGTATAAAAGAAAAAAATGTTAACTTTACTGTTTTTATGTAGATTTTGCTTTATGCTTATCCATATAAATCATCATTTAATTTAACTGCCTCTTTTAAGGGTTATAGTCAACACACAAAATATTTCACAGTATAGTCAGTCGATAGAATTCTCCCCTTTGATTGCCACTGGTGATTCTACAGGCTATCAAAAACACACAGGACTGTAATCAATAAACCCAGTGTTCAATGTATTTATCACTAATGCAGGCTCTATAAGGATATGAATATGCTGCAACATAAGCCTGGGCTTGAGCTCAGTGTAAGCCTAACTCCTTCTTCCTTGCATCTATGCTGCTGCTTTTGGGTCTGAGCTCAAGTTAAGTCAGGACCCAGGGTCCAAGCCCTATTGTTTGGCAGCAGAGATGCAGCCCTGCTTGACTCGGGTCCTGGGAGTTAGTTGGAAGTATTCCACAGTATCATTTCCATAGTCCTGTCTATTCCAACAATCTGCAATCCACTCTACTGAAAACAGAAGTCAATCCCCTCTCACCCCCGCCTTTGTGAATGCCAGTAGCTCAAGTCAGAGTTAACCCATTCTTCTCTGATCACCAATCTGCAAGCACGCTATTAGAGAGCCTCCTGGGTTTCCAATGGAAAGTGAACCCATCAAGCCTTTTGTAAAGCAAACTGCTTCCTAGTCACAGGAGCACAGCCAGATTTTGGTGAATCTCTGGTGTAAGGCCAGTAAAACTGTGGACTTCAGTAAAAGCACCAGGAATGGCCACGCGTACCAGCAGAGAGCTAAAAAGCTGGCAGCTCTGCAGGTTTTCCAGACAGGTCATCATTGTAGGGAACATATTAAGAGACTGAAGAGCAAATACCAGAAGAGCAGAGACAAGAACTTCACTTTGGGCAACCTGCCAATAACATGCCCGTTTTAAGATTATTTTAACTAGGTCTTGGGCACTGCGCCCAGCATAGAGCCATCCATGCTTCATGAGGACCTGGTGAGCAGGGATGGTGCCCTGCTGGCCCCTGAAATCAGCATGGGAACCAACACCAGGCTCCCAGTGAGGAGCATGAAGTGATTCTTTTAAGAGAACTAATCCCAGAGGAGTAACTACAGGACTAATTTTGGGCATGGGAGGACTCTCCACTCCCATAAATTTTTGGATAGCCTTTGCAGGATCAAGCCCATGGTGCACAGGACGGATTTACAGACATGGAGTATATAGGACACAAAGAAAGGGGATTCATTCCCTTGGTTCTGATCCTGCAAACACTTGCACATCTTTAACTTCACACACATGAATAGACCCACAGGATCTTAGTCAGAGTGCCAGAAATGACATGTTCTAGAGTTCGAAGTTTAGTAAACATATAAAGAAAAGTATCTTGCACTTTGTTAGAAGGAGTTTTGTTGGAGCTGACTTGTTATAAATCTAAATAGTATTAGAATGATGACTCTACTCAAACCTGAAACTCAGTAAATTTTCAATTTAGAAAAGTGACATGAATAATGGTTATTCAAATAATAGAACAGCTTTTCATGCAACTGTGTTTCATCTTTTTTCACAAATGTTGCATCCATAAGATCTTAGCAAAATGTAAAACAGCATTATTTAGGGTTACCATATCTGAACATTCAAAAAAGAGGACATTCCATGGAGACATTCCCACTTCCCGCCCCCTGACTGCCCCCCACAGAACCCCCAACCCATCCAACCCTCCCACCCCACCGTTCCTTGTCTCCTGATCACTACCTCCCTGGACCCCTGCCCCTAACTGCCTGCTGGGACCCCACCCCTTATCTAAGTCTCCCTTCTCCTTGTCCCCGACTGTCCCTTCCTGAGACCCCCCCGCACCCTAACTGTCCCCCTAGAACCTCACCCACTACCTGTCCCCTGACCCCTCTCCAAACCCCTGCCTCCTGACAGGCCCCCCTAGAACCTCCACTCCATCTAACCCCCCACCCGGTCCTTGTTCCTTGTCTGCCCCAACCCCTCTCCACACACCCTGACAGGCCCCCCGCAAGCTCCCTATGCATCCAACCCGCCCCCTGCTCCCTGTCCCTTCACTGCCCCCTGGGATCCCTTGCCCCTTCTCCAATCCCCTGGCCTCCTTACCATGCCGCTCAAACCAGCGTGTCTGACTCCACATGGAGCCAGACATGTTGCTGTGCTCTCCCCATGGAGCACGCAGGCCCCCCCCCCACCCCCGAGTGCTGTTGGTGTGGCACGCTGAGGCTGCAGGGGAAGGGGAGTGCAGGGGAGGGGCTTTAGCTGCTGGAGGCCCCGATGTGAGCAGCTCAATCCGGCCTGGCCGCCCTGTCAGCTGCAGCGCACTCTGCATTGAGAGGGAAATCCAGGACCTTTTTAGATTTTTACAAATTCCTCTCGGATGGCTATTCAAAAACCAAAAAGCTGGACATGTCCAGGAAAATCTGGACATACGGTAGCCCTAGCATTATTTAATATGAAAATATAAAAACATTTTCAAGTGAGTAACAAGTTTATTATATTGACATTAACATAACGTATACAAGCTCTCTTAACAGCAGGGAATAATCATATGTGATATAAAGATTGGCTAAAGAATTAAATTTTACCTGAACTGTTAATTTGTTGCTAGTGTTTAAGACCTTTCTTTCAGCATCCTCGAATGCTTTTTGTAACCGTTGCTCCATGGTCTGAACAAACTTGCATGACTGTATGTTGTCTGTTTGACCAACAAACTGCAGCTCTAGAACAGGAATAGTATGTGTGTGCTTTAGTGAAAATATATTCCTAGTCAGCATAACTCCTACAATGAGTCACACCAAAATGATCAATTTGAGAAATTAAACAAGTGATAATAATATTATGTGAGGTTGCTTATGTTTTTAAGAAGCATTATAAACAGTTTATCATTAAGATAAAATACAAGAATTAAAATCTGATTAAATTAAAATGTGATTAAAAGCATAAATAAAAGTGAAATGTATAATTGTATGTTCTTGTTCAAAGGCTAAGGGACAAACAAAAGGCATTTTAAAACATGAATGATATCTTTAAAATCTTTAAATCCATTGGTTCCTCATAGGAAAGAAAAAAATCACCATACAGATTCTCATTCTTTTTTCTCTAGATAATAGTATACACAACAAGATATTTGCAATACATTTTATATGCTTATGAAATCTCTTTCAAATTCAAAATGTGTCTTTACAGGCTGACCTGCTAGTGTAACACTTCACCTTTATATGGGGAATCAGTCTGGAGACACAATAAGCATGGACTAATACATACCAGTACGTAATCAAGGTAAGTATGGACCAATTCCCCATTCTCCTATTACTCTGCACTGAGCACTGCAGTAGTGTTACAGAGAGGTTAAAATGATAACCCCTCCTAAAAGATAAGTGCAGGATGACAGTACGTAACTTATTTATATTGGTGTATAAAGATGCATCTCAGCGGGAGTGTCTTTGGCCAGCCTAGGGGACATTGGAAAGTCCTGCCACTGACTGAGCTGTGTCCATTGTCACTGGCATACATGTCTTAGTATCCTCGTAAATTGACAAGTGCTATTATTGTGCTTCATCGACAATAATCCTGGCTGGGTGCCTTCGTACCTTCAAAAAAATCTTGTGGTCACTGGGCGGTTCGCTCAAAGTCTGTTGTGCCAACTGTCTGCGCAGAGCTGGAACAGCACACAGGGAGAACACACACACAGCCAAATAGCTAACCACAAGTTGTGCAACTGTTATACCAGATACGTGATTTTGTTACTTGCCTGTTTTCAGCTGGAAGTGATATGCAGGTAATGGATTCCATGGCAAAGCCAGTACAGCAACAGACTGAAGATTTGGCACATGCTGCTTTATGTCTGCTGTGGTGTTGCTAATACCATAAGCAATGAGCATTTCAATAACAACAGCAGGTATAAAAACCAACCTCCCCTTCGTAACGTAGTAACCAACTGTCACATCGTTTGATTGTTCCAGAATTTCAACCTAAAACACACAGGGAAAATGTCATTTTTATAATTTCCATTTTAATTACTATGCTATCGGATTTTTTCATTCTGAATGGGATTTCCTAGAGGCTTTTGTGTAATCTCCTTTTAGGCAGGAGGGAAGCAGGTGGTGCAATATACAGTAATTTTAATTTTGAATCGAAAATCTAAAGTTCCCATCCTGGCAACCCTGATACACAAGCAACTTCACACAAAAGAAGTTCCACATCTGTGTGTCAGTGTTTGCAGGCTCAGGACCAAAAGAGTGCAAGGGTAAAATTCTTTACTGCCTGACCCCCTAACTTCACTTTGGGTTCTGGTCTGTGTATTCAACGGTCTCTCAACGGGCAAAGCTGTCATTGCCAACAGCAGAAGTTCTGGGCATAAACCAACTGCAGAATGAGCACAACAGTGAGCCACAGCAAAGAACAGGAATAGAGAGAAATATTTTGTCCCAAGAACATACAATTTCTTGGGTTGTTAGGCTCAAAACTCATCCCTAGCACTACAACAAGTTGGGCTCCTCCATTAAAGGGGAGAGGAACACAACCCAGAAGGAGAGGAGTGACAGTAGAGCTGCTCTGCAGCCTCTATAGACATCATGGGGTGCTAGTTCTCTAAGCTCACTACCACCATCTTCCCCTTCCTACTTAGCATACAAAAGGAAAATGAGAAATGTGTAGAGTTATAGCTCAACAACAAAACCTGACTTTCCACAATTTATTTAAATAGGATGATTTTTGTCCTTCCTCCACATCATTTTTATCAATGTTCCCTTTTTGTGTCTTTACTTACAGCCAATATGCTGCAGGCAGAGCTGTGCAAAGAACCCCTATTTACAGCAATGGGAGCTCCATCCCTCACTTTATACAGAATCTGGCTCTCGCAATCTATTTCATTCTGGACTTATATTCCAGATAATCCAGAATTTCATGTCAGTTAGAAGGAAAGTAATGAACGTGCCACTCTCATTTATTTTAGTAGAATTTGTTTTCTCCCAACTGCAGGGCATTTTTGTCACTGCAGAAGCTTCCAAACTGGAGGATGGATTGACAACAATGACAACCCATTTACTGGTCTTGCTGTTGCAGCTGATCGGTTTTAAGCTACGGAAGCACTTGGCTCACTACATGGCTGTACTCATTCCTGGCCTTCAAGAGGAAGAAGCTGCTGCTGTCCGTAGCCCACAATGTGCCAAAGAGACAACTGCCTCTCTTCCCTCTTTTTCCTTTCAAAATAAAATGACAGCCACCATAAAAGTGACCCTAAAATTGTTATAACCCACATAGTGTTTGGGCCACCCCTCCCTTTCTTCCATGGGAAAGCTACCAAAAGCCCTGCACTTGCCTCCAAGATAGATTGCCACCCAACAATTGCAATGCACCCAATTTCTGCAAATAAAATTCCCCACCTTGACTTGCCCACAAAGCAGCTCAATAAAGCTGCAGCCAATTTTTAAAAAATAAGTAAGTCAGGGGCTTTTGTAGAAAAGACAGTTTTATTTCTGGTTTAAAGAAGATTAATAGAAATGTTGTATCTTTAGAACAACAAAAACCTGACTGCAAATGACAAAGAAATACTGTATAAGCTCGTATTTACAGTTAGCTTGCTAAACTCAGCTAGGGAGAGTTATACAACAAGCCGTTACATCAGACATATAGAAAAACAAGTTAAATAAATTCTAACCATAAAAAGGAGAAACACAAGCTAATGTAAAACTTTGTCCCTTGAAATACTGAAATTGCCATTTGGAGTTAATCACATCAGTGAAGTTCTCAGATGCATGGAGAACTGTATTATTTAAAGACCAAAATAAACTCTCCAAAACATATCAGTTTGCCATTAACTGGATGTGCAATCAAAACAGTCTGTTATTATTAAACAGTAATGATGTTATAAAAGTTTTTGGAAAAAAATATTTTCTTCTCTGTTACTGTCAACCAGTTTTCTGGTTTTTTGTTTTGGGGCAGGAATAGGCCCTGATTAGGTGAAAGAGAAGGAAAAAATTGGGTAAACGATTACGCAATGTGCTAACTATTGCATAGCCAAATACAAGCCTGCTGTGTACCATGCATCATGTCTGTCACACATTTGGTAGCCTTGAGATCTCTCACATCTAGCAGGGCTGCAGGAAGGGCCTGCTGGCCATCAAGGGCCATTGCAGCACCTGCTGAGAAACCAGCCAGGCAACCTCTGCTTCTCATAACACCGCTCCCTCTGCTAGAGGCCAAGTGAATAAGGAACAGCTGAGAAGAGAAGGTGATGACTCCCTCAATCTCCCAGTAGTTAATACCGTCCTTAAAATATCTAGCACCAGTTCATGGACTGAATTCCATTCAGTACACAATTCCATCTAAAGGTATGCATATTACAAACGCAAACTACTTAGTTTTGAGGGTCTTGGAGGCCTTATGTCTTTTTGTTTGAACTGGGTCTAAGGGAAATGAGATGAGATACAGGAGTTAGAAACTAACAAGGATGCCGTTAATTCATACTATTAAAAATACAAAAAAACCCCAAAACAACAAAATCTTTCACACACTACTAGTATTCAGTACAAAAGCTCTTTTGGGGAGGCAATGGGGGATGAAGAGACTTATTTTATGATATAAGCTAGCTAAGCTTGCTTACTTGAGCATTGACATTTTGGTTGAAAGCTTGTCTCAATGCCTGGGTGAGTCCTTTTGTCACATTCTCTTTTAAGGAGTTGCTGATCAGCAGCCTTCTTGTGTTCAGGAACAGAACTGTTGAACAACACCAAGTTACACATTAGTTATAAAGATCAGTGTGCTGTTTGCTTGAGGGTTAGTTTATTTTTTCTTCTAATTTTGATCATAGTCATTCAGACATAAGTCAAAGAAGATCTAGTAAGGAGCCATGCTGTGCATCAGGTACACAAAAGTCCAATACTGCAGGGGCTAGCCAAGGCCCAGAGTTCTCAAGTCCTCAGTCTACAAGGCCTATTTTGGGGGATCACGGACTAACAGTTGCAGTAATTTTTTAAAACACTGAGCTACCAGCACACTGCTGTTTTGAGGAGAGTACATTATGATCACTCTATCTGAAGACAGACTGATGGAGCATTCTAACACAACTGATGTGGCATTGCCTCACAGGGCTCATAGTACGGGAAGGTTCAGGGAGGACTGCGTGGAAGAATATGCACGCACATTTTCATAAAGAGAGAGCAAATTAACACTTCTACTTCTCAAAAGTGGTAACAAACAAATCAAAATGTCATTTCATATCCACTGTTACTTTCACTATAGAAATTGTCCAAACTTTTGTTAATTAGTTGATTGCTCTGGGGCAAAGACTGGGTCATTTACTCGTGGCATTTTTATAGCATAATCTACAGACAGACTAAGGGCTAGTCTACTCTAGAAGTGCTACTTGATGGAGCTACTCCAGTGCAGCTGCGCCACTATAGCATGTCTCATAAAGACCTCTATGCCAACAGGATTGTATATGCACATCTTTAGAGGGGAGATGGCATCAAAGGCTGATAACAGAGGATGTTCATTAGCATCCCGCACTCCCTCCTAGAGAAGGTACACAGAATGCTGCAACAGCACATACACAATTTATTTTAATAGTGTGCCCCAAAAGTATTAAACCTACTTCAATAAGGTTTAGGTTAATTCAGTAACGTTTATCTTAATTCATAAGATTGTTCAAGATATTACAGGATATTGTCAGTCTGTCACAGCTGCTACACATGTTGTGTTAGTACTGCAGATATTGAGGGGCCTCAGACATAGGAATAAGGATATATTATATCCAAGAGATGATCATTTCCAGATTTCTCTCTTCTGAGTCCCTCCCATGCCTGTATAAATTGGCATACCCTTTTATCTAGGCCTCCCGTTTCCCTTTGCAACTCTCAAAGCATCTAATGTGGTGATACACTATGTCAGTAGTTCTCAAGCAAGGTACACAGAGGTCTTCCAGGGGTACATCAACTCATATTGTCTATTTTTACAACAGATTACATAAAAAGCACCAGCTAAGTCTCTACAAACTAAATTTTCATATGATGACTTGTTTATAGTGCTCTATAAACTATACTCTTAAATGTTTAATTGATTATATTCCAATCAATTTATTTTATAACTATATGGAAAAAAATAGAAATTAAGCAATTCTTCAGTAATAGAACGCGGTGACACTTTTGTAGTTTTATATCTGAGACGGTAAGCAAGTACTTTTTAAGCGAGGTGAAATTTGGGGTATGCAAGACAAATCAGACTCCTGCAAGAAGTACAGTAGTCTGTAAAAGTTGAGAACTACTGAACTATGCTATCAGCATAAGTCCCTTATACTGGCAAAATATGATTTCTAAAGACCCATTCAATTTACGGTTCTTAGGAGCAGCCTTACCTTAAGTTTAAGAAATCAAGATTAGAACCATGACAAGCGGTGCTATTATCAGAAACTTACTATGGCAACATGTGACAATAAAATATTTTGAAAACGTATGCTATGAAATTCTAAACATTGCTTTGAATTTTTTCTGTACATAGGAGTTTACAGAATGACATTCCATTCTATAACAGAACAAAAGTCCATCCAGTATATTAACCTGCCTCAATCTGTTACCACTGACCGTCACTGCAAAGGAAGGAACAAACTATCATAATGTGCTTGACCACTGTGCAGCTCACGCTCTGAGCATGGGATTTGGTTACCTCCTTTTAGCGTATATATGGTAGAATGTGAAAGTATATACATACATCTATTATCTGTATTTTACCAACCTCACTATCACCTATCTATTTGGTTTGTTAGTGTGGTCATCTCCATTGTATCTAATCTCCACATTAATCATCATAGCCCTTAAGTTATTTGGTAATCTAACCAGTATTTAAACAACTTTTCTATTCATGATGAACTATACTCCTACAAAACTGATGTATTTCTAAACAAACAAACACAGTATAAAGCCATACCTGATTTAACCATAAGATTACTGGAGAGCTGGCATTCCAGAGGGGGAACTGTTGTCACATTAGCGAAAGTTGCAATTGCAGTTGTAGGAGCAGCAGAATTGTTTTCCACTGGAACAGGGAGGAGCCTAGTTGTTTTCGCTGATGCTGTAATAGATGTCAAAGCTGCTGTAATTGTCAGTGGATATGCAGTTGATGTTTTGGTGATTTCTGCGTTTGTGAATTTCTCAGTGTCAGGTACTGTGGTTTCTATCTGTCTTTGTGTGCGTGTTGTGGATGTCAGTGTGGAAGCTGTGACTGTGCTAACTTTATTGGTCAGAAACTTAACAGTGGTGTGGGAGGGCGATATAGGTGTGTGTCTTGGGGCAAACGGAAAGTTTGTACGTTCTGCTACCGTCGATGTCATTTTTGAGGCACTGTTATTTTTTGCTAGTGTTGATATCAATGTGCTTAATGCTGTCATAGATAGCAAGGGTGCATTTTCAGTGCCTAGAGAAAACAAGGATGAAGTTGGCGCAGATTTTCCTGTTACTGATTTTGCTTCTGAAGTTGCTACTGTAGGTATTGCACCCGCCGACACTGAAGGTAGCACTGTAATGACAGAATGGGTAAAGTTGGTTGTTGGCAAAAAGGCAGAGGTTATTTGTGTTGGTGATGCATGGACAGAAGTTATGATGACTGACTGCAAAGCATTGGTGGTATGTGTTTGCGATGGGGTAGCTTCATTGGGTACGGCAACTGTAATTAGAATATCACTTGTACTATTTGCATGCCACCTCTCTGTACTAAACGTAGCTTGTTTTTGATTAACGCTAGTCAAGTGACTAGGTGGTTCTGAAAAAGAGCTGTTTGTAAAGTCTGTCAAATTTCCAGAAGTCATGTATTTTTCTGTAGTTAGAACAGATATCGGTGCTGAGCTTGAAGATTGTTTGGCTATTGAAAAGGAAGAAATTGTTGGTTGTGTACCACTGATAGAACTAATTTCATTATTAGCTGAGACAATCAAATTGTCAGTGAACTGAGAAGCCAGTGGTAGCTCAGATGGTGTTGTGTATAAGGCTTTTGTTGTTGAAGAGACATTTTCACCAGGGGTTGTCTGAGATTTCGGAGTGCCAGAAGCAGTACTTGTATCATCTGTTGCAAAATCCTTCACTGTAGGCAAATACAGATGGGAGGATATGTCAAAGTTTGCAGTGAAGTTAGTGTCCCTGAGAGTGAAGAATTCAGTAACATTTTGAGTTGTGTCAGTATCCTTTTTTGACTGAGCTACAGGTAGTGCTGTAGTGGTAGCATGAGACGAATACTGAACACTAGACGTTTCCAGGGCAGATGAATGTATGTTAAATTGTGTGAAATTAGGAGACTTAATTTCAGTCAAAGGTGAAGTTGAAACATTTTGATTAGATGTTGCAGATGTAGACGTTTCTAAAGTTACGGAGATAGAAGCAGTTTGTCTGTTTGTAACATCATTTATTTGCTGTTGCAGACCTGAAATGGTTGAATATGTGGCATGATTCCCAGTTTCTAATGAAGAAGTGTTTGGAGAAACTTCTATTATTGGAATGTTGGTTGTTTCTTTTACTGACAGAACACTAAAGCCAGCTGAAGTAAGCATGGCTGTAGTAGTCCATTCAGAAGGTGAAGCAGTGATTATAGGTATCTTTGTAGTATCTAAACTGCTTTCCGATGCAGCATTTGAAATACTAAAGAAAGCTGATGCTGGGCTGTGTGGGGCTTCTGTTGCTGGAACAAATGATGGCAATGCATATAATTCTGAAGGCACAAAAGTGGTCCATGGTTTTGTATCATCTGTGGTTGAAACTTGATCAGTGGTAAAATCAGGTTTATTTACAGCTGATAGAGGGGCATACTCTATCCGTGGAGTGACTATGGTCAATGCTCCTGAATTTGTTTCTTCATTTTCTGATAAGTCTACAGCTGGACTTTCTCCATTAATAGCTGTAAGTTGCAAACTTGTAGAATTATGATTAGCAGGCGTATCTTTAATAGTGAACACAGATTTTGAAAGGCTTGTATTGGGATTGGGTAATGACACTGCAGATGTAATAACAGAACCGATTATTTCTGTTTTTAAAATATTTTGAGGCAGCATTTTTCCTGTTGTGTATTTGCTGGCTCGAATTTCTGGAGAAACTCTGGAACGTTGAGATCCGTAAGAAAGGACATTGTTAGCATCTATGTTGGTGTACACTTTGGCTGTACTACCTGTTTCAAAAGACTGATGAGGTAACTCTCTAACTGAAGAGCCATCAGATGGTTGCAAAGTATGTTCAAAATCACTTGATAATACCACTCTATTGCCCTCATAAACTGTATCAGTTACCTCTTTTTCAAAAGCTTGACTGATTGACATTGAGTGAAGGGACGAAATATTTATTAGAGGGGACGTAGAAGTGTTCTCATAGGCTGGTGGTGAGTTTGTTGCATTGTTAGTATATGCTATAATATTAAAGGTATGATTTGTCACAGTTATTAAGGAAGATTCTTTATCTGTTGAATAAGGAAGTGTGGTTTTTCTGAAAAGAAAGTCTGATATACTTGTAGGTGCTGGTGGGGGAACTTCTGCATTGCTAGTGCTTATTGCATCTGGAATAAATGTTCTTGGCACAGTAAAGGAAGTCCTATTTTCTGTTGAATGGGAGACTCCCATTGGGCTATGAGAAGCTGGTGATAAAAATATTGCCTTGGTAGAGCCTGACATGTCATTAGTTGATGTGGAAGACTGATGACTTGTCACTTTTGGTAATGCAGATATAGTACCCACTGTATGAAAGAATGAATTAGTAACCACTGGAATCTCTGATTTACTATTAAAAGCTTGTGATGATGCAGCTGGGCTGACGTCATTCTCTCTGTCAGTCACCACTGCCTTGAATGGCAGATTGGTGGGTATTGCTCCAGGAGAAGAAACGTTATCTGTTGAGTGAGACAATGAAGTTCTTTCAGTAGGGAGCCATGACACAGTTTCAGAAAATATTGGTGGGAAAGACTGAGAGGATGTTACTGACAGCGAAACAGGAGAGTGTGCAGATACTAGTGAAGTACTTTCTGAGGGTGACACTTTTCCCATTGTCTTTGTGGAATTTATCATTGTTGATAAAAAGCTATTAAGTGATGTGGTACCTGTGACTTCTTTGGGACCCCTTCTGGATAAAGTGTGATTCACTATACTGGAACTTACAGCAGTGACTGTGCTTGGTGGATTATCTTTGTTTGCACTAAAATGAGAATCAGTTGAATCTATGTGGAAGGAACTTTCAGTATCTGTGGATAAAGGCACTTTGGTGGGTAGTTCAGTCAACTTAGAAAAGATAATGGTATGAGGTGATTGTATTACCAATGAAGAAAATGATGGTGATGGAACAGTTGCAAGAATGTCTGATCCTGATGAGCTTTCTTTTGAAATGGAGGGTGTTTCTAATGATGTTAGCTGAGATGGCACAGCAGTACTTGAATGTGTCATTGATGGTTTTGTGGACAATGTGGCAAACATACTGATTTGAGGCAAACCTGATACAACAGCTGTTTCATCTACATCTTGAGATGGTGACCTCACTGGTGAATCAGCTGAAACCTCGGAAGGCTCCTGGGATGCACTATTTCCACTGCCTTGGTAAAGAGTGGGCGAAAAATTAGTTTGATCCATAGTTCTGGCGCCAATCAGTGTTGTTTTTATTATCTGAAGCAAGTTTGCATTCTCCAATGTCTGTCTCACTGACATGTCAGCCACTGAGGAAGACTTAATTTCTGTTGAAGGCCATGTTGGTGAAAATATAGATCTCCAGTTAGGAGACACTGTAGAAGGGGCAACATTTATTTGGTGTTGTTTAGTACCTGTAAAACAATAATTAAAATGAATATTTTGCAAAAACTGTGTTATCTTGATATATTACACCAGTGAATCTGAACAGAAAATATATAATCCAAGGTAAATGATTTATTTCCCTTTGTTGGAAGGACATAATGAATTAATAATCAGAGAATTAAAAAATATGAATATGAGAAGTGCAATGTGAGTAAAACATAACTCCCTTATTGTTTCATTATACAGAAAAACAAAAAATAATGCCAAGCTTTACTCACAGTGATAATACAAAATAATTACTGATATTACTCATAAACTAGGATGACAAAACCTACTAGGAAGATAATTTGTTGGACTTGAGAAAACTTCGGATGTTATCCATCTTCATACTGTGTGAAAATATTAAATGCAGTGTAGTTGTAACAGTGTTGGTCCCAGGATATTAGAGACACAAGGTGGGTGAGGTAATATCTTTTATTGGATCAGCTTCTGCTGTGACAGAGAAGCTCAAATGCTTGTCTCTCCCACCAACAAAAGCTGGTCCAATAAAAGATATTACCTCACCCACCTTGCCTCTCAAAATATTATGTAGGATGTTAGGATTTAGAAGCAGCTATACAGAGGGAATGGATTCTGACAACCAAACATCGCTGACTTAGCATACTGTACTTTATGGGAATGGAGTCAAAAATTGGTTGGGTTCCTCTATGACAAGTATGTGGTCATCTTGCCAGCTCTAATAATGTGTGTAATTATAGGCAGAAAGGCAAGGAAACATAACAGGGATGAAATTGATTAGGGGGGATTAAAAACAAATGAGGAAATTAAACTCCTTATTTGATATGTGAAGATGTATAAAACATCTCTAGAATCAATTTATTTAGCATTCTACATCATATTGTTCCTAAGCTTTGTTTTCTTAAAATGATTACATGGTGAGCTTAAGAATCACAATTTGGAAAATCTTACATTCTTTTTATTTTAATTATGACACAGTCAAGATTAAAATTAACATTTTGTTGTTGTTTTTCATGAGATAATAGATCAACTAAAGCTTATCACTGTCCTTTTCCATTTCACTGTGAGCCAGATTGTAATCCAGCCTATGTACCTGGACCATAAGAGGGAGGAGACACTTCACCTCTAATAGTTGTAGATAATGATACTACAGATATAACAAAACTGGTGCATTCCCCACACATACATACACATTGCTATGTGACTTCAAGCAACGTTGGAGTAAGTGCTGAAGACCTCCGACTCCCCCTTGAAACCACTTATAAACTGGAAGTGATAGCTTGTAATTTAAACAGTTTTCAATACATTTCACCCCTCAGTCAAGTGGGTAGGAAGTAGGCAGGCCATTGGCTCTGCACACACACACCCCCAATAAGCCTGTCAGTGCAGTTGAACCAGCCTGGGAGCAGGTAATCTACTACCAGTAGGAGCCAGCACAGATCATGACACCACTGGAATAGGCAGGGAACGTGTAAGATAACATGCCTGTCTGAGGCCATGTTTACACTTACTGGGAACTGATGCTGCTGCAATCAATGCAGCAGAGGGCAATTTAGCAGGTCTAGCGAAGACCCAACAAATCAATCTCAGAGTGCTCTCCGGTTGACTCCAGTACTCCACCAGAACAAGATGAGTAAGATAAGTCGACAGGAGAGCATCTCCCATTGACGCAGTACAGTGTAGACACTGCAATAAGTTGACTTAAGCTACATCGACTCCAACTATGTTATACCTGTAACTGGAGTAGCATAACTTAGGTCAACTTACCCTGGTACTGTAGACAAGGCCTTAGGCTCAATTCCTTCTCTGTGCAGCGTCTATGCTACACATTGTTCTGTATACATGCACACAGGTCAGAATAGATGATCAAAGTGGTTCTTAATGGTCTTAAATCTGTGATTCTAGTACTCTAGTCCTGTATTTGGCTCCAACCCACCATATATGCATATCTTCCATTCAAAACACTTTAACTACAGATATGCGCAAGTAACCTCCAAAGTACTACAGAGTGAAAGGTAATTCATTATTACTAACACAATATTATTGTTTACCATATAGCAAACAGCTTATTGTGAAAATTAAATGCAGAGTCCAAACTATTTTGAAACACGTATTTCCATTTAACATTGACACACTATAGTTAAGCTTAGTAATATCATGTCCAACCTAGCATTTTCACATTGCAGGGATTAAAGACCTTTCCTCTTATCATATTGTTTAAGAACTGTATTGGATCATAATGATAAATGGCTTTGTTGCAACATATGCTGAGAATAAAGCATCCTGATACAAATTATTTTAGGGAAGCAGCATACATAATTGAAATGAGAGAAAGAAGAGAATATGATGCACTAATTTGAAATCCTCACATAATTCCTAAATATAGGCAGCAAAATATTATATAGGGAGAAATTAGTTTAAATTATTGTACTTACAAAAGGCTAGATTGTGCTCCTCAGTACAGTCCTGTGTTGGAGTATTACATAAACCACACCATCCCAAGGGAAGCCCTGAGAGGCAATGTGACTCACACAACCCTATGTCTACAATACAGATGTTATACCTATTGTTCTTCCCTCAACTGATTGAAAAATACCTTGCAGCCACACACAAAAGGGCTTCCACCAATTATTGGGGAAGCAAGAATCACAAGTCACAAGACTGAAATGCCTGCAAGCTGCATGGAAACTTTTTAAAAACAACACCATAATCGAGGCTCAAATTAAATGTATACTCCAAATTAAAGACAGTAATAAGAGCACCAGAAAATTGGCACCCTGGCTAAACAACAGAGTAAAAGAAGTGGTTAGAGGCAAAAAGACATCCTTTTTAAAAAATGGATGAACTCTGGCAAATCAAACGTAGGAGTATAATTAGGCCAAAAAAGAATTTGAAGAGCAAATACCAAAAGACTCAAAAACTAACAGAAAAATATTTTTAAGTATATCAGAAACCAGTGGGGCTCCTGGATGACTGAGGTGCTAAAGGAGCACTCAAGGAAGACAAGGCTGTTTCAGAGAAGCTAAGGGCTTGTCTACATTGGCACTTTACAGCGCTGCAACTTTCCTCACTCAGGGATGTGAAAAAACACACCCTTCAGCGCTGCAAGTTTCAGCGCTGTAAAGTGCCAGTATAGACAGTGCACCACCACTGGTAGCTACACTCCTCATGGAGGTGGGGTTTTTTTAGAGTGGTAGGAGAGCTCTCTCCCAGCGCTGTGCCGCGACTACATAAGCCACATTAAAGTGCTGCCACGGCAGCGCTCTAACGTTGCCAGTGAAAACATGCCCTTAATGAATTCTTTGCATTGATCTTCACTGGACAGGATGTGAGGGAAATTTCCACACCTGAGCCATTCTTTTTATTTCCAAAGTTTTAGCTGCAGTTCAGCAAGTCACTTAAGCATGTAATTAACTGGAAGTCCCATTGACTTCAACGGAATTTTAGCATGCACTTTGCTGAATAAGAACTGACTCAAACACATGCTTAAAATTAAGCACAGGCGTAAGTGCTTTGCTGAATCAGGGCTTTAGCCAGTCTATGGCTTAAATTGCTTTAAATGACCTCAAAATCTATCATTGCTCGGTCTGTTACAGCACTAACAAATTGTACTAAATGACTATTGGTACACATACTGTATCAGAACTCAGAGCAAAAGCCTTCTGCATGGGTTACAGTATACAAGACTCACATACTGCTTTCTGAAGATGAGTCCAAGAGGGAAACATGGAAAGATAGATTTATTTTTTTCTGAAGGCTTTGCTTCCTAGAAAATCAGAATACATCAACACCAATCCATGTATGATCTGTAACATTCTCTCTCTCTCTCCCTCTGTTCCCTCACACTTCAAGATTATCATTCTCATCAGCACCATACAAGAGATACAGTAGATTTGAGATAGTGTCAAACTGACATTATCTCAGTTTGACATGTAGAGGAAAGCATGGCATAACTTAGAGTAACAAAAAAAAAATAGGAACTATGGGGTCATCTGCTGTTTCTCTTCCACAACTCACAGCTACCAGCTTCAGTTCTTTTATCCTCACTTTAAAGTAAAGTATTTTTCTATGCCAGCTGGTAATTTTTCTTTTGCATCCTTTGGTGAACAAAATCCCCCGGGCATCTACACTCACTCTGTTGAATGACTGGGGGTTTACACAGAACTACTTACCAGGTGTTCTTTAGGCAGATTCAAAAGGCTGTCATACTGCTGCTGTGAAATTTCTTATGATTCCATCTGGCTACCAGTGCTTTTCTAGAAACATCTCCCACTCTTACATAACTTGCCATCTTCCATTAGCTAGCAGCTGGGGTACTTAGAAAGTGAAAGAATCAGAGGAGTAGCATATATTACATTGGTAGATGTGCAGGTGAATGAACCAGTGATGTTCATTCACTTGCACATCTACCAATGTAATATATGCCATTATGTGCCAGCAATGTCCCTCTGCTATGTACATCGGCCAGACTGGACAGTCCCTACCAAAAAGGATAAATGGACACAAATCAGATATCAGGAATGACAATATTCAAAAACCTGTAGGAGAGCACTTCAACCTCACCGGACACACCATGAAAGATTTAAAGGTCAGCATTTTGCAGCAAAAAAACTTCAAGTCCAGACTGCAAAGAGAGACTGCAGAGCTGCAATTCATTTGCAAATTTGACACAATCAATTTGGGACTGAACAGAGATTTTGAATGGCTAGCTAACTACAAAAGCAGCTTCTCTTCTCTCGCTATTCACACCTCCAGTTCAGCTGCTAGAGGAACACCTCACCCTCCCTGATTAGAGATAACAAGCTGGTTCAGTCTCATTGGACTAACCTTGTTATCTCCCACCTGGTTCTTGCCTACCTATTTATACCTGCCCCTGGATACTTCCACTGCATGCATCCGACGAAGTGGGTATTAACCCACGAAAGCTTATGCTCTAAAATTTTAGTTAGTCTTTAAGGTGCCACAGGACTCTTTGTCACTTTAGAAAGTGAAAGAATCTTCCTAATGTGTGGAGTTTAATCTCAAGTGCATGTATATCAGGGCAATCCCTTTTCTAGCTGAGCATGGATGGATTAACATGAGCACCTACAATTCTGAGATCAAGTAGTATGCAAACAGAGACTCAAGTAATAAAAAAGATATAAAATATGTATGTGAGCGGTGGGCAGAACATACCAAAATGGGACAGAAAGAAACAGCTGCAGACAAGGAAGGAGAAACAAAGAAGCAAAAATGAGGTCAGACCAACAAATAAAAATGAATGCCAAGATTCTTCATACAGGTTGTGGCAAAACTTCCTTTGGAGGCACCTGTCGTATGTTTATAGCAAGTGGAGAGGAGAGGACCAAATCCCATCTTTGTCTATCACAGCACTACACCTATCACTGGCTTTGTGGGAACCTGGAATACTTGTTATCTCTGCAGATATAAAAGGAGCATAAATGCCTATCCTTCTTGAAGTATAGTACTATACATATAACAAAACTGTGTGAGAAGTTTGGAAGACTTATGTGGAAGAGGGCAGATTTATGGAAGGCTAAGAAAGCATGCAGGAAAAGCTTGAACCTAATACTCAGGAGATCAGTGCACAAATCTGGAGACAGAGCACTGGGAAAGAAAGATAACCTTAGGTGTAGTCTTTTTTAATGGAGAAGATTTGGAAAAAATAGGAGACAAGGGGACCAATAAAAATGCGGTTCCAGGAGAGCAGACAGGAAATTACTGGAGCATGGCTCAGATTTTGGCAGTGGGGACAGACAGAAAAGAAAGAATTGTGGAGACTCTATACAGAAATAAAGTAGCGGGATTTGGCAAGGGCCTAGATGTGAGGGAAATGGAGTGGAAGAGTGTCAGCAACGGCAGAAAGAGTGGAAGAGTAGAGGATTTGGAGGTGGAGCTGATAAACTCAGTTGTAGCCATGTTGAATTCAATGTGATGAGAAGCCATCCAGGCAGAGATAAAAGAGGTGTGTAGACAAAGGGTGAAAGTTCAGGAAGAGGAGAGGTAAAGTAGAGAGTGCAACACAGCTCAACACTTAAGGTGGTCTTGTTCACTCCTAGATGGAGAGACTAGAGAAAGAGTAGAGAAGGCTAAGGAATAAATCCCTGCAGCACCACAGCAGACAAATAGAGGGGACAAGAGACAGAGCTCTTCTCCCCTCTATTTGTTCAGATGTTCAAATGTTCATTTCTAATGTTCAAAGATCGGCTTAAAAGCAAACAGGAGAACCAAGAAAAAATAGCATCTCAGAAGCTCAGGGAAGACATTTTGAATAGGAGTGAATATTCAACACTACTAAAGAGAAGCAGAGAAATAAAGATTATTAATTAAGGGCAGAATGTGTTTAGTAGAAGGGTGAGAGCAGGCATGACTATCAACATGCATTTGATATTAAAACGCAGATAAATAACAGCCAGAAAAGTGTAAGTGCAATGTGAGGTTTGAGCAAGATCCTAGCGAAGCAAAGACATTGAGTTGTAGCATGAACACATAAGTTGTGGTGTGCTGCCTTCTGAAACATGAAATCTTTCACAGGCTGTCTCAGGAAGCCAGGAGACCAGAACCAAGACATATGAAGGAACAGAGATGGTCTTATAGGACATGATGCATGAGTTGCAGTGGTAGCAACTGGAGGCGGTTTTAGTAAATCCGTTGAAAGAAAAAATCCTTTCACATTTACAACTTCTGTTTCAGATTAACAGCCTCTGAAAATGCAGATTAGCATAGTTAATTACAGCAGTAAAATGTCCGCCCAGGAGAGAATGTGACCTTTACAATCTATCAGCAACTTTAACACTTGGCAAACGCAGCTAAAGAGCAAATTGAACCGAATATGAAATTAAAAACTCTGTCTTGAGAACTCTGTACTCACTTAAATTACACACCGAGCCACAGTTTGTACATTTCATTTGTTATTTACCCTATTTAAGATGACCTTTTGTTCTACCATACTTCAGGCTATTGACTTACTGTCTTCTTCTTAGGGCTAAAACCCACTTAGCAGTGAACTCATTAAAACAGCCATTATTGATTAATAAACTTTTTCATTTCGGGTAACAGGAAATATTTCAAAATGTGCCAAAGCCGGAAAGAGAGAAAGCAATCGATTCCAGAGAAAGGTAAGAATTTGCACGTATACAAACAAATGCAGGGCTCAGTCGTGAGCCCTCCTGTGACCTGCACAGAGAAGTAAGAGTGCATAAGGAGCCTCCTTACCTCAGATCCCCGCTCAGACCATGAGTGGCCACTCTCTCTTCTGCGCAGGTGGTTTGGCAGGAGTGGGAAATGTGTGAAGCTCTGACTCTGCCCCCGAGTGCGCCAGCTCCTATACCACAGCTGATGCAGACAGGAAAGTAACCTGTGCCATCAAAAAGGATGTTGAGATTATGTCTCCCTGAAAAAAGGGGGAAGCCCCAGGACCACAGTCTGGTTCCTGTCCTGCTCCTGAGGCAGTGCATGTAAACCCTGCTCCTTATACAGACTGGATTCTAAGGTTTCAGTCCAACCCACAGTAAAGGTGACTATATTGAAAAAAAGTTACAACTAACAAAAATGCAAGTGTGCCTGCCATGTCCCTAAACCCTTGTATGTAAAGCGATTAGATCAGGCCACCACATATGCAAATTGCGCACTTTAGCTGAGATTTGAAAACTTGGTCCTATTTGCTTTATGATGTTAGAAGCCAGGGAATATTAAAAAAAACTAGTTGTGGTAAATATGTTCTACACTAGATCAGGTAAGGAATGGCTTAAGTCCCTGCTCCACACTAGAAAACCTACCTATACAGTGTGTGTGATAATCCTGAAATAAACTTAAATGACAAACCAGATTTCCACTTTTATTGGACTGAGTTACTTTTCAGTGTATATTCAGGTCATCAAGATTTATTTATTCAGCTTTGCTAACTATATTTCCTTGAAGCTCTAAGTGAAATACAAAATATATTTATAGTAGTTTTTAATAAAATGTCAATAATATCACAATAAGGCACTAAAATAAAGACTTTCACCCACAGATCATAAAAGAAAAAAACCTCAGATCTCCTACAATATCTTCCCAACCTAAGACAACTTCCCTATGAAAGCCTCTTCCATCCACCAATCAGCCTCTCTCTTCGCTTCCCCAAGAAAAGCCTAGAAGATCAAGTATGTGTTCCAGCATGCCCTGAAGGTCACCATATCCCAGCTCTGGTTAACCATGGAAGGAGGTGAACTCCAAACCAAGAACCCCTCTCAGAGAATGCCAGTTCTGTCCTGTTTATACAAGGAGAGGCCTGTTTGCTTGAACGCCTCAGATGATCTCAACTGTCATGGTAACGCACAAAAATAATAAGCCTCTCAGATAGCTAAGACCCAAACCATAGAGTGCTATAAAGGTCTAAATCGACACCACAGGCTGTGTGGAAATCAGATGGTAACCAGTGCAGACCATGGAGCAGATGTAATGTGGCCTCTTTAAACTTGTTTTACAAGGTAAGCATGGCATTTTGCACAAGCTGTAATATCTGAATGGCCTGAAGATACAATCCCCATGCAGAGCACATTGCAATGATCTAATTTTGAGTTGACAAAGGCATAGGTAATGGTGTGGCACTCTCCGCATGTGAGGGGAAGAGATGCAACCTCTTTTGACACATTCCACCTATAGGAAGTGCTCTTGACAACTGCTGCTTATCTGGGAATCCAGCAAGATGCGCAGGCAATGAATTATGGAAACAGAGGATGGAAACATCCCGTTAATCATGAGTGCCGATATAATTTTGGCTATTTTCTCCATTTGCTTAAATCCTACAAGTTTACCTCAGTCATGTTTAGATACAGACTCTGCCAGACAGTCAATTCAATTACATTTTATTAACTCACATATGACATATGTCTTTTGCTAATACAAAAAGAAAAACATACACAATCTAAAACAGCAGCAACGTCCATATAATTCTCAGAATGTCACTCAGAACCTAATAAAATCTCTCTTCTTCGGCACAATGCAGAAAAGGGCAAAAATTGCCAACAATTTGCTTATTACCAAGGATTGAGGAAAAAAAAACTAAAAACCTTATTTATTTGTATACAAAAGAGGTAAAATCTAGCATCCTCTCAGAAGCTAGAAAACTCTACAGTCCAAATGATAATGAGGTAGATTCTCCAATGCTCCAGGTTTACATGGGCAAAAATGAAGATGTGAAGGAACTTTTCCATATCTACCTTTAAGGATAGCAGTTTCCATGATTTGGAGTCTTAACTGAGCATATGCCTGACATAAAAAAATGAATTGATAAATCATTCAAATGTGGTTCAAAAACATGAGCCCTCTTCAAAGTAGAAAACCAAAAGGCAAACGGAGAATCATGAATCATAGCTAGATGTTCTTGTTGGATAGTATCAGTCACTCTCTGTTTGAATAATTGGTTATGTTGATTAGAAAATACCAAAATAATGAGTAATAGAAAAATCCAACCTAGCTATAACAAACAGAAGGGTTTTATACAGTAGAAATACAGTAGAAATAAGGAGTACTTGGGTTGTTCCTCCATTTCTTGGAGGCAAAGAGGGCAATGTATAATCTGGAAGAGTACAGATCTTACACCAAAACTTAAGAAAAGAACTAGAAGCTCTGTTACTTATAAGGAACACCCACCTTTGCATATAAAATGAGGCTCGGGGAGAATTTGGAAGAATTAAAAGTCCCCTCAAGTATTATTATTTTAGCATTAAAAACTCTTAGCACTGGGGCAACTCTGCTGCCACCAGAGGAGTGGATAAAATAGGACACCCCTGGAGCAGAGCTAATGGCCTTTTATTTAAAATCTTAATACAGGGACCAGCAGCCCCAATGATGAAACTTTATCCCTAGATAAGTAAAAGCACACACTTGTTCTACAGAGTGTCCTTCTATCTTTCACATAATTTGTGGAAAGTTCTTTCCAAAGGTCATGACCTTGTCTTGAACGTTACGATAAGAGGAAAAAATGAGATAATAATTGAGGGTAGCCTCTTGCAGTTGCGATAAAACAACCAGATCATTGATATATAACAACACCACAATAAATCTACCCCGAATTTGCAGCAGAGAAAAATTTTCTTCCTTTAAAACATCCACTACATTATTAATAAATAGATTAACAAGAAGGCATCCCTGGCATGCTCCTCTAGAAACAGGAAAACCTTAGTAGATTCTCCATTGTCTTTACTTCTTACCCTAGCCATATTATTCTGGTGTAGAGCCTCCAAAATGTACAATACTCGTCCTTAGGTCACTACCCATCCTTCTTGATTTCACCCAAAGTTTATCTCAGTTAACAGAATCAAATGCTATTTTTAAATCTACAAAAGAAGCATACAATCTACTACCCTTAACCATAGTATATTTATAAATCATATAGAATAAAAAACAAAACAAGTATCAGTTGTGACTATCAACCTAAAGCTGGATTGTTCTTTATGTAAATTAGCTTCTGAAACCCATATTTCATGTTTAGAAATAGGAAATAAATTTTCCCTGTCACATCTAACAGACTAATAGGTCTATATGATGCAAGATTCTTTCTATCCCCATTTTAAAAATAGGAACTGTTATACTGGACTTCCAGTCAGATTGAATCCATCCAATATGATTAATGACACTAAATAATTAAGGCCAAGATTAAGATACTTCTGAAAAACTTCAATGGGGAAAAAATGTTCTTCTGGAGTTTTTTTCTTCGTTGGGCTAAAATAAAGGACCATATGTCACTGTCTGTTACTGAAGGTCAGAGTGGTAAATCAAAGAGAGGTTTCCTGATTGCATCAACTATGGCAAAATTAGATTTTAAAAAACTGTTTGGGGGAAATCACTAGTGACCTGGCCAAAATGTACTTTCCAGGCTTAATTAATATGGGGCTCCTCAACTGGAGTATATATGCCAGAGCAGAAAGCCACCATCTTCCAAAACATGGAAGAATTTTTAGCATTAGCTGTTGCTTCAAAATCCCTCCACAAGGATCTAAGATATTCTTGGTTTTTGTGATATAACAAAACTTTTATATCTTTTTCTGACAGCTACTAAGTCCTGAAGAAAATTAGGAGGGGGACTCCATCTTACCCTGATAGATATATACACTATGCAGACTTCTCCTTCACTCTGTCCACATCAAACTGTCAGATAATATTCATCATGTCCCAGTCACTATCAGACACCAGATAAATTATTCTGCAACAGCTTCAAGATCAGAGGAGACTGAAATATACAGCTGGGTGACATTTTCCAGATACTGCAGGCCTACTTCTTCACCAACCCCCATAGCAATACCAAATACACAGTAAAGAAGACGAGGCAAGATGGAATCCTGTGGAACCCTAGTTGGGAATACCTCAGAACTGATGAGTATTTGCTCTCTCCCACCCTTTTCAGATTTCTGAGGAAAGGAACAGACAATCAAAAATGACCCTTTTATTCATAACTAATTTCTGTGGTTGTATCAAAAATAATTCTATGGTAATAGTATCAAGATGCTGACAGGTCTAAAAAGAATTAGCGGAGGTACCTGATGTTCAAATATCATCAGGCTGAAATCATCAACACCAGCAATGTAGTTCCTGTAGAACATTCAGGCCTAAAATCTAACTAGCTGGAGTGAAACAGTCTTCATAATCTTCACCAAATTTATTATAGGGTAAAGACTGCATATGTTGAGCAAGGTTTTAACATTTGCTTTTTTATAAGAACCTGGAATCTCGCCTTTGCTTAGGAAGGACTGACTAATCACTTCCATCAATGACCCAAATTACTTACTATTGGCTGTTATCAGGTGCTTCATATGTCCCTAGCAAACACCTGGGGCTAAAACTCAGAGAAGACTGCATTTGTCCTCCCAGAAATGAACTCCACTTCTACTGAGACAATAAGCACAGTCCGGTTCTAAATTATCTTACCCACAAAAATAATTTAAAAACTCATCACCATGAGAATCTCAACAGCATACCAGCTTCAGACAGTCACAGATAATCAAGTTATCGCAGGATACAGCTCCACTGTTCAGAACTTCGTAGATGCTATAGTGGAGCCACAGAAACACTACTTGGCCTCCTGCAGAGCCACGGCATAAGATTCTGATAATGTTTAAGACCCAGTCAATTCAATTCAGACTTGCGCCACAAGTACTCTGGCTGTTTTCCCACTCACTTCAGTAGTCACAGATCATCTGGATATCCAAGTGGCATAGATGTGAAGCCAAGAGAATATTTAGGAGCTGTTACATCAATGGCCAGGACATCTGTCCATCAAAAGAGTCTTCTAATAGATATCACTGTCAGAGATGTACTATATGACTTCAGGAATTTTAATCCACATTCTTCAACCAAGTTTCTATTTTCAAGTGTTGTTGATTAAACATTATCATCATCAATCCAAGGAGGACCAACACATAAATGAACAATATCAATTACATTAATGTTAACTGTTGTAAAGGCTCAAATTTACTTCCAAATGTACTTTAACTTACAGCATACTAAATTACACAGAGAAATGCAGACCATATAATGGTGACATTCACAGGATAAATAGCATTATCATACATCTTTGACCACCTCATTTTGATTCTGCCCTTTTAATCATACTACTCTAGGAAAACTGCTAACATTCCAAATCTGTGACATGATCCAAAGAGCCACTAGTTAAAAATAAAAATATCCATAAAGCTGTTTTACTCCCTCTTCCACCATATGAAATTTCCTCCTTGATTTCCAGTAATATGAGGTACAGGCTGATCAATATTCACTCCTGGACTAGTAATAATATAACATCTAATATATCATCAGCAGTCAGAATTAGAAAAAGTAAGTTCATACCAATGGAAGGAAGAGATCACCTGCTATCCAAAGAAATGCACAGAACTGGCATCTAGCCTTGAAATGCCCTGAGATATTGAACCTTAACATCATGACATTATTATAAATCTACAAGCTATTTGAGGTCATCTTAGAGGTTGCTAAAATGTATTAGCTATAATTTTTTATTCCAGTACAGCTGTACTCATGGTATTAAGGAAACACAGACTTTATGGATGGAGAGATATGAAAAATGCTACCAACCAGGGTGACCAGATAGTAACTGTAAAAAAACGGGACAGGGGATGGGGAGTAATAGGCACTTATATAAGAAAAAATGGCTATATGGCTGAAAAAAATCAGCTTTCTGACAAAAATAATCAAATTGCTAAGGAAAGCAGACACTTTCTGCAAAAATTTTCATTTAGTCAAAAACCAAATTTTCCATGGAAAATATGTTTTGATAGAAAATTTTCAACCAGTCTTATTAGTTATGTTGCATTGCCACATTTGTCTGCATGCAGTAATCAGTGCAGTGTTATAGTGTGGTATGAATATTGTGACGGAGTCAGACCAGAAGGATATAGGAGAGTGCTGGAAGGCAGGTATATTAGTCTCAGGATGTGCAGGTCCCTGTTCCCTGGATAGCCAAACAAAGGCTACTCCAGGCCAATCAAGACACCTGGGGCCAATTAAGAACCTTCTAGAAAGGAGTAGAAACAGCTAGCCTGATTGGGACACCTGAAGCCAATCAGGGACTGGCTGAAACCAGATAAAAACCTCCCAGTTAGTCAGGTGGGCTGTGGGTGTCAGGAGCTGTGGAAGGAAGTTATGCTGTTGGTGAGACTGAGTGGTGGACAACATATCATACTGAAGGAAGGAGGCCCTGAGGTAAGGGTGAAGTGGAGTTTGAAGAAGCAGTGACTGCTGTGGGGAAGTAGCCCAGGGAATTGTATTGTTTTTGTGGATAAAAGGTCAGCCATCTTAGCTGATACTATTAGGGTCCCTGGGCTGGTGCCTAGAGTAGAGGGCAAGCCTGGGCTCTCCCCTTTCTGCCTCCCCTAATTAGTCTCTGAGATTGGGAGACAATAGAGACTGTGCCAGGAAGGATAGCTTCTCCTCACTGGCTTGTGATGAAAATGGCTCAGTAGGCTGTGACCTTGTCTCCAGAGAGAGAAGGGCTCCGTGGAGGGTCACAGTGAGCTGCTGAGGCTAGTAAAAATCCACCAGGAAACGCAGGATCCACGAAGATAAGGACAGAGCTTTGTCACAATATTTTTACATTTCTTCTCTCACACATACAGTTTTCCATTTAAATGAGTATAAAGAACCAGGAACAGTCAATGAGACTACATTTGCAGCCAAATACACAATATCAGCAGTATTTCATTTAAATTTTCATCTGTACCACTAGCCACCTATTAGCTGCAGATGACAGAAGTGTCAATTGCAACCAGGAAACAGTTCTCTTCAGGTTTTTCTTCACCCTGTCATAATCTCCTATCTAGCCCAGACATAAGGGGGATAATATTCAGGAGAACACAACATGCATATCCTTCAGGGCTGTCATCAATGACACTTTATTAAACTTCAGGAACTTGACAGGCTTGTGTGGTTATACAAAATGTCTGGGGGCTAAATATGTTTCTTTCGTGACAGTAGGATATGACAATAATATCCAAAAACTGAGTGTGGAGAGAAAGGTAGAGGATAAAAGACAATACATATAGCCAGAGTGAAACTCCATACCCTTGTAGTGAGGAAATAGTTTTGCAACTAGCAATTACAGCTGCATCATCTGCATAAATGAGTGTTAGGTTCAGAGAGCAGATGTTCAGTGGGATCATTAGTAAATATAGGAAGTAAATGTGGGTTGAAAGGAGAGCTTCATTCAACAAAATATTTCAGGGTAATAGCAGCTAATCATATTGAATACAGAATTTTCATTAATGGCTATTATCTTTGCTCCCTCTAAATATACATGTTTATTTCCATCACCTGATTTTTACTTGGGTGTCAAATTATTCTGAGAAGTTAAGTGAAATGGCTAACTTCAAAAGGGTGATTTTTTTGCTTCTCTAAAGTGCAGCACGTTTTTAGGGGCATGTTTGTCTGACCAAGAGATTTTGCCTTAGCATTTTACTTACCCATTAACATTTGTAACCAAACATTTACATGGGCTTTTAAAAAACATGTTGTACTAACCTTTGCTAAATAACCTTTGCTGTGATTCCTGAACTGATGTTCAGGAATCAAGAGGATACATAAAGAGGTTTCATTTGTATGATTTTGAGTGTTGCTAATTCTCATTATTTTATCTCAAGTCTTATCTTTGGTGTTTTTCATGAAGATCCACTTCTGAATTCAGCCAATTTTATGAGAATCTCAGATTATTTTTAAGGTAAATTTCTAACTTTTGTGGTTGTGGAAAAAAGAGCCCCATATATGAGTTTTTGAGGCCTGACTCAGGTTTTTTTGAATGTTTGGGGTTGGTAAGACTAAAAGTAGCCCCAAAGTGTGAATGTACATTAAAGGATTTTTTGTTGCTACCTAGACTAAGTACTTAGACACTTTAAGAACTGAAAATGTGGCATTTACTTGATTTTTCACAAGTAGTTTCAAACCCCAGATGGTGCAGCCTTTAATTTATATGCAGAGAAGAAATGGGCTTTCTTGAACAAAGGCTCCTGTAGCATCATACTCTTTGCATAACACAGGCACAGTTAACACACAGCAATCAAGTACAGGCCCAGGCAGAAGCCACTAAAAAAATCCCTCAAAAAATCACACACATTATCCTTGTACTGAACCAAAATAAAATTGTGCTGTCTTTTGAGCTTGTTAAAACAGCTTTCAAAAGGATGAACCAGCTGTAAAATCAGTTTAAATTTCAACTATGTTTTCCAATAAACTCCTACATAAAAAATTGACTTAAAAAAGTCACTTCTGACTATTTAAACTAAATGAATTTTAATTAAAAATTTAAAAAAGCAGCAAAAGGATTTAGAATTAACTAGCCCTTCAAAGTTCTGTTGAATACTTTTAAGACTATGTAACCCAAATGCAGGTTTGGTTTCTTTTACACAGCTACATTAAAATGGCCTTTTAAAATGAGGTTTTGCAATAACTAAGAGAGCACATTTTCCAGCATATTATGCTAATGACAAAATGAGGTGTACAAACACAAATTTTCACCCGGAGCTGGAGAATGAACCTGTCCCACACTCAGCAGTAGTGACTATTGTTCCACAGGGCTGGGCCCAGCTCCCCACTCCAGGCATTGTGTGGCACTGCAACTCCCGGCATCATGGCCGCAACACCACTCACTCAAATTTGGGCTGGCAACTCCTCCTTCATGACAGAGGAGAGGCCAGGCCAAACCTGAATGGTGCTGCAACTGTGTGCACCAGGTCATGATACCTGGAGAGGGCAGCTGAGTCAGAGCTAGGTGGGCTCGCTCTCCAGCCTGGCTCCACTTCTGAACGTGCATAGTGAATATTTCACCTTTGTAATAAAGTCCATCTGTCACATGTACAGTATCTATACACGGAAAAGGGATTTCCTCATGCCTTATGCCATCCTGTGTTCTTTATAGAGAATTTCCACATTATGTAGATTCTATCTGCAATCAAGGACAAAAAGGTGAAGACTGAAGGAATACATTGTTTATTCTGTACAGTGCTTCCTGCCATGAACTCTAGTAGTGCCCTACTGTAATGCTTTGTAAGCGTAAAAGCCATGCTTCTAAAAAGCAAAGGCATCTCAGATTATCTCATTAACAGAAAACTTGTTCTTCTGGAGAAAATGTTAGCACACTCTACATAACTTATTTTATTTCCTATTTGGACTGCTTCTGTAAGGGTGTATTTCAAATAAAGACAACTAAATTACAATCTGAATTTAACCTAATTCAGTCTGAAATCCTATTCTGGGGTTCAGTTCTGTGTTATGGTAGCTGTCTTTAACCATCTTGGACTCGGGAGTCAGAATTTACTAAATCTAAAGATATCTGCTGCTTAACTCCAAAATATATTAAGGTTAAGGTAGCAGATTCATAGGTCTGCCAGCATCAAAGAGGTAACAAATATACCATAAACAGAAATGTGGCACATGTTTCTTTATGATGGAACTCTTTCCACATGAATGAATGGGTCTAAATACATGAGCTCACTTTGAAGAAAGAATCCCTGAAACCTGTGTGATTCTTAGGTTACAAAGATTCTTTCCTGAATTTGCTTGATAGGACAAGTGGGTAAGTAATAGTACAGCTCAAGGGGCTGCTTTTTCATTTCCTGATTTTTTAATTATTGTTATTATTTTAGGGCTGAAATCATAAATTGAATGAAAGACAGGCTGATACGCTGTTTCAGCTTCTTCTCTAATTCATATGTACCAACTTGTGACAAGCTGCCATTTTAAATCACATCTCTTACAAAAAATCTTTTTGTTTATTTAATACTACCCTTTGAATTCTGCCCCTTACACATACTGAAGCAAAGAAGTGAATCCTCCAGAGAAAAGAAATCACTGCTATGAAGGGCCACTCCAATTTCAGAGGACAACAAAAGATATTACTGAGGTCAAGCCAGTGTGACAAAGCAATGACTAAATTCTTCCTGAGCACAAATCAAACTGCAGCTTTCTTATAACCTGCAGTAGCCATTTAAGATGAAGTGGAATATATTCTACAATTAAAAATGACATCTTAATGAACAATGCATATTAACTAAGCTAATTGTAAAGCTCATTGTCTGCATCATTACAGTAATAACTACCGATCAAACTAGAAAATGGTGTGCAAACGTTTGGAAATGTTTTTGATTTCCTTTAACTTTCACTGTGCTTTATATGGCAGTGAAATAGATTATTAGCCTTCACTTTTAGGGCTTCTCTCAGCAGGCCAAAAGATGTAATAGCTTGCCTTTATAGTAACGTGTCAGCTCTTTCACCTTCTCACTTCTTGAAAACTCACTGTAAATGCTATCTGACATGACACCATTACCATCAGTAATAAAATCTGAACAGAGCAGGACAGACTAAAAGCAAACAGGGGAAATCTGGTCAATGTAAGTTAAATAACTGCCCAGTCAAACGGAAATTAACGTATCAGCAACCTCCAATTAAAACCTGTGTGGAAAAGATGAACTTATGTAAATATATGACATATGTTTCTATACATGTGAAAGAAATGGTAAGCATTGGTGGACTAAGTAGCTCAGAAGGTTGGTAATGAGTTATAAAGCTTGTGACTTTATCATTAACAGTCTGAATCCAGCCTGGGTTAATAGTGACTAAAATTAATTATCTGATGAGTATTTAGAAGCCAATGAAAGGAGAAGCACCTGGAATGAAGGAGGCTTGCTGAGATCTGGAGATGGAGCTCAAATAATTGTTTCTGCTTTTTTGTTCTTTTTCCTATTTTCCAGGTTTGGCTTCACTTTCATCTCAAAATTACTTATTTATATTGTGGTAAATGATCTGAGAGACACTAACTAAGGGGGCTTAGGATCAGGCCCTAATCTGAGAAAGTTTGCACCCATGTATGGCTAAGATCCCTGCCCAAGCAAGGAAATTAAGGCAACGTTTGTAAATTAGGTGGCCTAAACTTTGGTACCTAAATACAGAGGTAAGCTTCTAAATAAAAGTGGAGCTATTTTCACATGTGCTGAGTAAAGCTAAGAGTTTGTCATGGTATTTGTTAGTAAAAGTCACAGAAAGGTCACGGGCAATAAACAACAATTAATGGAAGCCATGACCTGTCTGTAACTTTTATTGCTGCAGCTCCATGGTTTCCCCCACCACCGTGGTGGCTGTGAGAGAGGTCCTCCCTCCTTCCATGGCAGCTGGAAGCTGAAGGGGGATCTCCCCTCCGCCCTCGGTGCCTGGGAGCTGCAGAATAACCATATTTCCTAAAGAGAAGATGGGCGAGGCTGTCACCCGTCACTAGAACCTGAGGAGGATCCCTGCGGAGGCTGTCGGCCTTCGCTGAAACCCTGATGGGCCCTGCTGGCTGCCAACTCCAGTCCCACAACTCCTGGGGCTGAAGCACAAAATGTCATGGAGGTCTCTTGAAGTCATGACCTCCATGACATAAACATAGCCTTAGTGCTGAGCAGCTGCAACTCTGACTGACTTCAATGAAGGCTGTGGGTCCTCAACACATGAAAAACCAGGCTACTTTGATTTTGGTGTCTAAACAGAGTGCCTAAGTATAGGTAACCAAGTTTAACTATTTTGGTGTGACACTTTAATATTAAGGAGAGACAGTGTAAGTAAATAGTTAAAGCAGGGGTAGCCAATCTGAGCCTGAGAAGGAGCCAGATTTTACCAATGTATATTGCCAAAGATACGTCAGCAGCCCAAGATCAGCTCCCCCACGTTCACTCCCAGAGCCTCCCACACATCAGCAGCCCCACCAATCAGCACCTCTCCCTCACTCTCCACACCTCCCAATCAGCTGTTTTATGGCATGCAGGAGGTTCTGGGAGGAGGGAAGGGCAGAGGGGGAGGAGGAGGAGTGAGGGCATGGTAGACTTGGGGGAGGGGATGGAAATGGGTGGAATGGGGGCAAGGTCTGTGGCAGAGCAAGGAGCACCCCTCAGCACATTGGAAAGTTGGCGCCTGTAGCTCCAGCCCTGGAGTCGGTGCCTATACAAGGAGCCACATATTAACTTCTGAAGAGCTGCATGTGGCTCCGGAGCCACAGGTTGGACACCCCTGAATTAAAGAGTTACAATAATAGAGTCAGGTAGAAATAAAGATTTAGATCAACATAGATGTTATCCTTGCAGTTCACTGGTCTCATCCCAGCTGTATCACTACACAAAGGAGAAACCATAAAACAATGTCTCTAGTCTCAATAACAGAACTACTATCAGTAATCAAAATAACTGACCGTTCTGAGATTTGGCTTGTATCAGGTAAAGCAGAGTTTCCCAAACTGTGTTCCACGGAACACTGGTGTTCCGCACGATGTGAATAGGTGTTCCATGAAAGAATCATTTTAAAAAAGGGTCTTCATTTTTTTTTAATTTTAAATTTGTGTAACCCCCAAGGAGATTACATGGACTCCTGGATCTCTGTCTGCTGACAGACTCAGAGTCTGCCCAGGCAACCAATAGGGAGTGAGAGGCCCTCCCAGAGAGTGGAGGAAAGAGGAGAAGCCATTCTGAGTGAGTGGAAAGCCGGGCAGGACTCGCTGTGTGGGGAGCTGGTGAGTCCTAGGCCTGCATTCAGGGATCCCCCTGAGAACTGGCCTCTAGGGACCTGACAGCAGATCGATCCCCTCAGTGGGGTTTTTCCTTCCCCACTGGTGAGTCCTCATTTGTAGTTTGCTGGGAAACTTCCACAGCTAGGCTGAGTTCACTCTCCAGCTCCTTAGGTGAGACCAGTCACCACAAGATCAGCTCTGCTCTGTCCCCTTGTCCAGGGAAGCAGCCTGCTGAGTGTGTGTCTGGACATGGGGCTGGAAGGTTACAGTTTGGATGTTAGTGTTGTTATGTAACCTACCCCTTTGTGGTGCACCCCTTTGTGGTGAGGGGAAATCCTGGAACCGACACAGCCTGATTCCTGCCTGAGGAAGATCCCTGCCAGCAGAGAGCAGCTCCTCTGCAGAGACTGAGGGGTCCAGTCATCTTCGAACCTGAGGATCATTCTTGGAGACTACCTGTGAGTGCCCCATCGTTTAGTTAGTCAGGTAATTTGTTTTGGGTACCCCGTACTCCCTGAACTGTCCCCTCAAGCCAGGGAGTGAGGGTTTGAGGATTTTATAACCTGCTGCATACTTCACCCCTGGAGGAACTTACCACCATCTCCCACTTGTGAGTCCTCTGGGATGTACTGAACCCAGTCAGCCACACTGCTACACCAATGCAGAGAAGAATTTTGCGGTTATAGATCACCAAGGGCCCCAGCACAGTACGGAACCAACGGGACACTAATTTACATTTGATACATCAAGTCACAGGAATTTTCAGGGCATCAGTGACCCTAAAAATAGTGTTTTATCCTGTTATGTTGTATTTGTCTCCTATTTAATGTAACTGTTGTGTTGAATACATTGTATGCGTTGGTGTTATTTCTTGGAAGTCTCCAACTATCTGGTCAGTAAGTGGAGATTACCCTGTAGTTAGAATTTTCCTCCCAAATTGCCCTGGTGACCCTGCCAGGAAGGAGTGAGGGGGGTGGAGACACCGCCAAATAATTTCCTAGGAAAAAAGAAAGAAGATACAGCCTGCTCAGTGGGTGGTGGGATCAAAAAGAACCCAGACCTGTCCATCGAAACCTGGAAGTGGATTGGCATTAAAGGAGGTAACCAGGTGAAGAGGAGGCACCTGATGTGAGGATTCAACTTTCCAGCATTACTCCTAATATTAAGCGAATTTGTGATACAAAAATGCAGAAACACCAATCCCATTAAATCCAAATTTGTAATTCTGTTTATAAAAATAGATTTTCCTAGTAAAAATCTAATTTGTTTGGTGTTTTTGTATAAATAAAAACAGCATTTTTTAAGTAGAACAAGATTTTTAATTTTGACTGTTGCACTTGATTTTTGTACTACTTTATGCACGCTTTCCAGTTAGAAATTGTTAGTTCAAGTTATTTTAAATTTGTATTTTTGCTTTGTTTTATAAAATAAAATGTATTTGAGCATAAGTAACGCAATTTTTATTTGAAAACCAAACGACTACAAAATAATATTATAAGTATTCCGTAAATATATACCAGGCTAAAAAGTGTTCCGTGACCAAAAAAGTTGGGAAACATTGAGGTAAAGCAATCCATAAAATCAGTTCCCAAAAGTCACAGACACAGCATATTCAATATTCACATTATGGGCAAACTCAAAACTATCTGTAACACAGAGTATTATATTTTAGATTTTTAGATTTCATAATTTACTTTGACACATGGTGATATAAATTGCTCCAGAAGATGAACCAGGAGAGAAATAGTAAACTGGTTGGACTACCAGACAACTTAACACAAGGTTTATGAAGACTTCATTGATATCCAGTAAAACTGTACGTAGAAATCAAAGCAAGAATATAAATTACTGACTTCAAATTTAGCAACCTTGAAACTCACAAAGTATCAAAGTATCTTCATACTCTGAGATAAAACATATAGATATAATTTTAGATTGCCGTGCTATCACAACCACCAGCTTGACATTGAAAAAAAATAAAATAAAAAAAAAATTTGCAAAACATCAGCTTTGAGTCGGAAGAGACAGTTCCAGTGACGTACTGTAGGATGAATGAATCAGTTGATTTCCCCACCCATTGTGACCATTCCCTGTTCTGAGAGAGGCAACAGTAGGCATATGACATGAGCAAATGAAGAGGAGTCTTCAGTCACAGAAAATGGCTAATAATGACAACTGTCTGACTACATGGAACAATTGCTTATGAGTGCAAGCTGAAGTCATTCTTGAATGTAAGCTCAGTAAATTGTTAATGATTACTAAAGAGAGCAGCTGGTTGCACAAAAATCTCACAAAAATAAGATTTACGGCCAAGAGGAAGGGGCAGCATTACAACAAAAAGACGGTGCTTTTTCCAGATGGTGTTGTGAACAGTGCTACTCAACTTAGTGACTTTCCAAATTAAAGCTTCCGATTCCTACAGAAATTACTAGGCTTCTTGACAGAAAACCAAATCAAATACTCCCTAAGAAGGCTTTAAAAACATGCAACAGGCCAAAGGGGACACATTTTTCCTTTGCAGGAACTACCTTTTTTTCAGTATAGTAATTCAATGTAGAGGATATATTTCTGACTGCTAACATGCTCTCTCTCATACATGGAACAGAAAGATAGAAATGGATCTAATCAAAAACTAATCCAAAACTCCTCCCATCCCAAATCCCCAGCTGAATCTGGCCTTGTAATTTTGAGTGCAGGTCAGATCTAAAAAGCCAGAAAGAGCCTGGCTTTTTGAACCAGTTTGGATGTAGCTATGTCAACTAATTTCACATGACTTCTGCCATTTTTGCTAAAATGTCATGAGTTTTTTGTGTTCTCTGAACAATCCTGAAGCCTAGCACAGGCTGAGCCTCAAACCTAAAGTCCAAACATGAGTCAAATCTCGTTCCAATCACTGCCTTCTGATTCCATCTCTAGAGACATCCATGGGCTATATATTCACGTATGAAAGAAAGAGAACAGAGATAGAGAGAATTTACGACTTGTCTAAATAGGCCTTTTCTTTGTCTATAGACTCTGTGAATGTGTTTGTGTTTTTATGGATATAACCAAGGACTTGACTGTTTCATATCTGTCCCAATTATCAGGTTGAACAGAACCCGAGGAGCACTTTTACCTCACATAAGGTATTTCTACTGAGATAAGACCGCTTAGGAAATTTAGAACCAAGGTAGGAATTACTTGGGAGAAAATTAAACTAAAAGCATTTTTAAAAAGTTAGAGACTGAAGAGAGGGAAAGACATAAAAGCAAAGTGTATTAGGAATGCCAGGTCACCTGAAAATTCACTCCTCATTAAATGACAGTTACCTCAAAGCACAAATGATTTGAAGTGGAAAGGGAAGATCTGTGACTATATCATATTGTTAAACAGAATCCTAAGGAGGTCAGAGGTTCTTCTCCTGACGCAAGCAACATCATTAGCAGACAGCATTTTCCCTGTGGACTAGAACTGGGTATATACTGCACAAAAGGTTTGTGACCATTCAGCTGAGTTTTTAAATAAATTTGCTTAAGTCAGATACCTGCCTTTTCTGGATTTGTTTGTTTGTTTGTTGTGTGGTGGCGGTGTTTTTTACAAATATCCATGCTGTTAAGTTTTACTAGCATGAATGTTCACAGAAAGTGTATCTCAAAGGTATATGCACAAACATAATCAGAAACACCAAAGTTCACATTTGCATGCACGAATATTTGCTTTAGGCATCTCCTGTGTTCCTCCATCAACCAGGGTGAAGAAACAAGACCGCTGTGACCTCTCTGACAAATCACTATTAAACAACATAGCTGTCATAGCGAGCAATACTCATAGAAAACTATTCCTGGTCAAGCCATATGGTAAAAAAATAATGGTGCAAAAACTGTGTTGAACAATTCGGAACCAATACATATGAGGAAAACTCATTCTGCTCATAGATCTTCCACAAGCAGGAAGAGGCTGCATATTGTCACATAATTTATTGTTCCTATTATTCACATAGCTCGGCAGTATCTAAACCATGACCCCCAAGGCTCTAAATTGTAGCCTTGGAGCATGACTGGGTGACAATGAAAATGGTCTGTCTGTGACTTGAAACTTTATCCTGGAGCCTATAAATTTACACAAGTGTCTGAACCAGCACCACAGTTACGGGGAGAATGTGGAGGACACTGCCTCCTGAAATGACACCCACTGATTCCCTTGCAGCTCCAGGAGCAATTATGGCGTGAGCTGGGAGCCGCCCTGCAAGTCCCTTCTCTACTGCACTTGCTCAGCAGCTTCCCCCACTATCCAGCTGCCGCATTGCAGGGAAGGCTGGCGAATAGCTTTGACCACTCCATTGCCTGCTTCCTTGCTGGGCTGAGGGAGCCCCTGGGAAGCTGATGTGGGCACCCTCCTCCACATAGCCAACCAGCACAACTCACAAGAGGAGGAAAAAACAGGGAAGCTGAGAACCAGCTAGAAGTTGTGGCTCCATGATTCTCTGCCCCAGCCTTAGAGCAGATTAGAGCACTCTAAAGTGCACCAACAGGCTATGGTCTCCAAGGGACCACGAAGCAGCTGGGGATAGCCTGAGCACAGTCTATTCCAAGCATACCCCTTCCCTGCAGGCTATGGATAGAGAAAGAGGGAGATCAGGGGCTGGTAATTCCTGTTCTAGACCCCCTAGAGATTTCTCTGCAAGGGATCTGTGGGTGGTTTATGCTCCCTCTGCCCCTCTCAGGCAGTGCAAAGAAAGTACTGAGTGCGGCCCCTTGACTTTTTGAAGTAATACATCTGGCCCTGACACTGCAAGTATTGGACACCACTGATCCAGTAATACTGAGGATTACATTTCTCATTCCCTGGAGGAAGGCTATACCAGCTGAAAGGCAGGTTCCATTTTCACTTAACTTGAAATGAAGACAAATGATACATATATTTGAAGCTTTTTACTTGTAAGAATGCAGAGTGGAAATGTCTATTTAATTCTGGATAAGGTATACAGATTTTGCCTCAGTGACTTTAACATTTATTTCATTTTCACATTTGATCAAAATTAAAACTATATGAATCTAAATAAAGATTAATTATTGTACTTTCTTCATTCTTCACTGAACAATGCTGTATTCACTGACGTTTGATACTTAATACTGTCCATAGGATGTATTCAGAAATGTGATGAAATTCTAAATGACCACAATTTTCAGTGGGATTAAAGGATATAAAACATCTTTTAGTTTCAAAAATTAAAACTTTAAAATGAAAATTGTTCTTCAGTAATTTTTCATTTCTTATGAACCATTCAACTTTACAATTCCCAACAGTGAGTTTCTTTTACTACAATAAATATTTCAAATGTTGACAATGGCAAAAATCTATTTGGTGACTGCACACAAAGCACTAACAAAGTCATTTAATAACATCAGCCATAGGATCTAAGCATTCTAAAGTGATATAATGAGACTGTGTTGCTATAAAGGATAATTTATAGGTAAAACACAAAGCTAGAAGCCAAATTACTTTTTAAAATCACATATGCATATTGTGACGGAGTCAGAACAGAAGGATATAGGAGAGTGCTGGAAGGCAGGTATATTAGTCTCAGGATGTGCAGGTCCCTGTTCCCTGGATAGCCAAACAAAGGCTACTCCAGGCCAATCAAGACACCTGGGGCCAATTAAGAACCTTCTAGAAAGGAGTAGAAACAGCTAGTCTGATTGGGACACCTGAAGCCAATCAGGGACTGGCTGAAACCAGATAAAAACCTCCCAGTTAGTCAGGTGGGTGTGGGTGTCAGGAGCTATGGAAGGAAGTTATGCTGTTGGTGAGACTGAGTGGTGGACAACATATCATACTGAAGGAAGGAGGCCCTGAGGTAAGGGTGAAGTGGAGTTTGAAGAAGCGGGGACTGCTGTGGGGAAGTAGCCCAGGGAATTGTATTGTGTTTTGTGCCTAAAAGGTCAGCCATCTTAGCTGATACTATTAGGGTCCCTGGGCTGGAGTCCGGAGTAGAGGGCGGGCCCGGGCTCCCCGCTTTTTCCATCTTCCATACTGGCCTGTGATGAAGGTAACTCACTAGGTGGTGACTCTTGCCAATTATACTGAGAAAGGGAGGTCACTCTGGGGCCTAGATGAGTTTCTGAGGCCCCTAAATCTGCCAGGAAGCGCAGGACCCACAAGTACAGACTTGGAGCTTTGTCACAATATGTGTAAGAAAGAGAATGTTACAGGAATTAAAAAGGAAGGCATTACTACAGCCAGAGCAATCCAGGCTTTATTGAAATTATTTTTAGTTTTGCGGGGGGAGAGAGTTGTGTTGTTTCTTGACAGTATAATTTTCTTGTCATCTATGTATGGTTTTGCACATTGTGGGTGCAAAGGCACTAACTGACCTAAGCAGATCATTCAATTAGTTTCGAGAAAGTGGTTTCACTTGATAGATGACCTCCTTTCTTCTTGCTCAACCTTTTTCTAAAAAACAAAGGAATACATAACGACATGCCAACCTGTTATAAACACTGCGGACATAATTCTTTGCTGTCTTGCACCACGTGATATCATTTACACCTATATGAAGTGAATTTAACATATTACAAGCCTGGTTCTCATTTACATTCAGGCCACTTTACACCAGTCTAGTCATGTGAAGGGGCTTTAAAGTGAGCCCTTTTATAATGTCAGAGCCACTTAAAACGGCCCTTGTGTAAATGAGAATCGGGCCCTTGCATTCTGTTCTGGTAGCCTTTTAAACTCACTTTGTACAGGTGTAAATGACTACATAAGGAGCAAGAGTGGAGAATCAAGCTCAATGAGAGTGATCAGAGTGGATCTCCATAGGTGCACATTTCTCTGCAATTTCACTGCAATCTAATATTAGAGGGATTTGACATTATATTTAAAAAACTCAGACACTACCATCAGCAGACACAAAACTCACTTATTCTGCCTGCCAACCATAGTTGAAGTAGACAAGTGGGCAACATACATACCCCCTTCATCATGACAGAAACGAACATTTTCATGAACTTTCCCAGTCACTGACCAAGATTTGCAAAAGTGATACTGATTTTGAGAGCCTCAATATTTGAGGGCATAACTCCAAGTGCCTTAAAAGGGAATGATTTTCAGTAAGTCCTGAGCACTTACCCTTTGGAAATCAGACCCCTTTAAGGTATCTCAGGTTGGGCATCCAAAATTACTAACCACTTTTGATAATTTTGGCCATCAGCTTTCCACAGTGGAATAAATCTAAATGAGAATTCTACGGCGGTTCAAAGAAACTCAGTTGGTACCATCTGCAAGAGCTCTAGAAGGACGTGTCTCAAGTCCTGTACCAGCAAAGAAAGAACTTAGATTTCTGGAGAAAGGGAGGGTAAATTAATTTTAAAAAAATCTAATTTGGAAGGTCATCTTGACTGCGAGCTTTTTCTTACCTCTGTTAGCTAGTGGTTGGGTCACCTCCACCCTCCATTTGTGACTGTCAAGTGGAAAGGGATATGCAAAAGCTATTCACAAAAAATATTACAAGCACATATTCACAGATTGCCGAGGCTGGAAAAATCCATGATAGAGATTTTGTATTCATCAGATGAAAGTACTGCAGATGGACAAAGTAATGAATAGATTACGCAGGACAGCTTTCTGATGGGAAACATTGTACCTATGCCTAGCACAACACAATAAATCCAATCTCAATAAAAAGGCAGAACTAACACTGTAATGTATGCAGTACAATGACTGTGACTGTCAACATCAGACTGTCTGAGATACCTCAGTACAATTACACAAAATGCCAAGGAACTCCTTCAGAAATGTTAATTAGTTGTACGTGCACACCATATATTCAGGCAGACTATGTTCAGCACTTCACAACATAGACACAAACACAGAGACATTGGTCATGATGAGCTAGAACCAGAACCAGCCTTATGGTTGCTATGAAGCCCAATGACATAGGTCCCCTGATTAGCAGGTAACTCAAACTGTAAATAAGAATCCTAGTTTGTTTGCTTTTCTTTAAAGGTAGGTTTTTAGTTCCTTCCCCCGTGGATATACTGTATCTTCGAAAGCATAAACCAATATAAACCCATTGCTACAGGTTAAAGGATTGCCACTCATTTCTCAAAAAGATCTTAGGTTATTCACTCTTTCCCCAATAGTCCCTTATGCCTGCCTTTTGCAATACATGAAAAACCTGTTTGGGGTTTTTTTTTGGAAGCATCTCAGATAAGTTAGCAGTATGGCCCACCTCAACTATTCAAAAAGTATGCGTCCAGTCCCCAACAATCCACAGATTGGCTTAAAAATGAAATTTAAAACATAAGTGTTTTATTTGTCTTCTGTTTTGAACTTTAAGAGTTCATGTTTTCAAGCTTTCCTTCACAACCATGAGTGCTAGAAACTTTTATTTAATTAATTAAAATTGTGATTTTTTTTTTCCCCCCCATGATCACTCAACTCCAGGAGCTGGGGTTTTTAAGTAAAAATACCCATCATGGTGAGAGTTGCAACAATATTCTGAGAGGTGTGAGGTGAGGTTGGGAACATGGAGTAGGTGTGCAGGGTATGCTTGGGGCAAGCAGGGCTATGGCTGGGGGAGAGGTGCCTCTCCCTCACCCTGGGGCTGCTGTGGCGCAGAGAGGGCTGGAGGGAGTCCTCCTTCCACACCACAGTCCTGGGGCAGCCTGCACCCCAAGCCCCCCATTTCTAGCCCCACCCCAGAGCCCGCACCCCAGATGGAGCCCTCATTCCCACACAGACATGTCCCAAACCTCTGCCCCACCCCTGAGTCCCCACCCACACTCCGAACCCCTCGGACCCACTCCTGCCAGACACTACCTCCATGTGGGTGCACATAAAGTTTATTCTGCACCTGGATGAAAAAATTAGAGTGAACATTGGTGGTGAGCTCTTGCAGCTCCCACTGATTTCGCTGTCAGCTGTGGCTGCTCAGTGCTTCCGAAAGAAAAGCAACTTCTATTTAGGTGGCTAACGACAAAATTTGCAGTATAAAGTTTAAGTGCCATGTTTGTAAACGTTGGTCATATTGCCCAAAAGTTTACTGGTTGCTTTAAATGTTTATACGTCTAAATAATTGAAAACTTCAATAGCAGAAGCCCAGAACTTAGCATGTTGCATCCCTGTCCATTCCCCTAGAAAATATTTAGGTCAGCAGACTATGATTTCAACTTTTTTCTATGTATGCAATATTAAAGATTTATCAAGTTCCTTGCTCTCTGACTTCTGAAACACACACATTCTCAAAGGAAAAGTTTAGTTCCTTATGCTACTTGGAGGTTAATTTTATAAACATCTAAAAAGTCCTTGGCATTTGCAAGCTGTTAGACATGCAACCAGAAGTCTTTTCCATAAGAGTTTGGATTACTTGTCCTTTGTGAGCCAACCTAGAAGAAAAACAGACAGCTCTGGAATTGATTTATTATGCAGCTTTTGTCAAAAATTTTATTTCATAAACATAGCCCTGAACATTTTGCTATTTATGTTGAGCAAAGCAAAATTAAGCATACAAATATCATTGATATTTGGAAGAAATACAGAAGTGAAAACCCATGCAATACTACTGCATAAAGATAGCACCAACTTAACAGATCTGCTTTCAATGTGTACTGAAAGTCATATCTGTCTTCTATAGCAATAAAAAGGTTTTAATACCTTTATTTTTACTCTTGTTTGGCCCTACAGATTCAACACAGCTGTGGCAGGCTTTTTTTGCTGGTGCAGAGTCAACCAAATTCTTAATGAAATTCTAACTAAAGGGCCAAATTCTGCCTCATGGAAAGGGATTTAGAAACAAATATAGATTAAATATAACTAGTGCAGCAGGAGAACTGGTTGAAAAAGACTTGTGAACTAGATCCCTATTAGAATATCAAGATTTTGAGTAGTGCACAGTTTTCTCTATAACCATCTTTATATGAAGCTAGAGAACGCACCAGTTTTTACAGTAATGTTCTAAATGGATTTACTGCCAGCTGAAGCATTAATAAAAGCACACATATTGAAAGATGTAGCTGGTTTTCAACATACATCGTATTATGAGTTGTTTCTAGTACTTCTTCCCTACAATGGAGTCTTATAACAAACTCACAGTAGGCTAGATCAGGGGTGGGCAAACATTTTGGCCCGAGGGCCACATAGGGGTTGTAAAACTGTGGGGGGGGGGCTGGGGGGGAAGGCTGTACCTCCCCAAATAGCCTGGTCCTGCCCCCTAACTGCCCCCCTCAGAACACCCAACCCATCCAACCACCCGCTCATTGTCCCATGAGCGCCCCCTCCCAGAACCCCCTGCCCCTAACCACCTCCCTGGGACCCCATCCAACCCCCCCACTCCTTGTCCCCTGCCCGCCCCCTCCCGAAACCCCCCAGGATCCCAATCCCTATTTAATCCCTCTGCTCCCTGCACACTACCTGCCCCGACACCTATCCACACCCCTGCCCCCTGACAGGCCCCCCAGGACTCCCATTCTTATCCAATCCCCCCAGCCCATTCCCTGTCCCCTGACTGCCCTCCGAGTGCCTCTTCCTCTTATCCAATCCCCTGGCCCCGTTACCATGTCGCTTAGAGCAGCATGTCTGGTGGCAGCTGCCCGGCCAGAGCCAGACATGCTGCTGTGCTGATCCCCAGGAGTGCTCCGCCCCACATCCCCCACAGCACTGCTCGCGTAGCACGCTAAGGCTTTGGGGGAGCAGGGAATGCATGGGAGGATCCGGGAGGGGAGCCTTCCCAGGAGGGAGCTCAGGGGCCATTCAGGACAGGCCTGCGGGCCGGATGTGGCCCGCAGGCTGTAGTTTGCACACCCCTGGGATAGACTGTGGCATTACAATCTGCCTAATATAGTCCAGGAGGGAGTTTGTGACTCAAGCTTCTCTGAGGAGGGAATAAACTGTATCCAGCAGTGCACAGCTCCCCAATACTTTGGCAGAGCTAAACTGGTGGGTGCCTTTTGGGGAGGGGGAAGTGATGACAAGACTGCATTCCTGCACACACCTGCGAGGGGGAGAAGCAGCTCTGCAGAGTCCACTTCCTCTTGTGCTGCGACCTACTAATGCACCCCTAATATCTCTGCACCACTGCACTAGCCAAGTCATGATTCAGATCAAACAAGGCAACCACAGAGTTGAGAAGAGCATTAAGAAAATCAAAAGCTCTTCAATTCCCACCAAGCCCATTACTGAAAAAGTTCCTCCTCACTCCCCTGGCTGTGTGCATATTATTTGTGTGTGTCTTTTTCACACAGTGTCAACCATGGCCCTGACTGTCCCACAGCCACTACTGCAGAAAGTCAGCATTTCTTCTTACTGCTACATAGCTGCATCACTGGAGACAGCAGAACATTACTTTTGAATTCCTTTCTTCTGGTTCCCAAACCAAATCACTTCAAAACTCCAAACATGTGAAGATCCACCACGTCCTAGAATGCATGATTCATAATAACGTCAAAACTTCTGTCTGGGATTTTCTAACTAAAGCACTGACATGAACAGTTTTTTAGGCAGCTTCCAGTGTTCCCCCACACAACACACAGTGTCATAGCTGTTAAATGCAACCTCCACAAACAAACCTATGTCTTTGTTCCCTGCCAGAGTGGCAACTTCTAGCAAACAGTACACAAGTGTCCTATTTACTGTAATTGAAGTTGGTAGACTTCAGGTGGTAGACACCTCTCTTTTCAATACTGTGATTGCACTATTCAGCAAATTCTTCCATTTTCCTCAGCAGAATGGAATTAAATAGGGTAATTTATCATTATACTTCAATGTAAAACATCTCCAATTTGTATGGTCATTTCAGTTACGATGTAATTAAATGTTCTCTGGTAGCAGTTATAAAAACACAAGCTACCAAAATATATGTTTGCAAGGTATAAAAGAAAAAGCATCATTCTTGGCAAAAGGGATGGGTAGAAGGAAGAGAAATATTGGTTCTGTCACTAATGAAAACAAGTCATTGCATTTCTAAAGAGATCAAGAGATCACCTTTCTCTGAAACAGAGGCATGATTTTACAAGGCACTCACACAGAATTTATGTTATAGCCCTAAATCCCAGGGGCTATATATTAAAATATTGCACAGTACGGAAAACAAGGTATAAAATACACATTTTTAAATGCCCTAAATCCTGATACATGAGGAAGTACTTACAGGATTCCACACAATGGACAAAGGGAAGAACTCAGAAGTAGAAAACATAAGAGAGATTCTTTATTCAAAATTCTGGACACATACAAACTCTGCATATCCCTAGCTATCTAGCTTGCAGCTTGTGTTGCTCATTGTTACATGGCGTCCTGGGCTGGATTAAAGAATAATGCACTGGAATGCTGATGAAGTTTGCAAATGGCATAATGTCTTCATTGTAAATAATGAAGACAACAGGTCACTGATACAGAGCAATCTGGATCACTTCGTAAACTGGATGCAAGAAAACCATATACATTTCAATATGGCCAAATGTAAAGTTATTCAGCTAGAAACTAAGAATGTCAGCAATATTTACGGGGTGGGGGACTACAACCTCAAAAGCAGTGACTCTGAAAAGGACTCGGGGGTCACAGTGAATAATCAGCTGAACATGAGCTCCCAGTGTGACTCTGCGGCCAAAAGAGATAATGTGACCCTTGGATGCATACACAGGCAATCTCAAGCAGGAGCAGAGATGATGTTTTACCTCTGTGTTTGGCACTGGTGAGACTGCTGTTGGAATACTGTGTGCAGTTCAGGAAGGATGTTGATAAACACAAGAGGGTTCAATAAAGAGCCATGAGAATGATTAAAGGATGAGCAAACATGCCTCAAAGATTGATATTTTTGATCAGTTTTCTGCCTGCAGGAGCCTATGCCCTGGGATATGCTGGCTGATTGGGGTCCATTACACAAGTTCTTTCTCCTTCCCTTCATCCAACTTTGTCCTATTAGAGTTTCCTTTCACATGGGAGTTGGCATCCTATAGATAATTCCTACTCCCTCTCCCACCCCTGCTACTCCCATGCTTACTGCTAATACAGAGATAACATTTGTTGTGTTGGTTTTCCTGGCATGATTTTATTCATCTATTCTCTGCTGAAAATTTTCTGTTGGTGTTAAAATAAATAGTATGTCATCAATGAAATCAAGGTCAAGCAATTTTCATGGCTCTAGAGACAAAACATTTTAGTATTCTTTTCATCTACACCTGCTCTCATTAATCAATCAGTTTCCACACACAACAAGCAGCTTACTCCCTCACAACTTTCATTTTACATATATTTCTCTCTCTCTCTCTCTCTGAATAGTTCACACTCCACAACAAATTTCTACTGGGAACCGGGTATTTCTCTAGTCTGAAATGCCAAGCCAGTACCTCCAAATGCAGGCTATCAAATGCCCCTTAAAAGTCTGGGGGACAGATCCACAATTGGTGTAAAACAACATACCTCCACTCACGCTGATGATGCTACAAGTATTGTCACAAGCTACAGATCTAGGTCTGTGGTGCCAAGCTCAACTACCCCTACCTGCTACCCTCCCACACGTACTCAAATGCCTACAGTGGCTTCAAATTTCCTTGGCACCGAGTTCAAGGTACTTATACTCATTTTCAAGTGAATATTCTCTGTCTAAATCTCTGTCCTTATTGCTAGGCTCCCACCCTAATGGTGGACAGAGCTGTCCTAGAGGCCTCGGGCAGCATGTGGTCAGCAGCCCAGAGCCCCTGGACTTCCAAGACTCAAGCAGACCAAAGCAAGCATATCTATCACATTGAGGAGATTTAAACTTCAAGACTCCTTATAAAAAATAGAAAGGGAGGTGGATATTAAATAGGCAACTAGTATTGTTTTAAAATTTATTATCAAGAACAAGTGTAAGCTTTGTTGTGATATGCGTTGTTTCCTCTAGACCTGAATGCTTCAGTAGGAGGAACAATTTGAGTTGGCTTCTTAAATACCTTCGTGCCGTTTCACATCTGATGTTCCTTAATGAAAAATAGGAGCCTTGTCTTATAACAGGCTTATTCAAAGTGATACAAGCTATGAAACTGAGCTGTTGGAAGAGTGTTGCCATTTTCATAATGTAATACAAATACTGTAATGATAAATAATAATTAATAATAGTGTGTAATAAGCATGTCATAAAAACAAATTTTATATTTCCAAGAACACTTCTATTATAATTTATATTCAGGTAATGGAGAAAATCCCTGGAAGTATGTATTTTCAGGAGGGGGTTCGCGAGACTTGACATTTTAGTTAAAAGAGTTCACAGGTTGTTAAAGTTGGTGAACCACTGGTTTAGAGTAAGACAGGGCAATTGACTGACTGACTGACTAATGCCTGTGAGCCTCTTCAGAGAAATGAGTCTTTAAGAGTTAAATAAATGAATAGAAGGCGTCTGATCCATTGGGTTTAGGAAGTCATTCTAAGTGCAATTAGCAGCCTGAAACTACCCAAAAGTGTGTCAAATAGCGTGCACTACATTGCCCGCTGCTTGAATTACTTATCTGTTAATCTAAATGAAAAAAGAAAGCAAAGCAAAGACGGTTCAAAGCATGTTTCTCCATCATGTCTCTTTCTGTTTCAACATCCCTTTAAATTGAAAGTTTCCTGTATGTTTTCTTTTTTATACTGCCTAGAATATACCAACTAACACAGTCAAAAATACCAGATTCTAATCAACAGTTAAAGGGGCATGACAGGAGCACTGCTGCAATAAGAACAACCTCTTGGGAGCTGCTGAAGCTACGTTCAACTAACAGCAGTCCTGATGCTGCTCTAAGTTGCACCAAGGGCAGCCTTCACAAATAGGCTTCAGTCACCTTTCTTCTCTCTCATCCGGTTTCATCAATTCAATAGACCCAATGATTGGGCCTGCTCTCACATGTGAATGTTTGCAGGTTTGAGTCTTAAATAATTGACAGGTACCTAAGGATTTTGCGTGTGGGGGTGGGGGTGGGGGAGAAAGAATATTCACAACTTCAAATTTTCCTTGATATTTTCATTAAATTGATAATTGTGAGGCCTTCTTAATACAAGGGTACTGTGAAATAATTACAGTTAATTGTTCTAGACATTCTTTACACAGTAGCTGCCTGTAGTTTTCCCACATCAGGTCTGAAATTTGGATGAGCAGAAAATTAGCAGGCACATGACCATATCATAGGTCAACTGTAAAATCACAGATGAACATATTTCCTCATCAGATTGATTCTCTCTCAGGCAGATAGTAAAAGTGAAGCGGAAACACGTACACCCAGTCCTAAGTGAAGGGCTGTGATTGACCTTATATGATCAAGCATCAAAAGCTACTGATTGATTCTGACAGAGATGCACTGTAGCGGTGTCTATAGAAGAGACCCAACCCTTCACAAGCAGTGAGCATCATCATAGCTGCTGCTGTAGTGAAGTTACCAAGACTGGGGCAGGGGTGGGGAGTAAGGAAGAGGTTTTTAAAAAAGAGAAAAATCATGTCAAACTAAAAAAATTAACACTTGTTCTCCAAACCCTCAAATATCTCAAATATACAACCTACAGTCCTCAATGGAACAGAAAATGTAGCTATTAATAAAAACAAACCCTGCATGATGTGGGTGGTTGAAATGTAGTATCTGTTCTGACCATACAGATCCATTTCCTTGAGCAGTCTTCAGAGACCATCACTATTACACCAATGACTGCCTGCTACCAGCAGCAGACACAGCAGGTGTTATTTACTGGACACTAGCAGTACAGCTGTAACCTTGACATGGACACTTGCAGAATGGAGCTACTGCTTCTCCATCTCTTGATTAGAAGCCATGACCTTGTGTATTCAGTTGTGCACGTTTGTCAAATGGAAGCTAACAAGAAAAAAAATCAGTCCTCATAGGCCAATTGATCTTCTTGCCTTGATTAAATTTACAAGTAGATTCAGTGAGTTATTATTAAACATTTTGTGAGAGAGATTTCCTTTATAAGTCATGTTCAGTCACTTGGTACAAAAATGTCCTTTTGCCAATCAGGGAATATTTATCATTTTGTTTTTTAATCCATGTAAGTGGTTAAACTACAGTAAAATACCCATTAAACAATCAATTTTTATTAATGATAATATAAATACTAGTACTAACTATACAGAAGGCTGAGAGGCCATACAGAATTAAGATGCTAAAATAACACAACTGATGATTTCACGGAATTAGGAAAGATCATGGAGGCCCAGTCCTGCTCTCACTGAAGTCAATACAAGTTTATGGACCGAACCTGTAAGCATTTGCACAGGTAGTTTCTTTACCCACATGAATAGTCCCATCAAAGTAAATGGGATCATTCTCATGAGTACAGTTATTCACATAGTTTCTGATCCAAAGACCATTTAAGTCCACCAGTGGTTCTCCATTGACTTCAGTGAGAAATGACTCATAATTACAAACAAATAATTAACAAATCTGCACCAATCAGCACCTTAATTACTGGCTTGTGTATTATAGCCCCCACCCAGGCACGTTGTCTGTTTTTGTGTCTTTTAAATTGTACGTTCTTCAGAGCCGTAACTGCCTAGGTCTGTACAGCTCCCAGCACAACTGTGGCCCAATATAGCAAAAAACTTTCTACACACAGTTTACCAGTCATTCTCACGGATGTCCCTAATGGTGGATGTGATATAGATGTGAAAGGTCACAGTGCAAGATGATAATATGCACATTGACCATATTTTTTCCTCAGATAAAAACAGTCATTTTTTATAATTCATCTTTTGAAAATATCTGCTATTTCATGCATATATGAGTACAAGTGCATTCACAGACATTTTACAGATTGTTAGATCTTGGGACAAACACCTCTAAGCAAACCCCGCAGATCAACTAGGAAATACAACAGATGTGGGGAAAAAGTACTTATTACAATTGAAAAACTAGAATGAATCAAAATCCATGGATCCTTCCCCTAAACCAATCAAGCATAATAAATGGTGATGGGCTATTCTCTATACCAAGGGTTCTCAAACTGTGGTGCAGGACCCCAAAGTGGGTCGTGACTCCGTTTTAATGGGGTCGCCATGGCTGGTGTTAGACATTCTGGGTCCGGGACCAAAGCATAAGCCCCACTGCCCGGGGCTAAAGCCCAACAGCTTCAGCTCTGAGTGGTGGGGTTCAGGTTACAGGCCTCCCTCCTAGGGCTGAAACAGCTCAGGCTTTGGCTTTGGCCCTCCCCACGAGGGTGGCGGGACTTAGATTTTGGCCTCCAGCCCAGGGCTGTGGGGCTCTCATGGGCTCAGGCTTTGGTCCCTCCTCCTGGGGTCGTGTAGTAATTTTTGTTGTCAAAAGGGAATCACAGTGCAACAAAGTTTGAGAACCCCTGCTCTATACCATACTAAACTGCCTGGTATCATTCTGGTATGTGCAAGATGACTTGGCAAAATAAAATGGATAAAAAACTACCTACAATTTATTTTTTCTCGGGAACACCAGGAAATATTAAATATTTTGTCGGTAGAAATTGTGCTTTTCTAGGGGAAAAAAACACCATTTGGGCAATGTGACTGATTATTGTGCATCTGTGAAAGCCCAACACATTTCTTTATGAAGACACAAAGATGCGTCGACAATGTTTTGCATTTCCTCTCCTTAAAATGCTGAGAAACTCAAGGACAAACTAACCTAGATAACAGACTTAACTGTTCCTATCATAATGTCACTTCATTTGTCTATTGCACACTGAACTAAAAAACAGTAGCAATCACCAACCAGAAAATCCATTAGGATCCTTAAGGAGCAGGGATGCATTCTTTTACAGTGCTGTCTAGATATGGCACTCTGAATGCTAGAAATCAGAACAAAGGGGAATGTGGACATTTATGGTCTTTACTTAGGCAAGGGTGACAGTGAAGTGCCTCACAAGTTTCACTAGTCCAAACAGTCCTGAAATGGTCCACATTTCATTAATGGGACAACCAAAGCTCTCCTTCATCACTGCATCATTCAGCTACCTTTCTGGAGAGATGGCATTGGAGCTACATCTACCTTTAAAAGAGGTCACTATCACAGATGGAGTTCAACAGAAAAAGCACATAAGGGAAGGAAAAGCATCTCTGTTGGACCAATGTGGGGACAACGAACATCTTCACCCAATATGAGGCCAATCACTTCCCATGTCCAAGCCTTCCCTATCTGCACAATGACTGTGTGGGATGGATGAAGGAGTGTGGGGACTGTGTCATGGAGGCAGCTGAGACCTTATTCCATATGGATTTTGGGAACACACTCTGGGCCATGATACAACGGATAACGAGACCCTAATTTTGGCCAAGCTATTTTCTCAAGAGGCCAAATCCTGGAGTCCCAACTTAATCCTTATTCAGGTCATAGTCCCACCAATGTTAAGAAAGATCTTACTTGAGTGTGACCCAGTTAATGATTTAGGGATTTGGCCCATTGTATTTAGTCTAGAATCTACTGTAGTCTATGACCGTGGTTCTTAACCTTTCCATACTACTGTACCCCTTGTAGGAGTCTGATTTGTCTTGCACACCCCTAAATTTCACCACTTAAAAACTACTTACTTACAAAATCAGACATAAAAATACAAAAGTATCACAGCACACTATTATTGAAAAATTGCTTACTTTCTCATTTTTTCCATACAGTTATAAACTAATTGGAATATAAATATTGTACTGACATTTCAGTGTATAGTATACAGAACAGTATAAACAAGTCATTGCATGAAATTTTAGTTTGTACTGACTTCACTAGTGCTTTTTATGTAGCCTGTTGTAAAACAAGACAAATGTCTAGATGACTTGATGTACCCCCCGATCCCAGAAGACCTCTAAGTACGCCCAGAGGTATATGTACGCCTGGTTGAGAACCATCTATGAGAAGGAAGGAGGCTCATGAAAGAATCTGAATCCTAAGAAGTGTTCCACAATGTGAAAAAGATTATGAACCCGAGGAACAGGCATTAAAAAATTTGTAATGACTGTGGAAAGCTTAAATCAAAACAGAAGCCAATGTGAGCAAACTTGAACCAGCATTGCCGAGGTTTCAGTAGGTTTTAAAACGTTCTGACAAAGGCATGGCATACAGGGGTAAATGTTAAGAATATACACTGCACAGGAAATCAGATATCCACTCTTGATATCCTGTCACTTGTTCTAAATACTCCCCTTTCCTACACCCATTTCACCCTGGTCATTAATTCCCTTCAGGAAAGATAATTTTTCTAGGCACAGGCCTAAAGTATATTATATTTCTATTGTACCTGTCATCTGACAATCTGGAAGTTTCTCAAATATTAGTTATCCTAACAAAAAGCCCCAGACGGTTTTTTACTATTATTAACCCTTTTTTTAAAGCTAAGGAAGGAAACTGAGATGCAGAAGATAAATTACTTGCCCAAGATAAATGACTTGCTACTGTCTTACATGGCAAGACAGTAGCAGAGTTGAGAATGGATGTCAGAACTCTTGATTCACAGCCCTGAGCTTGAGCAACTACACAGTGAGCAACTACACAGTGCTTTCTCCCTTTCATGTGTTTAGACACTTACATATACAAGCGTTTTGCTCAATATTATTAAATATATCACATTTCAAAGAAACTATATTAAAATGCTATTGCAAAGTTAAACCCTCTAAAGTTAGGAAATGGACCTGTCGCATATGCATTACAATACAATCAGTAATCACATGATCATGTACTATTTTTCCCCTGATCCCGTGCCACATTCACTGCACAGGGTGGACAGTAATCAGGGAACGATTAGGTCTGTTCTTCCCAAGAAGCAGTGTAACAAAGTGATAGAAAGAGGCGTCTGCCATACTAAAGAGCTGGTCCTATTCCCAGCTTTTGTAACTTTTCAGTGGCCCAAGAGGACCTTGTGAGCCATAAAGGATGACGGAAAGGCACCATTATTAACAACCGTCAGCACAGCAGAAGAAGTGAGTCTCACATACATGGCCTCCTGGTTCCCAAAAGGAATATGTTTGGTCTCTTCCCATCCAGAGTTACTGGGAGTTGGGGTGGGAGACACTAACAGAATCCCAAGGGTTTGGCAACAAGCCAATAACTTTAATGAGCAAGACCCACATGAGAAATAATAATTTTCAATAGCTCCCAGTTTAGTCAAATCTAAATGGACTTACATGGAGCTGTGACCCTCAGACAACCTCCCTGCCAAATTTTAAATTCCTGCTGTATGTAAATCATTGAGGTGCTAGAGTTCTTCCAAAAGAGTCTGAAGAATTACTATCATGGAAAGTGTTAGGCAGCCTAAATATGGCGGTTGCTGCCACTTCCCTATAATTAAAATTGTTAATATATTTTCCCCCATCTTACTGTTAAAATGAGTAGAGGCAATCCTTTATTTTTTGTAACAGCAGTTACTGATTGGCCTTGAACAGCTGAAACAAATCCATTTTTTAAAAAGTAGAATTTATGTTTTCCTTTGTTCTTGTTCAATGACATAAATCTGTTGTTGAGCAAAGATCTAAACAGCTAAGAGAGGATTTTAGTCCAGAGGAAAATCAGACAAATAATAATTTGGGGTTTTTAACAGATTGGTAGGCTTTAACTCACAACAATGAGCTTAAATGCACCTCAGATAATCTGTTTCTAGTCTGGTCCCAGTTATAGAAAAATCAGAGCTTTCTAAAGAAGCTTCATTTAATATCCAGACTTCAGACTTTTTAATATCAAATTAGGAGGTGTGACTGTAATTCTTCACTTCCAAGACCATATTCTGTCCTTGGATGCAAGTGCTGAGTTACCAGTGGAATACTAGAGTACAAAGTAAATATTGGACAACTTGTTTATAAAGCACCACAGGGACCTGAAAAAATTATAACGGATCCTATGCTGCAAGTCCGTTATGTAATTGGTACAGCTAAATTCTAATTTAGATCTCACAATGGTTTTATACTGTTATAACTACTGTTATACACCTTCGATTTCAGTGGAGTTACTCTGGTTTTCATGGTGAAAACAAGACCAGAGTTTATGGGAGGAGAAATTCTGCTTTCACATACATGAGCATGATTCTCATTGTATTCAAATAAGTAAGATTCTCAGATGGAGTAAATCAGTGTGGCTCCACTGAAGTCAATGCCAATTTACATGAAGGATCTTGATTTATGTGTTTGATTCTATTCCAAGGAGAATTAGAAAATTAGTTGTAAAAAGATGTTTCTTTCCCAACAAACTGGGCACAAGTAACAAAATCATTAAAGTGCTAAATAGCAAGTGACCATTAAGCATTTTGCTTCTGCTATGGTGCTTCATGCACTGAGGACAGCTACTACATTATGAAGTGATTGATAAACAGTATTAATGGCTAATTTGCAAATTCTCCTTGGAATAGAATCAAATGCTTAAATCAAGGACAGTAAAACACTAGGATTAAGAACTAATGGTAACATTTAAGTGTTACAGCTTGGTGTTCAGTGCAGTGATGGTCACTTACAGCTAAGGAGCATGGAAAAGAGAATTTCCACAATAAAGGAGGCAGCTCATTTGCACAGGAGAAGGAAGCAGTTATGTGCTGGAACAGAGGGAGAAGAGGCAGAACAGAAAGAACTGGATGGAATGTAGGTGGTTTGCACCAACAGGATTTTTTTTAAGTGATTTGTTGTGGTTACTAGGAGTCAGAACTCTGTATCCACACATTTCATGTAAATTGTTTCTCATTTTTTAAAGTAACAAGTTGAAGTATTACCAACATGACAGATAGACCCCTAAAACAAATCTTATTAGGTGGATGACAGTAAAATATGGGAAAAGTTCTGGACTTGGATTAATAAGCTGACAAAAGGGCCATATTGTTAGCTGACATCTGATGACAGATCTAATAGCTGAAAGGCTCAAAATGAATGTCACTTGAAAAGAGTTGACACATGATGGTTGAAAAAGACCAGAAATACTCTTAAAAATGTATTCCTGCTATCTCAGAAATATTCCATAAAACCTCTAAACATGTGAAAATATTGCTTATAAAACTATTAGACTATGTACCATAAAACTGTAAATGTAACGAACAAAATCAAATTTTGAAGGCGCCATTAACCTGGCCTCTAAAATCAAGGTTCCAATTTTGCACATGCAGTTTTTTAGGGCTACAAATCGGGTTGCATTTGTATATGCTGAGTGGGTAGATATTTACCTGATTTTTTGCCTGATAAAATCAAAGTATGCTCAAATTGTCCTTCAGTGTTACAGGCCATTTTTAAAAACAAACTTCAAAAATCTCATTTAAACCCAAAATGTCAAGACATTCTTACCTCGGGTTTTTCATAGCATGCCCTTGTGCTCGGATGCAGTAATACATAACCCACTAACCTTTTCATATTAGAAGTGTATAAACCTGAGATTCAATAATAATAATGCTGTCAACTCTTTGACTACAGAGGCAAGGACAGTGTCACAATCATCACTGCTTGATTCCAAATAATATCAATTTAAGCATGTAATGGTTGTCTGAGGGTTTGTCTACATGGGGTGTTTTGGGTGGGGGTTTTGTTTTTTTTTTTGGCCCTATGCTATTTAGCATCTTAATGATCTGGAACAAAACATAAAATAATCACTAAATACAGTCTGAAAATGACACAAAAATTGAAGGGGTGATTAATGAAGAGGACGGGTTCTTGATATAGAACTTAGATCGCTTAGTAAACTGAGCACTAGCAAATAGCATGTGTTTTAATACCACTAATGTAAATGTATACATCTGGGAAAAAAGAATGTAGGCCATACATACAAGATGGGGGGCCTCTACCCTGGGAAGCAGTGACTCAAAGAGGTCTGGAAATTGTGGTGAATAATTTACTGAACGCGATCCCCTAGTGTGACACGGTGGCCAAAAGAGCTACTGTTCTGGAATACATAAGCAGGAGAATCTCAAACAGAACTACAGGGTCTATTTTACCTCTATATTTAGCACTGGTGTGACCACTACTGGAATATTGTATCAAGTTCTGGTGCCCATCATTCAAGAAAGATGTTAATGAATTTGAGAGGGTTCTGGGAAGTGCAATGAGAAGCGTTAAAAAACATGCCCTGTAGTGATAGACTCAAGGAGCTCAATCTATTTAGCTTAAAAAAGAGAACGTTAAGGAGTGACCTGATTACAGAGTATAACTATTTACGTGGGGAACAAATATTTAATAATGAGATTTTCAGTCTAGCCAAGAAATGTATAACATGATCTAATGGCTAGAAGTTGAAGCTAAACAAATTCAGACTGGAAATAAGGTATAAATAGTTAGTGGTGAGAGTAATTAACCATTGGAACAATTTACCAAGAGTTGTGGTGGATTCTCCATCCCTGATCATTTTAAATCAAGACTGGATGTTTTTCTAAAAGATTTGCTCTAGGAATTATTTTGGGCAAGTTCTAGGGCCTGTATTATAGAGGCAATCAGCGTAGATGATCACAATGGTCCGTTCTGGCCTTTGAATCTCTGAACTTATGAAACTGGATCAAATTGATTTAATCAGTTCTGAAAATACTTGCATACACATGATGTTTGAGAGCTCTGAGTCTTCTAAAGTGGACCAGGTTTGCGTCTAATTCTAGTTTGGTCTTGTTTGTGTGCACACAATTGCTTCGCACTAATTTTTGCACGCTACAAAAAGCTATCCTTCAGTGCTTTGCAGGCTGACCATTACAGACCTGTCCATTTACTTGTGTGCCCTCCTGACCCTGTTATCTATTTTTCAGGATAATCCTTCCCCTTTTAAAAGGTGGCACAAAGCCAGATTTTTCCCCATGCTCCTGGTTCCCGGTGTATCATTATTCTGGCAATATAACTGTGATAACACTTCAGAAGTCCCACAACGTGCCTCAAACAGTTGCTTGGAAATTCACTGAGGCCCTGGATCTCTTGCCACCTGAGGAAAAGCAGCAGTTCAGGAAACTCTTCTGGCTAGCCACAAGACTAAGAACCCTTTCTGGGGCCATTGCAAAGTAGTACCAGATAAAGCACAAGTAGTTCAGGAGAAAGTACACTGAAATGAGAGACAAAAGGAGGCAATCCGATAGGGGATATTCAGGGGCATACAGATCATAACACCAGACGGACCACTGTGATCATCTAGTCTGACCGCCTGTGTAACACAGTAGATCACAGAACTTCCCCAAAATAATTCCTAGAGCACATTTTTTAGAAAAACAGTCAAATCTTGTTTTTAAAATTGTCAATGAACTAGAAAGGATTCTCCAGAATACAGGCTGCTCGAACCACCAAACAGGTCTCTGCACTCCAGCCTCCCACCAATCGGTAAGGCTTTACCCTCCTGCTCTCACAAATATTGCAAAAAACACAAGATGCAGTTATAATGGTTGGAACATTTTTTCCTACTATTTCCAACCTGTTCCATAAGCTGCAGCATCTGCCTTTCAAACAGCCCAGTGCACATTTGACTATAATTCTGCAACTACTCAGGCGACAGCTCAAATGTTCCTTCCTTCTGTCCATGCCTTCATTAGTCACGGCATCAGGAGATAATCCGGATCTCACAAAGTAACCAGACTAACCTTCACACCACAGTGAATAATGCCCACAGTGCTCCTGGTGCAAACAATCCTTTCTCCATTAATTTAAACAATACTGCGTTTGGAAAGATCCTAGCATCAGGGACCCTTCCAGGCCACCCTGCAGGTATGTCCGTAAACCTGCCCTTGGAGTACTATGGAGAAATCTTCCTTCCTGTTTATAAATTCTGCACTCTGGCCAGGTGTGGGGGAGAAAAAAAGGAAATCATAGGCACATGGGTTCCACCAAAAGCTCCAGTACAGTCTGGGAACCCCATGCATGCAAAGCCATCAATAATCTCCTGAGCAGGACCCAATTAGACAGCACTTTATCAATGGCATAGCAGACTTGCATGAAAATGGCCCCAACAGTTGATCTCCCCACACCAAATTGGCTGGCTATAGACCAGTAACATTCTTGGGATGGTCAGCTTCCAGGTGGCAATGGCAACTCATTTCTCAATGGGTATGGGTGACTATTTGTTGCCACACTGTCACTGACACTCTAGGGTCAGTAAAAAAAAAATGCTCCCATCCTGAAGCACTCTCACAATTGCTGGTTGTCCCAGCTCTGCAGCACAATCCTCTCCTATCAATCCACGCTGGTTCCCTGTGCCCAGAAATAGTGCTGAATGCTCCTCTGATCCAGGAACTGTCTGTCTTGTTTCAACAGCTCGGCATCTTTCACCTCATCCTTCTACCATGACTGCAGAGTATGCTCCTGCTACCAGAGGAGCAGCTGCTCCTGCCACAGACTGTTCTCCTGTTTCCATGTCATGTGCTTGGTGGTGTGATGGGCAAAATGCAATGCCGAATCCATCCACCTATGAATGCCATAATACATCCCAAGCAGCCCATGCATATTTGCACTTGTCACCATAGCACTGCAGAGCATAGCTGGATTCATGCTGGCCAATAGCATTTGGAAAATGGCATGAACCAGACCCAAAAAGGGCAAGGAAACACGGTTTTTGTTAAGAAAATTGAACCCACCTGGTTTCCCACAATTCACAGCAAAAACAATCGCAGGATGCATGCTGCTCATCAGCAAAGGACCATGTGATATCCCTGGAGGCCACAACACCCTCAGTAAACGGCCTTCACATATTCACACCATGTGAACTGAAAATGGAACAGGCGTTCTGTGTGCATGTTATTGGGTGACTCACATATTATCAGTTACTGACACAAATCAAAAAGATTCAGATTAAACCCCCCTCAGAGATCAATGACATTGGGTGGGACCCACAAGGGATTTAGGCATTGCAACAGTGAACATCTGGCCTCTAACTTTTAGGCACCTACAAAAAACAAACAAACAAACACAGCAAACTACAAAGGTTTAGGTGGTGGTGGTACCCATCTCATAACTTTTAACCCAGTGGCTAGAGCACCCAGCTGGGATGTGGAAGACCCAGGTTCAATTCCACCTCTGCTTGATGAGAAGAAAGAATTTGAACAGGGGTCTCCCACCTCTCGCCAGAGTACTCTAACTACTGAGCTATGGAATCGTCTGATGGAGGTAAAGGGGTTTTCTCAGTCTCTCCAGTTTAAGTTGTTCCACTGTGAATAAATAATGAAACCATGACTGGAGAAGGGGAACTGGACTAGACTCAGGGTCTACCAATTCCCAGCTGGATACTCTAACCAAATAACTACACAGTTATTGCACTCTCTCTCTGTCCCAGTGATGGTTCCTCTGTGGACAAATGTTTAAACAGTCATTGGGATAGTGAGAGAGAGCAAGAGAGAAAAAATGACTCTGTAGTCAGTGATTGGGTCACTGGGCTAAAAGTAATAAGATGGGCACCACTACCACCACCTCCTACTCCTTCTGGATTTTGAATGGGACCTGATCTCATAGATGGTCTCTGAGTAAGCCTCCAAATCAGGGCCTGCACGCAAATTAGGCAGCCAAATGCCTATTTTCCCTGGTTTGTGAATCGCTGTGGGGTTTAGCTGGGAGACAGGTGTCTGGACACCTAGAGGGAGGCAGCATGCACGTGCCCAGAGGCTGAAATAAAGGTACCCAGTGAACTTTTACTTTGAAAACTTAGGCGCCAAATAAATTTAGTGTTGGGCATGAGTTTTGTGGATCCCAGTGCAGCCAAAATTGGGACTTAGGCACCTACATACCTTTACCACTCTTGGCCCTTAATAATGTTTGTCTCTTACTAACGTTTTGTATTTTGTTAGTTTTAAGGGTATCTACTGACTGATTTTTGCAACTCTAAAATTCCTGGTCTCATAGAATCATAGAATATCAGGGTTGGAAGGGAACTCAGGAGGTCATCTAGTCCAACCCCCTGCTCAAAGCAGGACTAACCCCAACTAAATCATCCCAGCCAGGGCTTTGTCAAGCTTGACCTTAAAAACCTCTAAGCAAGGAAATTCTACCACCTCCCTGGGTAACCCATTCCAGTGCTTCACCACCCTCCTAGTGAAAAAGTTTTTCTTAATATCCAACCTAAACCTCCCTCACTGCAACTTGAGACCATTACTCCTTGTTCTGTCACCTGGTACCACCGAGAACAGTCTAGATCCATCCCCTTTGAAACTCCATTTCCGATAGTTGAAAGCAGCTATCAAATCCCCCCTCATTCTTCTCTTCTGCAGACTAAACAATCCCAGTTCCCTCAGTCTCTCCTCATAAGTCATGTGCTCCAGTCCCCTAATTATTTTTGTTGCCCTCCACTGGACCCTTTCCAATTTTTCCACATTCTTCTTTTTGGGTGGAACCCAAAACTGGACACAGTACTCCAGATGAAGCCTCACCAATGCCCAATAGAGGGGAATGATCACGTTCCTCGATCTGCTGGCAATGCCCCTACTTATACAACCCAAAATGCCATTAGCCTTCTTGGTAACAAGGGCACACTATTGACTCATAGCCAGCTTCTCGTCCACTGTAACCCCTAGGTTCTTTTCTGCAGAACTGCTACCTAGCCCTTTGATCCCTAGTCTGAATCCCAGTGCACTTGTCCTTGTTGAACCTCATCAGATTTCTTTTGGCCCATAGTCCAGTGGCTGGACACTCACATAAGCAGTAGGGAACCCCTCTTCAAATCCCTTCTTATCAGGTATAGGATAGGATTGAACAGTTATTTCCCACATCCTGGGTGAGTTCTCTAACAATTGAGCTAAAATTAATAAAGAAGGCCTTTATATACTGGTGCTTTAAACTCTATGCCTCTGTTGTCACATTTGTAAAATGGGTATAATAATGCTCATTTACCATGCAGGAGTCTTGTTAGAACTAATTTAATGTTTGTAAAGGTTCACTGAGTTCCTTAGATGAAAGGTACATATGACCTGCATGTGTCCCTGAGAAAGCTCTGCTAGAATAGGTAGAAGAGTGAAATATTTCACATATAAAAAATAATGCGTCCGTTGGTTATTAAAGACGGTTTGTCAAATAGGTTGGCTGCCCTATGAATTTGAAGACCTTCCCTGGGTTTGTTAATAATAAAATACACATAGTGACAGAGAAAAAAGAAAAACTACATCTGAAGGATAGTTATCTTGGGATTTGATCACAGAAAAAGCTAACTTAAAATTTTACCAGCATAAAATTCAGTTAAATCATGATTTAATTTTCCTAGAGGGGTTTTTGTATGTCTCTCAGGCCCAGGTGATCAATTAATCAGTAAATGCTTCCATATAGTTTCCTGGTAAACAGTTTAAGGCAATGAGTAAGACAATAAACAAACACATTCCTTAGAAAATTCAGTTGCATGAGATACTGTTTTACAACTGCTACTAAAGGTATGATACAAACAATCAAATCTCCTGATAGCCTATGGGAAAAAAAAAAATCTAGACTGTTCAGGAGGTCTATGAGAGATCTCTAGTGTTCTGGCCACCTGGGGGTAACAAGCAGGATCTTTCCTTTGGGATTTTTACACATGATCATCTGTATACTCAAAAAACAAGCCTATATGTAAATCAGCTCTTTGAAGTGCCTTATTACAACTAACCTCATTGGTTTTTAACCAAAGGCTGTAGAAATCATCAACCAAGTGAAGCTTTTTACACATCAGTTTTCAGTTAGGCCCTTGATGTTGCAAATAAAGCAGTGGCATTCATTGCTTTGGGTTAAAAAAAAAAAAAAGGGGCAAAAACTTTATCATGAAAGGCACAGAACAATTCACTTCACAGCATTTGGGACATATCTAAGCGAACCTGCAGTAATTTGTTTTAAGAACTGAAATCATTATTAATAAAAGCATAGGTTGAAATTGAATTTTCAAAGCAGTTTTGAAATGGAAACAGTTCCATTCCCCCGTAAGGGAATTTTCTTGGTGAGAGCTGCTATGCGACGGATCCCTCTCATCAGAAGGAGCAGACTCACGGCACAGATTAAGCAGCGGGGAATATGACTCCCATTGAAGTAAGTAACTGAAAGGCAATGTTCTGTTTCTATGTACTGGGAGAGCTGGGAAATCTCCATCCTCACTGCAGAAAGCTCCCTATGCTTCCAGGGATCAGCTGAAAGCTGCTGCCTTCCCTCTATCCTCAGTAGCTGTGGCTGCACTAGGGGCTGCTGATTTTAGGAGCATGGGGGAGAGGGGGGGAGAGAGACACCCACCTGCCCAGCCAGAGGTAGAGCCGACAGAAGTGGTATCATTTGCCAGCCATCAGCTTGCTTGATAAATGGACACAGGCACTGGAAAAAGAAGAGTGGGGGGGGACAAGAGACACTACGGGATTGATGGGGAAACAGGATGCAAAAACAATGACTTAGGAGTCCTAAGGAGAAGGGCAGGGACACCAGAGACTCGGAAGTCGAGGTGAGTGAAATTCAGAATTTCCATCCCATGGGAAACTCAGGTATTTCAACATTTGCATTTGTCCCAACTTGGGACAAAAAGCTGAAATACTGAACTCTTTTGCAGAATGAAATAATCAAAAAAATGTCAATTTGGAAATATCAAAATGAAACATTTTGAATCAGTTCAACATTAAAGTGCATTTTTCTATTGTGACACACTGTAGCATAGAAGTTGTAGTTTGGGCGTCTAACATTCGTTTGACAGGCCAGACACCCTAGCCTGACTACATCTCCAATCATATGACTCCCATGATGCACCACCATGATCAGAGAGTCCATGCTGCATCATAAGAGATGTAGTTCTCCAGAGGCCATATTGCATCATAGATGTAGTCCTCCAGGGGTCCCAGCCCAGGGAAATGAGGCTCTGAACCACACCTCCCATGAGGCAATGCATCACAATAGGGAAATGCCATTTAATATTGAACTGACTCAAACCAATCTGAGATAGTCCAATTTAGGTCAAACCCACGTGAAACAAAATATTTCAATTTGATTTTCCCAATCGAAAACTGAAAATTTTAGGCAAAATTGACATTCTCCTGAAAAATTTCAATTTTGCAGAAACTGTATTTTCTGTCAAAATAATTCCAGTGGAAAAATTCCCAACCAGCTCTACTTGGGAGTAAGTAGGAGTAAAGAAAGAATGGGTGTGGGGTAAGGTGGTCATTTAGGGTGGGTGGCAGGAGCAGAAGCATGTGGGAATTTGTGTGTGAAGACTCATCGAAAAATTGTTAAAACCCTGGGCAATACTGGACATCATCCTGGGGAGGTGCTCAATCACTCAGCTGCCTTCTCAGCAATGCAACCTGTTTACCTGAATCACTCTCACGATAGTTTCCTGAATCCCTCTGACCTTTAAAAGAATATGGCATTGTGGTTAAACAAGCTCAAACAGAACAAATACCAATAGTGGCACAAATAACATAATTATACTGACTCCAAATAAGACTAGAATGGCAGAAAGACGCCACCTCAAAATACAGCTTAAAGAAACCCCACCCCATTTTTTATAAAAATCAAGTACCAACACAATGCCAAAAGGAACAGGAAAACAAACAGGTATGAAATATAAACATTTACTGAAAGACAAATCCAAAAGTGTTCTCTTAAAATAAAAATAAATAATTTAAGAACTGGGAACAAATACATTGCTGTATATTCAAATATGAAAAAGCACATCTTTAGCTGAAACAATGGTGGTAGCTAAAATGCTAGTTTATATTCAGAGCTCAGAGTGAAATAATATATTTCTTTCAACAATCTTTTTTAAAATATCCTCAGAACGGTCAAATGGAAATAATGCAGCTCTAATTTCTATGATCGTAACATATGAAGCAGAACAAAAAAAAGCAACTGTTTATATAAAACTTCTCTTGGAATTGTGCAGATTTGAAACTCCCATCTGTTTCTAATAGTTTATGTTATGTCTTTCTATTTTGTACTGCTCTGCTATCGAAGTTTGCCAAGGCCAGTGATAGCAATATTATTAAAATGTGTCAGTAAATGTTAATGAGCAGTGCAGTTTTAATAAAATGGTCTTTATCTGGGGAGGTATGCAATTTCTTGGTTGGGAAGAATAGCCACAGTCAAAATGAATATGCTGCCAAGGATATCTTTCTTGTTTCAAAATCATTCTGCGATTATCCCAGATAAAACGCTAGCAGGCATACAGAGGATGTTGTTAGAATTTATATGAAATAGGAATAGATCAAGAGTGAGAACAGACATTTTGTACAGACCCATTAAATAGGGTGGACTAGCTGTTCCAAATATTCTAGTACTATCAAGCCGGCCAGCTCAAAGCAATAGTGGATTGGGGTTCCTCTAACCCAGTGGCTCTCAATCTTTCCAAACTACTGTACCCTTTTCAAGAGTCGATTTGTCTTGTGTACCCCCAAATTTCATCTCACCAAAAACCTACTTCCTTACAAAATCAGACATAAAAAAAAAAGTGTCACAGAATACTATTATGGGAAAATTGCTTACTTTCTCTCACTTACCATATAATTATAAAATAAATAAATTGAAATATAAATATTGTACTTACATTTCTGTATATAATACACAGAGCAGTATAAACAGGTCATTGTATGAAATTTAGTTTGTACGGACTTCCCTAGTGCTTTTCATGTAGCCTGTTGTAAAAATAGGCAAATATCTAGATGAGTTGATGTACCCCCTGGAAGACCTCTGCATACCATCAGTGGTTCACATATCTCTGGTTGAGAACCACTGCTCTAACCCAGCCAAACATTGGGTCTTTACTGAACAAGAAAATTGTGGCAGCATAAACATCACTAGGCTACCATCGATTAATTTTATTTTTTAAATCACGCTCTCCAGAAATTTACACCCATCCTTTAGCAAAAGACTACTGTGCTAACTTCCCTGTCTTTTAGCTGGTTAAAAGACATGGAACAAAGGGTGGAAATCAATGGTAAATTTTCAGAATGGATAGGGGTAACTACTGGTGTTCCCCAAAGGTCAGTCCTAGGACCAGTCATATTCAACTTATTCCTAAATGATTTGGAGGAAGAGGTAAACAGTGTGATGGCAAAGTTTGCAGATGATACTAAACTGCTCAAGATAGTTAAGACCAAAGCAGACTTTGAAGAACTTCAAAAAGATCTCACAAAACTAAGTGATTGGCAACAAAATGGCAAATGAAATTTAATGTGGATAAATGTAAAGTAATGCACACTGGAAAAAATAACCCCAACTATACATACAATATGATGGAGGCTAATTTAGCTACAACTAATCAGAAAAAAGATCTTGGAATCATTGTGGATAGTTCTCTGAAGACATCCACACAGACTGCAGCGGCAGTCAAAAAAGCAAACAGGATGTTAGGAATCATTAAAAATGAGAGAGAGAATAAGACAGAAAATATCTTACTGCCCTTACATAAATCCATGGTGTGCCCACATCTTGAATACTGCATACAGATGCGGTCACCTCATCGCAAAAAGGGTATACTGGTATTGGAAAAGGTTCAGAGAAGGGCAACTAAAATGATTAGGGGTTTGGAACAGGTCACATAGGAGGAGAGATTAAAGAGGCTAGGACTTTTCACCTTGGAAAAGAGGAGACTAAGGGGAGATATGACAGAAGTATATAAAATTATGAGTGGTGTGGAGAAGGTAAATAAGGAGAAGTTATTTACTTGTTCCCATAAGATAAGAACTAGGGGCCACCAAATGAAATTAATGGGCAGCAGGTTTAAAACAAATAAACGGCAGATCTTCTTCACACAGCGCACAGTCAACCTGTGGAACTCCTTGGCTGAGGAGGCTGGGAAGGCTAGGACTATAACAGGGTTTAATAGAGAACTGGATAAATTAATGGAGGTTAAATCCATTAATTCATGGAGGTTAAGTCCATGGAGGCTATTAGCCAGGCTGGGTAAGGAATGCTGTCCCTAGCTTCTATTTGTCAGAGGGGGGTGATGGATGGCAGGAGAGAGATCACTTGATCATTACCTGTTAGGTTCACTCACTCTGGAGCACCTGGGATTGGCCACTGTTGGTACAGAGGATACTGGGTTGGATGGACCTTTGGTCTGACCCAGTACGACCATCCTTATGTTCTTATGAGTTAGGAATTGAACTAGAGATAAGAGCAACTCATTCCCCCCATTACCAATTACATCCATTGCAAATAATCCAGATATTAACTCAAATCACAAACCAGAGATCTTCAAAGATTGTGAAAGCCATGGAATAAATATGGCTGGCCAGCAACTCAGTAGAGAAATTTTCTAATTTATTTAGAGATTTAAACTAACCTTAACTGGCCCACTCTTCCCTAGTATCAAGACTTCCACGTCAGGCATGATGTTTCTCAACTTTCTAGAAAAATTGTTTTATAAAGAAAGCTACCAATAATAGACGCAATGATAACTGGTCAGTTAGGACACAATACACTTATAAATAATTTATATCAATCTTTGCAGACAGCTTTCCTAATAAAAAACATCTATATATATATATATATATATATATATATATATATATATATATATATAAACACACTGGGAAAGGGATATGAACAGACAAATTACCTCAGTGGATTGGGGTTTGATCTAGAAAAGAGAACCAGCAACCTCTGTCAGTAGAATGACAGAAGAATATTTATTTAAGATACTATTTCAGTGAACCTCACACCAGTCAGATTATATTTTGTAATGTTTGAGAAACTGTGATGAAAGAGATTTTATGCTTATATGGTGGACATGTCCAATCATTAAAGTAGTCAGATGAATCCATACCCAAATGCCACAAATTATTGGGTAGAATGATGCTTTGGTAATCCTTTTGGGGCTTGCTAGTGGGAATGGTCAAGCAAAAGGAATTGAAAAATTAGTCTCTGATTTGCTAGTCACTGCTAGCCTCCCACTGAAAAAAGAAAAAAACTATAGAGGAACAGCTGAAAAAATATGGGGGATTGTAGGGTTGTGGAAAAATTAACACATCAATTATGTATTCAGTCTAATAGACAGAGGACAGACAGATATTTAGATATGTGGTTACCTTTTATTCAATACTCAGAAAAAACAGATTTACCTGCCAAAAAAAAAAAAGCACATCTATCCAATTTTTTCAATAATATTGATAGGCCTGCCTTGGCTGTTAAATAGGTGTGTACATGTGCCTCAGTCAGTCACAACTGAGAATGGCAAATTCAGGAGGAACTGCTGAGAAATAAGGCAGATACACCTCCCAAAACTGGTGGCTAATCCCCCAGAGGATATACCAAACCAGCAACAAAAGTAAACTTCTGTTTCACCACACTGGCTAACAAGAAATTACAAAAGCAGTTTCCTTGGACATCCCAGTCCTCGTATTACCATTGAAAACACTGGATTTAAAGGAGAGTAGTTCTTAACCAGTCTAATCAATAAATAGTTTGTCTGATGATTCTGGCATCCTTAATGTCAATAAGACAATAGAGGAAATAAATACAACATCTGTGTAAAATAATACTGAGAGCCTGACAGATCAACAAAGGCAACAAAAAAAATCACTAACCCAGCACTCCACACTCTAGACAGTGAAACCATGTGTTATACAAAAAGAAAAAACCCATGCTGAGACCCTTGTAGTCTGAATTAACAGGAGGAGTCAAAGAGAGTATGGTTCAGCTTCATCTGTGAATTTCCAACTTTGTACTTCCCGTCTTCCCCACCACCGATCTTTCCAACATTGGATTTTATGCAGTATATGTGCAAAGGAGAATCTTTTGGATTTTCCAAGCTCTTCTAGAAATGCATTGCAGTTTTGTGCTGTGCTGTTCCATTGTTCATTTGAATGCATCAGACTTCCTTAGGTATTTATTATTCAAATTCATAACAAAAATGAAAGGATTTTGAGTACTGGAACACAAATGTACCTAAAATGACTAGAAAGGTTTCCCTAAAGGCTTTAAAATGGTATTATATTGTTAATGTTTAGGATTGATTCACTTTGCTGATAGGCATCTTCAGTGTTATCTGCAACTAACCCTAACGTGCCCTGACAGAACAGACATTGAAAAGGACTCCTGGGCACAGTAAATTTCATTAAAGTAAAGAGAGAATCCATTATTTCTGTTTCTCCATTTTTGTTAGATGGGGGAGGAAAAATTATAGGATTCTCAATTCTGTACAAAGGAAATCAATTAATTCAGAAGGGAGTGTGAGCAGAATTTTGTTCTTGTGTTCCCTATGGCCAAAACAAAACCACTTCAGTTGTATTAAAAATATAAATGATAAAAGAAACAGCTATATGTTAAACAAATAATATCAATGAAATAAGCATCCAGATCCATGCATGTACAAAACTATAGCAGGCCAGGGGTGGGGTTCGTTTCATTTGTGGGAGGTCTTTCTGACAAATGGGAGGTAGGGAACAAAGGACAGAAACATTAATTTACTGAGTGGGATTACCAGGGTGGGTAAATCCTTTCAGAGCTTACATAGGAAGAACTGGATGGAACATGGTGGGTTGCAGCATTTGTGTTTCCTAAATCTCCTCACAAATTGCTACGAAGGAGAGTTTGACCCTCTTTACTGATCCACATAGTTCACCTCATCTGAATATTCACAATTCCAATTAGATTTTGCACCAGAGTTGAGGGTGGAGCCAACTCTAGGGTTTCTAGTGCTTTAGGAAAGCTGAAAAATGTACACCCTTCATAGCTACTCTCACAGTACACAATTCCCAAATATTTTGTTGACTTAAGCAAATGCCTGTCCTGCTGATATGGAAGAGTGGCAGCCCTGACTCCACTATGTCAAACGCTGTGCAGATAGATGTCATTGCATGTTTCCATTTTTACAATGATACATTTTGTAAATGCCAACAAACAGCTCTTATTTAATTGTTGATCATATCTATTACACAACAGAACTTCCAAATAAGGAGTCTACTGGAATTTTGCCATTGATTTCACAGGTATCAAGAGTAGGCCCTAAAAGCAGTAAATCAAAGGACATCAAAGTCTTGAGTGAAAAAGAACCTATGTCACTTGATCCAGAACAGCATCCTGGGCAGAATGGGATTCAGACATTACACAAAAGATGTCAAGGAAGCCCTCTAGTTTCTGTAGCACTACATTTATCGGACACCACAAGTGGATTGACTACCTCCCCTTCATGACAGCATCTTCTGGCAAGAAAGTGCTCCACAAACAAATTAACTCTAAGTCGACTTACTTCTGTGGGGAAGGGCCAAAATTGTCTTCTGACCTGAATTACTTCTCTTCCCTTTCCCTGCTCTGTGCTGTACCCTGACTACTTCCATCAGTCACAGATTGGGGCTGAAGTTGTGTAGCTGATTACTTTATTTCTGGAATTATCATCTCCCCAATCTGACCCATCCCAGTAGTTTCTCAATTTGGAAGCAGGGCATGATTTTATTTCTCATTATCTTCCCCAATGGGAGAGAGGTGAAGCACTGAAACAGCCAACACATACAGGTTTGGATTTTTCATCTAAGAACTGCACACTTTTGGAAGAACTCCTTTGGTGGATGAAAGTGAAGGGTGCGGCTTAGCCCTCGAGTTCCTCAAACCACCTCCAGTATTGACACGAACCAAAGCAGCAGTTGCAGATTGAAGGGAGATTTTAAGAAATTAAAGTTAGTGTAATGGTCTCAGCATAGTTCCTAGGGAATGTCTATCCCAATCGAAGAGTCACTATTTGACTCAGTTGTGTCTAATTAGACTATTTGGCACAGTTATGTCTAATTCAGCATTGGACCTAGAGCAGCAAGGGGTATTGTTTGTGGGGAACTCAGTGGAAATGAGAACAGCGTGGAAACTTCTTTACTGTGCATGGCTGTATTATAATCAGTTCTGGCCAGTGATAAGTCCATCAACTCTCACTTTCAAGAAACTCCTTTTTTAAAAATAAAAAAATAAAAAATAAAAATTAAAAAAAAAAAGAAGACCTATAGTAAAATTAGAAATCCTTCAGAGACCTATTTAAGGAGAAGCCTATACTGGAACTGAAAGAGGCGAAAGATTAATTTTAAGTGACATGAGAGTCTAGAGTATTCTATCCTAATGTCAAAATAAATCTAGTTTGAGGCACTCTGGGTGCAAATAAGAAGGCATCTGGATTGGACTCCAGGATTTTATGTGCCCGGTCAGCATCAGCTGAGATTTTCTCTATTAATAACTAGAGTTGTTCTGACACATAGTACATGTAATTTTGATGCAGCGAACAAACTCAACCAGCACTTCAGTTGGCATTAAATGTTACGTTGGCAACATTTGTAAAGAGCTGCTGCCTCCCGAGGAAAGAAAAAAACTGGAAGAAGGAGACTAGTGAGAGGCTATTTCAATGTGTTTGGATCAATATCAGGCAAGGAAGTCTTCAGGGTACAAATCCATTGCTACGAGTGGATGTCTTTATGGACACTAGCATTTCTGCACTAACAGAAAAGAGAAAGAAAAAAAAATGCAGAAGCCAGGAGAAATAATCCTAATGAAAGAGCAGATCTTAAATTAGCCTGAATGTATAGTATCAATAAAGAACAATATTTGGCTAAACTAACACGTATTTAGCACCAAAGCAGATGCTATATTTATAACAGGGTTAATATTCAGTGGTACTGAGAGACAACATAAAATGTCACTTCCTGCTGCCAATGGAAATAATGGCTTCAGGTTACTATAGCATTCCAACAAAATCATATGCCATGCCCACAGGGAAGATTATCCATGTTAACACTATAATAAGAAAGCATGATTAAACCATCAAGGAACAAGTACATGAGAGATATTATGGAGAAAGTTTATGCCAGTGATTGCAGTGGTCCTGAATATATTTTAACATCACAGTAACTCACATATTAATGATTAAATTGCACTACAAGGAGAAATCAGCAGGTGCTTTGACAGAAAGGTTAGAGAAGCAACTCTGCTGACAGCACTAGTTGGCGTATTATTCATAATTCTTTAGATCACCCCTCAGATACACCAGAGTTTGATTTTATACACAGATGGTTATGACAACATCAGCCAAGGCCCATATCGTGCTCACACACACATTGCAGAGACATGCGCAATTTAAACCATCACACAAGCCAACTGCAACTATTTGAAGAGTGACATTGGGGTGGAAACAAAACCTGGCTGCTCCAGATGAGGGGCCAGACAGACAGCTAAGCCAAAAGAGCAACTCTGCTAACTCCAGCTACCAAAGATTATCGAAACACAGGGCAAGTCTACACACTATGGCGCTACATTGGCGCAACTGTAGTGCGTCCGCTGAAGCCGCGCTATGCCAACAGGAGAGCGTTCTCCTGTTGACATAATCACTTCACCTCCATGAGAGGAGGAAACTATATCAGCAGGAGAGTGTCTTCTGCTGATGTAACACCAGTGTGAACAGTGCTTAAGTCAATGTAACTTGCATCACTCAGGGGAGTGGCGTTTTTCACACCCCTGAATGACGTAAGTTACATCGATTTAAGTGGCAGTGTAGACTTACCCACAAACTGAGTCTTCTAGGTCATAGTCTTGGTTTTGTATTGTAATTACAAGATTAAAACTGTGTTCTTCATTTATTTTCCAAATCTAAGATTAAATCCTGACTGTTACTGATCAGCAGGCCTAGATAAGCCATAAATACCAGATCCATCAGTAGAGCTCTGGTTCCTGGAATCCTGTGATGATGTCAGTTTCACCTTTCAATTAAAAAAAATTAATTATACAAATAATTCTAGCCCTCATGCTGGCAAAGAAAAGCTTGAAAACATGAAGCGAGTGTAATCACTGCAGCAATCATATGCCTGAGTCAGCAGATTGTCTGCACAATAGCTCTGGGATGGGTGAACTGCCCTATTCATCTCTATGTGGTACTGACTCCAAGACCAATTGGCCTGGAATCCCAAGCAGAGAACTCTCTGAGCGATATAAAGAGGAAAGAAGTCCCTGTTGCTCCCTGTTGCCAGCTGCCACCATTTCTTCTGGATTGAGGGCGGGGAAAACTGTATTTAAGCATGGGGCCACAGGGGCAGAGCCACAAAGGGCTATAGGTTGTGGCATAACTAGAGTTCCAGGTTACCTTAATCCATTCTTGCTGAACACCTGCCACTTCTACTGGCAACTGCTCAGAGCCTCTCAGAGTTTGGCCTGTAGCCTTCAAGAAGGTCCCAGAAGCCCCTTCATTTTTAGAATATACATGAATGCTTTTCTCGGTGAGCTCTTCCCTATATTTAAATCTAAACTGTTACAATCTGTAGAATGAAGGCTTCACACAGAGGTGGAAAGAATTTTCTGTGACCAGTGTAACAAAGTGCTACAGCCATCTCTTTGGCAGCACGGATCTACTGCTGAGAAACGTTCTGCAAGATAGCAATAACTTGGGTTTTTTCCCCCACTCTTGATTTTGCTGATAGTGGTTTTTATGTGCTCTTGGTTCATTTTATGTAATGACCCATGCTGAAAATCATTAGGGAACAATTCAGTTGTGCCACATTAATGACTGACGTGATAAACAATGTCTTATTTTATTGCTCCACTACAGTAGCTTATAAACATAACCTTCTAGAGTTAAATTGCCTTCCCCTTTAGTAACCTTAGCCAAATCAGGAAGTGCTGCCTTCCTCCAATATAATAAAAGTTTAATGGTTGATGCTGTGCAATGATACTTAAATGCACAAGGGACTAAGACTCTGCAGATACGGGCCAAACCCTATCCTAGTGCACCTGCTGAGGGATTATGAACATTCCAATTAAATTAACGGGAGCTGTGCACATGCAATTAAGCGCTGAATTTGTGCTTTTCCCCTATTCATTAATTTGGCTGGCAGTCTAGAAAAAGCTATCCTTCTCAGGGCTAATCATCGATAACAGCTGTGTCCACTAGAGTATCATGGCACATTAGAATATGTGAGCCAGGGTTGCCATCCCCTCTCTCTCCTTCTCTACTACTCTCCTCTACACCTCTGTGCACAAAATACATCATCCAGGGAAGTTTGTGCTCATCAGCAACTGAATGGCAAGTTTCAGCACTGCCAGTCATTCTAGGCTGGGATGGTGTGGGGAGATGAGAAACTGCAGGGGGCATCACTGGTAACAATGGACAAGCTCACCTTTCCCACAGTAAGCCATATGGGAGAGGGGTTAAAGTGGAATCTCTTCAAGGTTCCCCCCTCTTATACAACTCCTCACCAGTTATTCCATGGGGGGCAGGCATGGAAAACACACACACAACAAATCACAGGACTTCCTAAAACCTAGTGTATCCACAGGGAAATCTGTGGGACCTTCAGCGAGCCATCCATGCCAGCTCTGCGCTCTATGTAGCCCCACCCCACTTCCCACTTGCTCCCTTGCAGTGTGCTTCCAATGGAGCGCCACTATCAAAGACTCCTACTGTCCACAGGTGCACCAGGGATCCCTCCTTATACACACTCATAAAGAGGATCCCCACCTACAGAATAGGCAATACAGACTCAGGCCCTACATTGGATGTTTTTTTTCCAAGGAGTCCTCCTGTGGTCCTTAAGGTGGGTTGGTGTGGAACCTCAGGCTTGGTCCCACAAGGCACAGGGCTGCCCATTCCCCACCCCCAGCCTGCTCCCATGAGAACCTTCATGCAGATCCCTCTCCTGGAGAGCGGGATCCTAGGAAGAAATAATGATGTCATGGTCTGATGGGAAAGATCTACATGTGGAGGATTCCATCTGCAGGTAGATCTGGGGGCACAATCTGGTCCAATATACATTTTATGATTAGTGTGTGACATGCTTTATAAATGAGAGAGGTACTATACTCAAACTGTAATTCTTACTCATAAGGGGGCAGCATTAAGGCTGTGCATGCAACCTGAATTGTAGCAGTGTGTGACTCTAGAGTGCTTAGCCATGCTAATGTAATGTTCTCTGAACATGGTTTTAGTATGGAACAGAAACTCGAGTGGAGCTACACTGTTACATGTTTTTCTTCCAATCGTCTCAGATTTTCCACTTCACTGTAATTCGGTGCTGTCACCCGGCAGAGAATCTGAAGTAGAAATGTATAAAACTCCTTCAAATAATTTTCATATAAGTGTTTTTCTGTTTGTTTTTTTATCTATTTCTAGCCAAATCAACCATTATACTTCCATCTGGATTTAAGGAAGACGAGACAATGCTTAAAAATAGAGAGGAAGAGGAAGCAAGGGGAGAAAAAAATAGGAACTTTCAATTATGACATAATAATAATACTAGTTTTTATCTAGAGTTTTGTCTACAGAAGGCTGCATTTGCCAACAAGGAACAATGTAGCTAGCAATATTTCAGGAATAGATGGACCATGTTTCTGATTTAATATTTATCTCCTTTTCTCCCAGGATCTGGCCTCTGCCTTATATAAGTAAGCTCTGAACCTTTTGGAAGTCAGGCCCCAGCTGCCATTGATGTTGTTGAACAGAAGCAAATCCATCTCTAGCTGAAGACCTGAAATTTCTAAAAGTACTCTTTTTCTAAGTGCCAGGCTCCAACCTTTACAGAGGAGGCTCAAGAAAATCCAGGGAGAAACAGGGATAATAAAAAGGAAGAGTTTACCACTGACAGAAGGGAACAGTGGGAGAACCAGGTTTGACACCAGTGATTTAGTGTCACAGAGCCAAAATGTGCAAATTCTTTTTTTTTTTCTTTTTGTTAACAGTAATATCAAATGTTGTTCAGGACTGAAAGTCTGTTTACAGCTTGGACAGCCATCACCCCTGGGATGAGAAAAAGGTGAAGTATTAAATGATTTCTTTAAATTTCAGAGCCATGCTAATTAGAGAGTTGGCTCATGTAAGACCTGGATTTACAATTGTATCACTTTAAAAGCATGGCAGACGTGCTAGTCAGCACCTAATACATGAGAACTGCCACTACAAAATTCCTACAGTGAGAGCAAGTCGTCCCCTTTAGCTACTGACATTATCCTAACATGACTGCTTAAGGATTGCCTTATTGCCAGAAAGTAGTTTTCATTCCTTGCATCAATGCAAAGAATGCCTGTTACTAATTTCTAGTGTCAAATGCTTATTTGATGTTTTAGAATCCCTAGGAGGGAGAGACTACAAATAAGTGGTCACAATGGTGAGAGTCCCATAAGAGACTTCTGCAGTTTTCAATGGATGATCCTCTTCCTCAATTTCCTCAGACCTGCCATTCCCCCAGTACCTATCCCTGTAAATTTTCATGAACCAGAGGCAATAGAAAAAATGTGTATTTTAAAGCAATTGATCCCATATCAAACAATGTACACCAGAGCAGGCTTCACCTCTCCACACAACTCAGAAGGGTGTTTCTGATTGCTGAGCTCCATCTGTGGAGTACAGCTGTGCATTCACTGGAACAAGGCAAGGAATGTTCTGAGGCATAATTATGAACAGTCAGATTTTGTGAAATGACAATTTAGGCATTATAATCCATGCTTGGATGGTTTCAGTAATCTGTCCATAGGCATAATAATGAGCCAAATCCATGCATATTCTCACTCCATTGACTGTAGAGGAGTGACACCAGGGATCAAGGTGGTCCAAAAAACTAGATTGAAAGTCAATGCTCTTATGATCTCTTTTCTACAGAATTCCTAAACTAATCTGTAGAATTCTATAGCTGGGGTGTAATTCTCTATTAAATTCCATGAGGTTTTAAGATCAATTTCTATGTAACACCTTTGAATTTCTATAGAACCCCTGTGATTCTGTTTTTATAAAATTCTATAGGACTGCTCCATAAGGGCTGAATTTTTCCCCAACATTTTAGCTCAAAAGCAGCAGTTTTCTACTAGTGACATTAAACATCAAAATTAAGTGCATTATTTTATCTATGTTTAGTGTTAACCAACTCCAGTCTATTACACTGACTGCCCTGCTGTTGAGCAAAAGTTCTGGTTGCATTAGCACAAGTCATAAGAAAATGTAGATGCCATTCAGATCAACATAACATTGTGTTTTGTTTAAATTATTAGCCTAAACAATTTGAGCATACACATATCAAATCTTGACAGTAACAGTATTACTAGTTACATACTAGAGATTTTCAACCTAAAACTAAATATCTATTAGACTATTAATATGCCACAAAAAAATCTTCTTAATGGATGGTCAGATCTTGTGCTTTGCTTCTGACACACTGACAAACTTGATCAGTCAGCAACACTCAAGATCATAGCTGCAACTGCAGAGCTAACTCAGTAAAGACACAAAACCTCAGGAGAAGCATTTTCCAAGGGAGGAGAGTGGTTTTATTGCAATATTCATTATACCAGTGGCTCAGTCAATATCTCCTCATTACATATTCTTTAGTTATAAGTCATTTATATTAACAAGCCAGGGATCTCTAATGAGAGACTCAGCTGTAAATATTTATTAACACTTCATGTTTAATTGTTTTTTGCTACATTCTCCTTTGACATGGTTTTCCTGCTCAACAATTTTTATTCCCCTCTAAAAGGGCAGCTCATCATGTAAAGCTGTTTTTGTAAATCCATATTATTTGCCTATAATCTAAACTTTAAAATTAAAGAAAGAGGATAGTCTTGCAGTTAAGCTACTGGACTGGGACTCAGAAGATCTGGGTCAAATTCCTAGATCTTCTGGGAATATATATGCCTCTGAAATATGACAATTCGCACATGTTCAGTAAAGGCAGGTTAGTTTGGCAGCATTATTCTCCTAAGATTCCGTCTCCTCTGAAAATGCTGATTTTTCTGTAAATCTGGTCCCAGGAGTCTCAGGAAGGCATCCAAAAACCAAGGAACATGCAATTAGTGAAAAGTTTGGTTTAAATGATTTGCCTATGCCTTGCATAGGAAATATTTGGCAGAGATAGAATCCAGTTTTCCAGGGCAGCATTCAACTGCCTTAACCAGGAGACCATTCCTTCTTTGCTCGCAATCCCCAGCCCCATCCCACACCTCATTCCACCTCTACACACCTTCCAACTTCTGCAATAAATGAAGTAGGGGGTCATACAGACAACAGACTCCTTCCCCACACAACCCTGATTTATCCCCAGAGCAGGTCCATCCTCTGCACTAAATGAGGCAGAGTTCCCAAGGGAAAAACAGTATGTGATCATGTAATTAAAGATGGTGTATGATGACACCTTCATTATAACTGTGTATTCATAATGAAGATGGCCAAATTAAGGCTGCACAGGCAATCTTTACTACAGCATTTCCTAACTTTTGAATATTTGACTTTGCAAGCTCAGTAATATATTTTAATGTATATTTCTAAATGTAATTTCCTAGGTTTCTTAAAAAAGACAAAATATTTCTGTGATGTGCAACTATAATACCACCCTTTTCCCCATTATCTGCAGGGTTTGAGTCCTGGACTTCCAGCACTGTAGATCAGATCTCTACCAATTGAGCTAAAGGATTAATTACAATAGTTGCTATCAGTTGACAGCCATAATACATAATACACAGTCTAAAGTAGCCCCTAGCAGAGGATTCACAATACACAATCTAAAGTAGCCCCATTTTAAAAGCAGCATAGCTAAGTTCTTAAATTCAGCATTTTCTTTCTAAGAGGTAGTGCAACAAAGTGGTGGAGAGTTAGATTTGCCATATTAGAGAGCTAAATTCTATTCTCAGCTTTCGTTAGGGTGACCAGATGTCCCGATTTTACAGGGACAGTCCCAATTTTGGGGTCTTTCTCTTATATTGGCTCCTATTATCCCCACCTCCTGTCCCAATTTTTCACATTTGCTGTCTGGTCACCCTAGCTTTTGTACTACATTGAATTTCAACCCCAATCTTATTCCTTGCATACCCTAAATTCTTATAAAATACTAATTTCTAACATACAAGAATTGAAAAACTAGAAAACAGTTCTGTTAAAATATTTCTGTGCAACAAAGATATTCACTTAAAATGGTTTCTGATAACAGTTATGAAACAAGTGAGAGAAAATGATTGATTTGATTGACTAATAAGATTTCCAAACCATGAGTGCAATCAGTGTAATTTACTACCAGCAGTAAATTGCGTTGTATATATTTATGGCTCAAAATTCAGTAATCGCATCACTTAATTACCAACATAAATAATTTTAAAATATTTTATCATTTTCTCTTCTGTAATGAAGAGTTCTATTTAAACAACACAACAGGATGTAAATAGTGTTGTATTGATGTAATGTTAGGTATGTAAGTCCAAGTTGGAGTGCCACAACCAGCATTCTAGACATGAATTAAAATACATGTACTGGATTATTTTATTTTAATTAACTGTATTAATAGAAGGTTTAACAATTGCAATAGACTAGCATACAGATTGTATTCTATCTATTAATTCATGCCTAATGGTGTTTGTAACACCCAGCCTTGGGCCTCTTTCTAAACATGTTAAGCCTTAATATAATATCATTACATCCTGGTTGTCACTCACAGACTCTACATTATGCATGTATTTTACCTGATGTGGAAGTTCTAGGCAAGGCTCTTCATTAAACTTAAGCCCTACATTTACCCTCTACAGGAGAGAAAACTGTGATTGGATTAGCTCTGCTACAGGCCAGTGCAAAAGTTGTCATCATTGAGGATAAGGCAGGAATTAAACAGATCCAGTGCCCTAACACCACATGTATTCCATCCTGTAAACATTAATAAAGGATTTTAAAGAGATTAATGAAACAGAGGATACCACTATATTCTTTGAGTCATGAGTATAACCAGTATTGCAATTTACGTTAATGCTACAGACGCCCCACAATTTATGGAATTGTTCCATTCCAGAAAGCCTTGTGTAACTTGAATTTTGCGTAAATTGGAAATGTATACCTGTACATTACGCAAAAATTTCCACAACTCGAAAATCCTATTTCTGGCATATGGATCTTTTTCCAAAAGTGCAAATTTGCGTAATTCGGGTCTTGCGTAACCCGGGGAGCGTCTGTACACTGAACTAAGCGAAGATCAGAAAAAGCAGCACCACAAATAAATTAGGAAAAGAGATCGCACTGACACATTTGATAGTTATGTCATCGAGCCCAAAGAGAATGCAACCACTTTACAACATACATGACTTGTGCGATGCTGTGTATAATCTTCCATTTTAATTTGGAATGTAAATCATTATCAGCTTATTACATCAGGCTTAAACTATTCACACCCCAATCTTAAAGTCTAAATCTTCAACAGCAGTTTGATGTAATGTTGAGTATAGATAATGTAGCTGTCTGACACAGTGATCCTTAAAAGTACGTGTTCCGTAGCTTCAAAGCACTGAAAGAAACAACCCAGCAGAAGTGACTATGCTTCTTCATGAAAAATCTGCAACCATCTGCCCTTTACTATGTTTGCAATCTCTGTTCAGAATTCAGAAGGATCCCAAGAAAAAAAATCCATTGAATACAATTCTAATAGGCCTAATAAAAATGATTAGTTTGGTAGATAGAACACAGTCCCTTAAGGTACATTTGATCTGCCTTCCCTGTGTCAGATGTGTTCCTAAAGAACATCTCTTTAGGATAGGGGCGGGAAAACCTTTTGACCTGAGGGCCACATCAGGTCAAAAGGGCTGGTTGTATGGAGGGCTGGTTAAGGGAGGCTGTGCCTCCCCAGACAACCAGGTGTGGCCCAGCCCACACCCGCTATCCAATCCCCCGTCCCGTTCTTCTCGCTCCCTGATGCCCCCCCACCCCGGGACTCCTACCCCATCCAACACTCCCATCCAACATCCCTGTTCCCTGACTGCCCCTGGAGCTCCGCCCCTGACTGTCCCCCGCCACCCTATCCAACTCCCCCTCTAAATCCTGACTGTCCCCCCTAGGATTCCTGCCCCCATTCATCCCCCTGCTCCCCGACTTCTGACTGCCCTGACCCTTACCCACATCCCCGCCCCTGACCACCACCCTGAACTCCCCTGCCCTTTATCCAACCCCCTTCATCCTGCTCCCTGCCCCCTTACCGTGCTGCCTGGAGCACCTGTGGCTGGCGGCTCTACATCCATGCCACCCAGAGCACCAGGACAGGCAGCCGTGCCATCCAGCTGGAGCCAGCCATGCCACCGCGCAGCACAGAGCACTGGGTCAGGCTGCTGCTCTGCAGCCCTGCCACAACTGTGGCACAGTGAGCTGAGGCTGCGGGGGAGGGGAAACAGCAGGGGAGGGGCTCAGGGGCTAGGCAGGCAGGTCTCGCGGGCTGGATGTGGCCTGCAGGCCATAGTTTACCCACCCCTGCTTTAGGATGTTCCTATTACGTTTGCATGATAATTAGAGAAGGGCCCAAAGTCACCATATTGGATCCAATGGCACCAATAATGTGACACAAAAATTTTAACTTGTAGTTCAATGGCCCTGTTTACCAATATTCCTGCTTAAAAGCAGGAGTGTCTGCACTTGCAAAAAGAAAGGGGTGAGGAACAGAGAAATACATTTATTTCCTTACTAAAGAAAATTGCTCTGGTAACAAAGGACAGTGGCAACACTGCTTAGAAAACAAACTGGTGTTTTGGTAAGAGCACTCACTGGATACAATGTAATCTTTAAAAACAAAATATAAACAAGTGAATATATTAACCCTGTAGCCCATTGTTCCAGTACAGTCATATGGAGAGCTGAAGTGGAAAGACACAGGGAGGCTATTCCAGTGCAATGGAGAAGATTTTTGCACTAACAGCAGCACATAGAATGAAAGGACAGAGTCATTAATTGTAAACTCTTTGGGCCAGGACTGTCTTTTTGTTCTTGTTTGCACAGCATGTAGCACAATGGGTCCTGGTCCACAACTAGGGCTCCTAGGCATTACCAGGAAATATATTATCATCATCATCATGTGCTGGGTTACTGTATACAGAGGTAGAGAGAGAGACAGGGAGGCTGCAGGAAATCCAAGGCTTCATGTACGTGGTTTCGTGTTTGTAATGTCACAGTGCCCCTGGACAATGTAAGAGCAAATAGGAGGATAAATGGAGGCTGTTGGGTACAAACACAAACGCCCTCAACCATTACCAACACAAGCAACCAACAAATCTGTTTTTAAAAAAACCCACAAACACCGCACATAAGAAAGCTTGACTATGAATTATTGGGACATTTCCCCTGAGTGTGAAAAACACTCATCAAGCAGGGAACCATGAGCCACAGCACTGACGTGCCCTGAAGAATTTTATAAGGAAAATTCAACTAATACCTTGACAAGTAGTAGTCAGCCTTTGGCTCACCCATCCATTCCACAGCAACCACCAACCACAGAAGTAAACACTGTACTATACCCTACCAAAAGAGTCACAAATTGCTTTGATAGTGACGTGTTTAAAAAGCTCCACAGGCTCTCTGCTACACTCATTGCACAAAACGCACTGACACTTTCAGTAGCCAGGTTTGAGTTCAACAGTAAGACTCCCACATTTTCAAACGGACAGGGCACAATGGGGACACTATAAAGCTTTGGGGAAAGAGTACTGTGCTGCACTGCCCTGCCAAACACCCTTACTAGTCTAGTGTCCAGCACCCTCACGTCCTCAGTGGTATGTCAGATCACTGAGCCACAAGAGTGATGAAATGAAGTAGATAGTACTGGTGCATGTTTTTCCAACTGTTTCAAATTTTACTAAATCATTTTTTGCAGGGGAAAAATGAGGGGGGTGGAATCCTCTGGGGCCTCCCAATCGCCTTCAAAAGTTCCACAGGGCACTGGAAATCTTTAAGGAGCAGCTGCTGAACAGGTACCTCATGGAGGTATATATTTGAAGTAAATCAGTGGCAATGTGGCTGTGAGACAAAGATGGGAGAAATGAAGGGGCAATATGGTGGAAATGCATTTGAAGTTGATGGAGCTGTAGTGTTTCCATCTGTTTAATCTAATATTCTGAATCACTGCCTTGAGATGAGATAACCCGTTGGCCATATGCTTCCGACTGAGAGTGGGAGGATAATCTTCCCTGGAAGCCCCATAGTGAGAGATAAAACGCTTACACGCAGGAAGAAAAAGAAAGAAAATTATGTTCTACTGCATGGTTTCTACACATTCATCCTGATTTACAAAGTCAATCAGAGGTAAAACTAACCTGCCTATAGCGGCATGGGTGGCTTTGTAGGTGCATTAACATCAGGAATGAATATAGTTTTGGGGACAGGAAGGAGCAAGGGGAGGAGGAGGGAGATTTGGTATTATTTTTTCTCATATATTCTAAACCTACAGTAATTGTTAATCAATAAACACATAAATGAAGGAACAAGGAATCTTGTATATGATAAAATATTCATAAAAACAGCAGACTGAAAGCTACCATGTTCAGATAAACATTTGCCAGCCTTGAAGAACCACAGGAAAGGGAAGGGGGAGAAATTACCTCTTTAAAAACATATTTTTATTTAATACACTGGGGGCTACAGCAATTATAATAACATTTCAATTCTATATGTACCAGCAGACAACATGCATGAGCATGTGAAAGAATTCTTAACCATAAAAGATCATTTAGGCTGCCATCTGGAATTCATGCAATGCTTAGGTTCGAGATACAGAAATAAGAAATAGTCTTTTTGCTCATGGGCAGTGCTGAATGAGCCAAACATATTAGGTCAGCATTGTTAAACTAATGCAAAATGAAAGTGGTGTCATGTCAGCTATTTTTCATTGTTTTGTATTAGCATCCTAATGTGTTAGTGAATTTGGTGTTTAGATATAGAAGACAAATACTGATGATTTGATGTGAGCAAAAACTAATAGGATAACTTAACTATGCTATCATTCAAACACGATCACAGAGGTTAGTGCCTGAATAAATCACATATGGAAATATTAAATAGATACAATACTTGGGTTGAGCATTGCAACATCTAACTTTTAGGTACCCAGAAAATCACTAGAATCCATAAAGCCCTTTTGAAAATGGGACTCTGACACTTCTGTCGATTTTATTCTTGATCCTGAGCCAAAAGACTAAGAAAAAGAAGAGGAGATAGGAATAGGAAGATGTAAAACTTCATCCAATGGACCATAAAAGCTTGATTCAAATCTCAGCTGTAATAGCATACAACACACGCACACACACAGTGCCCAGTGGTGGGGTGCCCCCGTTGATTATATCCCTCTAATGCCTGGCATAATGTAATACTCAATCATATCCAGATAACTAGAGTTATATCCTAGTTTAGCTCAGAAAGGAATGAGAGCTTATAGGCATATTCTTACTCCTTACTTGGTACCGTAAGAAAACCAGTACAGTCTCAGTGACTGCCTGTCTCTGATGAAAAAACAACGAGGAGTCCTTGTGGCACCCCAGAGAGGGATATAAAAACAGGACATGGGCAGAGAGAAGCAAAGAAGTTTGAAAGTACTTGCCCTTTTGTTCTATGAGTCTGATACAACTCCCACTGATGTCATTTCATGAACTTCAATGACCGGGTTCGCAGCACTTCTGAAAATCAAGTCACTTGTTTAGGTGCCTGAATGTGGACTTATGAGTTTAACTCTAGACCTCCAGCTTTTAAAATCTGATTTTAATAAATGACATAGACAAGCTGCACCATCATCTGTTTCTTCACAACTCTCATATTTTTCCAGCGGATTTTTCTGTCTCAGCAATGCCTATTTTTTCCTAGCTGCTATTGCCTTACAGCTATCAAATTAAAACCCATTGTATAACCTTATCAAAGTCCAGAAGAAACTTCTATTCTGCCAATTTGACACAGAGCTTTTCCCTGAAGTCCTTTTGCATGCAAAATGCCTAATAAATTAGTGGAAATTTTGCCTGAGTGTTGACTGCAGGACTGGGTTCACAGAACCCAGTCCTGAAAATGGATCCAGCGACAGATCTTCCCATCCAATTACTGAGGCTCCAGTGGGTCCACCTGTGTGGATTCAGTTGCACACTAGGCCCATGGTTTATGAACATTATAGGATTGTCCACCCTCCAAGATTGTCCTGGGAGACTCCAGGAATGAAAGATTAATCTTTAATTCAGATGATGAAATGTTCAGGAACTCATCCAACAAAAGTCGGCAACCCTAATGAACAAGGAAGTGCTGCTCAGCACAGGAAGGTATGAGAAAGTCAGGAGACTTTCACAGTTAGTTTTCTGCTAAACATTGTTAAGCATATTTGGTTAATTCCAAATTGCTTTAATATAAATATTTAAATATCATCCTAGTCACACCCTTCACCATAATAGAAATTATTTACCTTAAAGTTATACTACATTCAGCCATGTCTACACTACAAAATTATGTCAACTTAACTTATGTCAACATACAGCCACTACAGTTATTAAATCACTAGTATGCGTGCCCACCTGGCTCCTAGTGCAAGCAACATGTGTCCTCACCAGGAGCGACTTGTATTATCAGTGTAGGGCATTGTGGTATGGCTCCTGAAAGCCCGTAACAGTTGACATAAGCTATGCAGGGTTTTTATGACTTGTAGACTCAAAAGTTTTACATTGTTTTATTTTTGAATGCAGGGGGGTTTTGTACATAATTCTACAGTTGTAAATTCACCTGTCACAATAAAGAGATTGCACTATAGTACTTGTATTAGGTGAACTGAAAAATACAATTTCTTTCATTTTTACAGTTCAAATATTTGTAATAAAAATAATATATAGTGAGCACTGTGCACTTTGTATTCTGTGTTATAATTGAAATCAATATATTTGAAAATATCCAAAATATTTAAATAAATGGCATTCTATTATTGTTTAACAGTGCAATTAATCGTGTGATTAATTTTTTTAATCACTTGACAGCCCTACCTTGAAAAGATAACCAGTGCCTGCAGATATGCTGTTTGTAGAGATTATCAGAATTATATTCATAATCACAATTTCATTATAACTATCATATCAAAAAGATACTAACTAATGTTTCTACTACGGTAATTTGAAAATTTTCTTGTGCATTGATAAATTACTTACTTAAGGCCAGTAATATTAAGATGCGGTACTTATAAAGGGCCAGTTTTCTATAAAGATTATGATCATTTCATAAAAAGACTGATTAAGGGAAGATACACGTAACCTGTATAAAATCTATTTAAAGAATTTCTAGGATTCACCACTGCTACAGGAGATAGAAGCTTTTGGATATCACATCCAGAATGGTTTGGATTGTTCTGAATATCCCTCCCATAAGTTCTAAACTCCATGCTCAAAACTCCCACTGACTTCAAATAGAATTTGGGGCTCATAAGGACCATAGGGGGCTCTCCCCAAATGTACTCCTTCTCTCTGGGTAATCTCATCTGCAAACACAAATTAAACTACCATCATTATGCTGATGACCCACAGTTCTCTACTCCAGGTCCATCTCCTGTTCAAACTAAAATTACAGCCTGTCTCTCCAACATCTCTCCTTCTATATCAAGCCAATGATTAGTGCAAGATCAGTAAGGCTAAAACAGAACTCTTAATCCTCTCTCTCTCCATTCTCCTCCCTCTCTGCTACCTCCTTTTTTGATCAGTGTGGACAAACCACTATCCTGCCTGACCTGCAGGCCTGTAGCCATTGTCTTTGACTTGGACCTCTCTCTAGCTCCTCACATCCAACCTATGTCTAAATCTTGCCAATTCTTTCTGCATAACATCTCTAAAAAATGGCCTTTCCTATCCATTCACACAACTAAAACTCTTGTCCAGGCTCTCATCATCTTCCACTTGATTACTGCAACATCCTTCTCTGATGCTTTGACAAATACAATCTTGCCCCGCTCAGATATATTCATAATGATACTTCAAAAATCATTCTCCTAGGCCAGGGACACATGTATCCCTGGGGATATGCAGATACCTTCCAAGGAGTACATCAATTCATCTAGATATTTGCCTAATTATACAACAGGCTACATAAAAAGAACTAGCAAAGTGAGTGCAAACTAAAATTTCATGCAAACAATGACTTGTTTACACTGCTCTATATACTATAAGCTGATATATAAGTACAATATTTATAATCCAATTGATTTATTTTATAATTCGATGGTTAAAAATGAATGAGAAAATAAGCAATTTTTCAGTAATAGTGTGCTGTGACACTTTTGTATTTTTATGTCTGATTTGGTAAGCAAGTGGTTTTTAAGTGAGGTGAAACTTGGGAGTATGCAAGACAAAACAGACTCCTGGAAGGGGTACAACAGTCTGGAAAGACTGAGAGCCACTGCCCTTGCCCATTGCTTTGACCATGTCAACCCTCTCTTTAAATCCCTCCACTGGCTCCCCCTTCTCTATCACATCAAACACAAACTGCTTATTTTCACTTTCAAGATCCTTCACATTCAGTCCCCACCCTACCTGTTATCTCTCTTTTCCCATTGAGCTGTCAATGCACAGTACTGGTTGGTCTATAATGCCAGCCTCCATCAGCCACGCATTAAGTTTTCAAACAAGCACCTTCATGCTGTCTGCCATGCTGCCCTTCACACTTGGAAGGCAAACCCCATAAACACCTGCAAAGCTACCTCATTATCCACCTTCAAATCCCTCTTTTTCCATCCTGCCTATGAAATCTTGACAACGTTTAGACTACAGATGTGCTATGGCCACTGCCTATCATGCTGACCAATATTGCCTCATTGTATCTCTGTACACACCCATCAGTCGGTATCCATCTGATGTCTCCTGTCTTCTACTTAGTCTATGTCTACACTGCACACACAGCTGTGCCACTGCAGTTGTGCCATTGTAAGGTGCACAGTGTAGCTGCTCTTTGTCGCTGACAGCAAGCTCTCTTGCAACAAAATAAAACCACCCTCAATGAAGGGCGGTAGTTTCATGTATGGGAGAGCATCTCCCAACGACAAAGCACTGTCTATACCGGTGCTTTTTGGCATTAAAACTTTTGTCATTCAGGACGGTATTTTTTCACACCCTTGAGCAACAAAAGCTTTAACGACGATAGTGTCAGTGTAGACAAAGCCTTAGAGTGCAAGCTTCTTGGGGCAAAGATGATCTATTTGTTATCTGTTTGAACAGCATCTAGCACAATGTAGGTCCTGATTCACGGCTAGGGCCCCTAAGTGCTAATAAATAATAATCCAATAAAATGTTACATTTATGTTGATTGTATTAAATTCAGAATGAGTTATTAAAATAACTTGTAACAGTTGACTAAACCCTGATATGCTGCAGGCACTGAATTCACATGGCAATTTTGTTTCATAACTTGAGTCCTACTTACTATTTATCATGGCTATTCTAATTATTCCCTGATACAGAACTAATGTAAAACTCCAATTAATGTTCTAAAAACTGTGACTCAACCAGCCCAAAAGAGAACTATTAAACACTTAGATAAACCTGTCAATTTATAAAGCCTTTCAAACATGTGATATACAGCAAATTAGGTAAATATATAAATAGTAAGCCATCATAATGTGAATTCTTGACACTATAGAAAACAGCAGCTTCTCATGACCACAGTAGTCCATCATATTGTTGCACCTTTTTGACCCAAGTGGATAGTGAAAGTTTGGGGCCCCAGGAATGATCCAACTCAGATTAGAAATTGATGAGGAAGAAAATTCCAGACTCTGATACAATCTTGCTTATTTACAAGGAATGAACAAAGCTCTTCTTCTCCAAATGCAAGAGGAACCAAAAACAGAGGCTAGCTTCTCTGCTTACACCTTCAATCATAGGCGCCAACTCCCTGGGTGCTCTGGGGCTGGAGCACCCACAGGGAAAAACTGGTGGGTGCTCTGCACCCCACCTGCAGCTCCCCACCCTGCCCCCCCACCTCATCTCACCTCCGCCTCCTCCCCTGAGTGCATCTTCCCCACTTCTCCCCCTAGCTCCCAGTGCTTCCTGCTGCAAAACAGCTGTTTTGCGGCAGCAAGTGCTGGGAGGGAGAAGGGGGAAGGCGGCATGCTCGGGGAAGAGGTGGGGCCTGGCAGGGATTTGGGGAAGGATTCCAATAAGGGGGGGGGGGGCAGAGTTGGGGCAGGGACTTTAGGGAAGGGGTTGGAAATGGGGGAGGGGCATGGGCAGGGTTGGAGAGGGGCCGGGGCATGCAGGGTCAAGCACCCACTAGCACCAGGAAAAGTTGGTGCCTATGCCTTCAAGCATTTTAGCCAGCACCAGAGCCAAAAGCTCTCTCTAGGCTTCGCACAGGGTCACACCAGGCTTACAGTCTTCTGCTTGGCTTTCTTTCCCTGCTTCTTGCTTTCTCTACCAGTTTCTTGTCTGTCCCAACTTCCCATCAGATTCTTCCACACCCAGAGAGAGACACCTGCTCACCTGGTCAGAACAATACCCAGTGGATCCCTCCGCTCTCTGGACATAGTTTCCAGTCAGACTCCACTGTGCCTTGTTTTAGGTGTGGCCCCTTAACTGTCCTTACAGCAATCTTAAAAGAAGGGCACATTCACACATTAGTTTCAACAAAGTTTTAACTCAAATGCATAAAAGTTTTAACCCAGCTCATTACAATATTAATATTTTTATAGCGACTTCTCAATGAAACAGTGTCTTGATAGAACATAATTGTTTGAGACCAGAGCACTGTTTACTAAATGGATTTCAGAACTATTGGGCATATCTTCAAAACAAGAAAAGGTGCATGTTCACGTTCAAATACCTAACTGGATATAAAATCCTAATGGGCACAAACCACACAAGTCAAGGTTTACAGTGCCAAATTTGCCTAGCTACCTCATGATAAACTGTACAAGTACCTGGTCTCACTTCAGATTTTACAGCAAAATAACTATCTTTTGTAACTTACCTCAGTGCAAAAGAATAACAACCCAACCTTTGTGTTAGTGAAAACAATTGAGAAGTGTAGTGTTGTGAGTCTTTGACCAAAGAGATTGTAAAGGTGTATTACTAAGTTATCATTGGTGGACCAATTCTGTGTACCATAAATCACTATGAAATTTTAGAGGCAAAGTGTGCAATAATGAGGCTTTTAAAGCTCTAGTTTATTGAGTGTAAATATTGCTTTCAACCCAGTGGGGATGAATGTTTATTAAAATACATTAATTCTTTATCATTAAAGCTATGGATAAGCAAATCTATGTTTAGCTCATAAACAGAAGCCATGTACTGAGACACCAGATAAGAGAAAATAGGAACAACACTTCTCACATACTTATATGGCCCAGTAAGAATAACAACGTATTTGATTACATGCTGATATGGTATTAGAACAATAAGTAAACAGTCAAAGCAGCAACCAAACTCTAAGCATCAACATCCCACAAATATATGCCCATAGCATATGTGGCATACTTTCAGACACAGAAATATTACCAATCAGCCAAAAGCCTTGAATATATCAATGATTTGCTAGATATGAATAATACATTTCCACTAGATGCACATTTCCTCCTAAATAGTACTGTTCACTGGTGAACAGTCACAGCTCACATTTCGTTCATCGGGAGCAGACGACCTTGGAAAAATCAGGAAACTAAACTTCTGTATGACTCATCTCTTAAAATGGTAAGAATGTTTATGTGGGCTTCATTAGTGTTTGCAAAGTACTTTGAGATCCTCAGATGGAAAGTATTATAGAAGTGCAAATTATCATTATTACTGTTGAACCAGATGATTATTTCTAGAAGCACTCAACATGAATGCTGTCATAGCTTCCTTATTTAGTCAGTTTACACTCATTTTACGGGGGTACACTCAGAGACACAAGGACATAAATTCTGTCTTCTAATTTGCATAAACCACTATAAATGTTTAGCTGTGACTTGTTCACTTACTCCAGCTCTCATAACAACCAATGCTTCTCAGTTACTTATCTATATAGTTAATGCCGTGCAAAAAGAAAAACTGGGAATTCAAGCATTAATGGCAGCTTCAAATGTGACTCCCAACATCAAAATGAGATGTCACTCTGACAGTTTTGCATGTACTAACTTCATTTACTGTAAAATATTAATAGCAACCAAATCTCAAGGAAGCTAAAGACAATGCATGGTCTCATTGCTAAGACAACATGTATTCCTTCAGCAGAGCACTGATGAGGATTTCTGCAAGACCATTGCTAAAATCCCACCACCAAAGTGAAGGGGTACGTGATTACTCTACATCTGATGGAATTCAACTCCCTTCTTGGATATTGCTACATTTTGCTGCTAGAGATGGCTTATCCCTGGAGCTCATAAAAGTACTTCTCGGAGCAATTTTTTGCCTTTATAATGGACACCTTTGTACATATTTAAAAAAAAATCCCCAAGGCTCTGGACGGCGCCTACCTCAAGCACCTCCCAGCAGTGGCAAGTCCCCCCTCCGGTGCCTATGAAGCGGCATGGCCGCTGCCTCGTCCACAGGTGCCGCCTCAGAAGCTCCCACTGCCTACCGTTCCTGGCTAATGGGAGCTGTGGGGGCAGCACTTGGGGTGGGAGCACATGAGGAGCCCCCTGGCTGCCCCAACACATAGGAACTGGAAGGGGGACATGCCATGTGGAGGCTAGCAGGGAGCCTGCCAGACAAGATGTGCAGAGCTGCCAACCAGACAGTCAACAGACCAAGTGCTGACCAGAGCTGCCAGAATTCCTTTTCTACTGGATGTTCCAGTCGAAAAATCAGACACCGGGTGACCCTAGTACACATATGCACACACACCATTTCAAGTGACACACATTCAACCCTGTGCTACACTATCAATATGCTCAGTATGTATTTCCAGAATCAAGTATAAACAATTCCAGTGAAGTGCACTTAATATATATTCTGCAAGTTATTTCTCCTACCTTGGTTATAAGAATCCCGTTTTATTTAAATGGGGAAGCAAATTAATACATTCTCCTGTCACTCACCAATTCCTCTGGATGCTGTGCTCCCCTGAGAGACAGAATTTATCACAGGTGAAGTGGGACCATTTTTGTAGAAGCCCATTCTAAAATACTGACAGCACATCACTGCCTTTCTTCATTTCAGATAATCACCTTAGCTGAGGATTGTGCTAGTATGACACCAGCAAAAAAAATGGCAAACCTGGTATTGGGCATGAGACCAGGCCTATTAAAATGCACACATTATTATAAATCAGAGCATCAGTACATTATGACCACAGGAACAATGATATTCCTATTAAGATGTTACTTAATATGTGAATAGGATAATGAAAGTGCATTTATTTTTCTTTACATGATTTCTGGGTTGTTTTTTCTTTTTTTCTTTTTTTTTCAAAAAAATCACAAAATAGCATTGCAGAGAACCAACCCAGAGTAGACATCAAATAAGGAAGTTGGCAAATAATGGATTGATCATTATTTTTAAAGCATTAAAAGCATTATGTTTAAAAGACAATATGGGACATTAATACTTAACACACATGGGAATGTTCAGACATATACAACAGTAGGAGCAGAAGTTAAATTTAACTTCCTCAGCGGGTCAAATTTTGCTGTTCAGGGTAATGTTCAGACATCAGGTGAAATTAAAGCAATCCAATCATCCAACCACAAGCCACACCAAAGGACCAATAGTAAAAAGTAGACAAACTTGAAAAAGGAGAGATGTAGTGAAAAGAAAGTGGCTTAATGTGGCCAAAATTGTCAGACAAAGTTGTGGTTTGCTACTGGACAAAGAAAAATGAGATAAGAAGCAATTTTTACACCAATTCTTTTCCTGTGAAGACCACAGGAAAAGTGGTTATAGACAGACCACCAGTCAGAATTTCCATTAAAGAAGCATGAATCATTTTATTTGATTCTCTTCACTTTGAGTCAAAGAGCATCTGAATGGAAGATCTAAGAGATATGAGTCTAAAGAAGTGACCCCTTGAAACACAGGCACTTATTCATGGTATTTTTCCTTCTTTTAATAAGAAAAGCCTGTGACATTAAAACTGTAATTACATAGCACTTTGACTGAAAAAGTTCCAGCTACTCCTCAAGATGACAGCTCCAACCACAGTGGAAACACAGACATCTGAACAACACATCAGTAAATGTTATGTAACATAAATAATGATAAGTAATAAAGCTGACTTTTGTATACTGTTTTCTGGATGACATTCCATCTAGTCTATTGAAATAATTGACCATTTCTTAGAAAATGCATACCTGGCTGTACAGAGGTCTGAATGACTCGTGTATTACAATTACTCAACATTATGACTAATATTTACTGCATGCTACTTACCCAGTTTTCTTAAGAATACGGAGACCTTGAAGACACATTATTTGAATAATGATTGTATACAACATTGCTAAGCACCTTAGAAATACATACATATATAAATTTTATATACAGATATATATGCACGCATGCCCTTCAGGATAGGGACTGTCTTCCATTACATCTAAACAATGCCTAGCACGATGGTGCCCCAATCCTGCCTGTTCCCCTTGGTCGCTATTATAACACAAACAATAAATAGTAATGGGCCAAATTCCCCACTAGTGTAAAGGGGTGCATTTCCATGGACTTACTGAGGTTCCCCCATTTGCCCAGCAGAGGGCACTCCAAGGATGACCAGATGTCCCATTTTTAAAGGGATAGTTAGAACAAAAGCAGAGCCAACAGTGATGCCTATTGTTTGAGAGAAGGTCTGTGTTATAAGATGGCCCACCAGGGAGTGCTCCAGCAGCAGGCTGTAGCAGAACAATGCCCCTGCTTCAGCTTCCCCTTTCTCTAGCTCATGCAAAGGAACATAGTCTCTTAGGATAGGGCTATACTACGCGCTGGATCGGTGGGTAGCGTTCAATGTATCGGGGATCGATTTATTACATCTCGCCTAGACGCGATAAATCAATCCCCAAAAGCGCTCCCGTTGACTCCAGAACTCCAGCTCCGCAAGAGGAGTAAGCGGAGTTGACAGGGGAGCCGCCGCGGTCAACCCGCCGCCGTGGGGACGGCCAGTTAAGTTGAACTAAGGTACTTCGACTTCAGCTACGCAAATAGCACAGCTGAAGTTCCATACCTTAGTTCGAACCTCTCTCCCCACCCCCACTAGTGTAACCCAGGCCTTAGTGTCTGGTTCTAAGCCTCCGTCTGGGCATAATTTATTCACATGCACAAGTGCAGAACTTCCCCCAAAACCTTATAATAAAAACATTTTCCAATCTCCAAAATAAACAAACATAGAGCAGGTTTTGCCCACTCTTCTCTCCTAGCACACCACTAGCAAGTCACCCAACCAACAGTCAACAGCAGCACTGTTCCTTTGAACACTGATCACTGCCCCACTCTCCAGGCCTTCTGGCCCGCGCGTGTTCCCACAGCTTTCCATTCGGGTCTTTGCCCAAAGGACTCCCTCTTTTGCAGTGTCCCACTCCTCCTGGCCTCTCTGCCTGGGAGCCCTACCGCTGTTCAGCGGATCCACTGTCCAACAACAACCCTCTAACTGTGGGACTGACTTCCCCTATCCAAGCTGCACCAACTCCTTTTTCATAGGGACACTGCCTGAGCCTTCCGCTCATCAGGGGTCCCCTGCTTTGGTCATTTCTCAACAACAGCTTGTTCCAGCTCTCCTGAGAACTCAGCTCTTCGCCCTGTTGGGATCTAGAAGCTGTCTTCCAGCAACTCCTGCCCACTCTTCCTTGATGCTTCCTGTCTCTCTCCAAGTCTCAGGGATCTCTCAGCAGCACCTATTGTGTTGGACTCCTCTCAGGCTCTGTCCCCTACCAATCTCCCCCTCTAAAACTCAGGTGCCCTTTTTAAGCCCAATTGGTGCACTGGCCTCTTCCCTCTTAAAGAACCAATATCGCCCCGGGACAGGACTGCTTTCTATACCACGCATAAAGATACATCCACAAAAGACTTCATAAATATATAGGAATTACTTAAATACCACATGACAATTGATTTTGTTTTTAAATGTATGGGACCAAATCCTGAGTTCTGTGCTCAATTTTTAATATAGAGCTTACTTAGGCAAACTCCCAGTTAAAACAAACACCTTAAGTATGGCAGTGACATGCCTACCTAGGTTTGTGCACTTTGGGCCCAGTCCAACTTCCACTGAAGTCAGTCAGATTCTGCCAGTTTAGTCGGACCACTATTAATATGAAAGCTAAGATTATTACATATCTGTGATGAAGCCTAAGAAATATAGAAGTATTTAAAAGTGAATCAAGTGAGTTTAGAGTTGATAGTCGAATGTAGAGAAATCTTAATGTTATTCATACACACAACTGAAGATCGACTTTAGCAATAATTGGCTAGGACAAAAGAAAAATTCAGGACCAAATAAGTATAATAACTTAAATAACTACAAATATTTTATAGGAAAAAGAGAGATTAGACTGCTATAATGGCAGACATAGAAGTTTATTATAAATATATATTAAAGTAACCTATTGTTAATATTGTTACAAACAAAACTGTATTGCCAAAATACATTTAGATAAGATTATCATTCAGTGATAATAGTGACATTGTAGCTGTGTTGGTCCCAGGATATTAGAGAGACGAGGTAGTTAACTGATCTCTCACAATAGAAGTAGCTTCAATAAAAGATATTACTTCACCCATCTTGTCTCTCTAAATTCAGTAATAATATCAATTTGCATTATATTCATAATACTGTATGAATTAACACATTTGATCAGTTTTGAATATTCAAGGAAAATTCAGTTCCTTTACTGTTATCCAACTATCTTTATTTTTTCTGTATTTTTTACAAATTTCTAGTCCTTGTCTATGCTAACACTTTTGCTGGCAAAATTTTGTCAGTCAGTGGTAGGTGAAATACACACAACCCTGCCTGACATAAGTTTCAATGACTTAAGTGCTGGTGTGGACAATGCTACATCGGCGGGAGACACTCTCCTGCCAACATAGCTATCGCCGCTCATTGGGGGTGGTTTAATGATGCTAGTGGGAGAACTCTCTCCTGCCAGCATAGCGCAGCTACAGTGGTACAGCTGTGCCACTGTGAGGTCCATAGTGTAGACATAGCCTTAGTTAACTTTATTTTGCTAAGTAAAATGTACAAGAGCAGAGATATACTGTTCACTTCTTAGGAAAGCATATAACACTCAGTAGATTTGAGCAAAAGCAAGACACAGTGGGTGAAACACTGGTCCCATGTATGGCAGAGTTACCACTGACTTCAAGAGAGCCAGGATTTCACCCAGTATTTTTTCAACTGAATGTGTCCTTAATGCAGCATTCTAAACCTTATATTCATCCAAAATGGTTTGTATTTAAAGTTAATTCCCATGCAACGACTGCATCAGTTTCATGCTGGTGCTGCTCTTACTGGCACGGGCACTGTGATTAGGAACGGATGCACAAGTGTGAGCATTCCTGCAGGATGGTTCTGGGAAAGAATTTTTAAAATGCAAGTGAAGTGAGGGTGGAGGAAAAAGTGAGAGAGTACTGAGGCCTGGTCTACACTACAAAGTTAGGTAAATGTGAGCCACCTTGCACCAACCTAATTGTGCATGTGTCTACACTTAAAATCGTCTCCCATTAGTTGAAGCACCCTGTTACAGCCACACCATCTGCCAAGTGGCACTGAGCCATGGTCGATGCACAGAGATTGACACAATGTGAGTATAGATGCTGTATGACCTATATCAAGGCTAACTGTCCGCCAGCATCCCACAATGCCCAACACTCACTGCTCTGGTCACAATTGTGAATTCCACTGCCTCCAGGTCACAGAGACAGGAAGCCACACACACCCTTTAAAAACCCTGCAAATGTCTTTAAATGCCTTTTCCCTGATTGGCCAGTGTGGCAAGTATACCCAACAACACTTTGTTGTTGTGTGCAACTGCCCCACCGACCATGTTGGCAGTATGCTCCAGAGGCGCTCCGGCCTGGAGTAGACAGGAGCTGTTGGATCTCCTGGGCAGGTGGGGAGAAGTGACTGTACAAGTACAGCAATGGACCAGCTATAGAAACATGGACATGTATGAGCAGATTGCAGTGAAGGATGCAGGAAAAGGGACACAACAGGAATCAGCAGCAGTCCCACTTAAAAGCAAAGGAACTATTCCAGGCACAAAGTCAGGGAGACCAACAATCAATCTGGTGCTGAGCCACAGACCTGCCACTTTTACAACCAGCTTCACACTTGGTGGAGCCATCGCCAGCGCCCTGCTACCCACAGCGGATACCTCCGAGAAGCCCAAAACAGAGGCACAGACCCTTGCCATGAACAGCAAGGAGTAAGAGGAAAAGGAGTAGGATCGGGGACATGCAACGGGGGTTCAGCTATCCCACAAGTCATGACCTATCTGAGACTCCACCACAGTCCTGTCAGTCCCAGCGGTTAAGCTCGGGGGAGCCCAATACAGGGGAAGGAACCTTGGGTAAGTGTGTGAACACATTTCCCATTACAATGTTTTAATTTAGTGATGGCGCCCAACTCCCACATAGCAGGACACAACTATCAACTTTGCATTAATTTACTCATAGTAGAAGAGGTAACAACACAACAAGGAGAGGCAGAGCTGTTGTTTGCTTTTCATTCCCAGGTACAGTTGGGGGGGGGGGGGGTCTGCAGAGCAGTTTGTTAATGTACACAGGGAGGTCCCCTGAATCCTCCTTAGAGATCTCAGTGAAATTTTAATGGGAACACTCTGCAATCCTCCCCCGAAGGTTTCTAGGGATGGCTGCCTTATTTCTTCTTCCCTGGTAGGGCACTCTCCTATACAGTCAGTAGCAGGCACCATTGCAGTACAGAGGCTAGCGGCATATGGGTCCGGGTGGCTTTGAGACACCAGCAGCTGTGTTTTCCTGTGCCTTTGTTACCTTCAGCAGCAAGATATCAGCTAAGATCACCACTGCCAGCATTCAGACCCATGGAAACAGAGGCCCAAATTGTATTGTTTCGTGCAATTCCCACCTCATTTCCCTTCCACCTAAGCCCCTTCTGGGTAATACTCACCATGGCTGGGGCTGGAGAGTGCTCCAAGGTTGCACTGTCAATAAGTGTGCCTTGTTTAAAACTATAGGGAAGCAAGGGAAGGGAGTTTTGAATCTTAACTTTCGCTCTCCATTGTGACTATACTGACAATGATGCTTCTGTGTGTTTTATCTGTAGCTGCTGCTGTGGCCTTGACGAGTTCCCTGCCTCCACACTGGCTGAACACCTGACCAGATAAGGAGGGAAAAGATGAGGACTCAAAATGACATGTTCAGCGAGGTTTACAAAGCCAGTACCGCAACAGACCACGAACAGAGGGCCTGGAGGGTAAATATTTCAGAGAGAATGGAGAAGGAAAGAGTGGACAGATGAAAGGCCCAGGAGTTCCAGGAGGCAAAAGAGAGGGAGATGCACCAGGACATAATGGGGCTTCTCTGGCAGCAAACACAAATGCTGCAGACTCTTGTGGACTTAAAGGTTCAACAGGCATGGACTCGTCTCCCTTTTCAGTCAATGCAGAACTCCATTCTAGCTCCTCCCTACACCCTCACAACACCCCATGTGGCATCAGGGGCTGCATCCCATCACCTACCAATCCACCCGGGGATGGGGGCAGTATGGACAACCACAGCTTCACATACACTGACCTGTGAGAGCCACAGTTGCTATATGTGCAACCAAAATGGACTGAAATGGACAGTAATGTTCTTTCCCCTTGTTTAGTTCTGTTCCATTAACTATTTCAGTAGTTCTTACTGTATTTGGTTTTTCAATTGCACATAGTTTCTATGCACTGATTTTGGTACGCAATAAAAATCTATTTTTGGGAACATAGTTTGTCTTTATTATTTCACAACATGTGACACAGAATGCCTAGCACTACTGAAAGCACACACAAGTTGTTGTACAGGGCAACAGAACCCATGGGACCAGTGATCAGAGAGGTAGCCACGTTAGTCTGGATTTGCAGAAGCGACAAAGAGTCCTGTCTAGTCCTTAAAGACTAACAAAAGTATTGAAGCATAAGCTTTCGTGGGCTAGTACCCACTTCGTCGGATGCAATGAAGGGATCAGTGACACTGTAATAATTATAAAAGTACAGTAACTCCTCACTTAACATTCTAGTTACGTTCCTGAAAAATGCAACGTTAAGTGAAACTATGTTAAACTAATCCAATTTTTGAATAAGATTTAATGTAAATGCAGGGGGTTAGGTTCCAAGGAAATTTTTGGGGGACATAAAAAGGGCATTATATACTATACAGTACTGTACTGTGGTTGGGAAGTTCCCCTGGCTTACCCCACTCAGGCACACCCCTCTGCAGGCAAGGACACTAGGAAACACCTTCACAGCAGCAGTGGCAGACCGAGTCCTCCAGGATCACTACGGGCATTTCACAACTTCACCAACTGTAGTCTGCCAGCTGGTAAAGAATATCCCTGCTTGTAGCAATATACTTACTAACTATGGCAGCTTTATGCCAACATAACTTGCATTAACGAAAGTTTGTATAGTGTGATAGAGGAGGGTCAGGGAGCTGCGGTAGAGTGCTTGAGGGGAGATATGTAAGCTCAGAGCTAATAGGGGCGTGGCTCCCTGTGGACTAGGGAAGCTGGCGGCAGATTGATTGGAACACCTGCAATCAATTAAGGTCCTTTAAGAACCTAATAAAACCCCCTGCTTCAGGCAGACTGGGGAGGAGGACAGGAGTTTGGAGGAATTGGAACAGTTTGGAATCAAGATTACCCAGACCCTAGGTAAAGAGACACCTGACTTGTGTAGTGAGAGGGCAGGAAGCCCTCTCACTACACAAACTGAAGGGTAGGAGAGGGAAGTAGCCCAGGAGAAGGAATAGCTAATTCAGGTGGTTTACCGCTATCCTGGGCCGGGACCCGGAGTAGAGGGTGGGCCCAGGTCCCTCCCTCTCCACTCCCTCTCCTATAGGATACTAGTGGGACAGTTAATACCCTGTTCAGGGGCAAGAAATGGCTCCCTGAACCCCCCACAAGAAGAGAAAGTGCGGGACCCATCATAATAGAGCCAGCAATTTGCCACGATAGATACAGCCTTAATGGCATCTACAGAACAAACCCACAGGTTCATAGAAAAGGCATTAACTTTCTCACTTTCGCTACAAAGAGGATGACAGCTACCTGCTCTGAATGCAAGGATTTGCAGTGTAGAAGGGCTAGGTCATTGTGGGAAATTAGTTAATTTCCACAGCACCCCATAAAGAGTGATATGTTGTGGGGAGACGAATCAAATCTGGCAGAATGTGACAAGAAAACAGTCTCCAGAAAGAGGACTGGGGCTGAAGGCAGAACATAGTGAAGTTCTCTCTTCCTTTCTGGACTCCGGCTAATGAGCCACCCCTTTACCTTGGATGAAAGAAGCTCTGCAGTATTTGTGTTTGGCCCTGAGGGCAGCAGGATATTTTTTACATCTACCTGATTAGGAATTGCCAAGTGGCCCATCCAGTCCAGTACCCTGCCACTGACCATGGCCAGCACTAGATGTTTCAGAGTACGATGGAATAAACTCTGCATTAGGCAGTTATGAAATTATCTGCCTCCAGGGAATGATTGGCTTATGCCCTGACAATGAGGGTTTATATCCCTCATATATCTTATATCCCTTTTAGTATTTACTCTGGTTATCCATATGGGAATGTAGAAATTGTCAGACTGGATCAGACCCGAGGGTAGGGTTGCCAACCTTCTACTTGCACAAAAGTGAACACCCACCCCTGCCCGCCCCTCCTCCAAGACCCCACCCCTGCTCACTCCATTCCTCCCCATCACCCTCACACACTCACTCATTTTCACCAGGCTGGCTCTGAGGGTTGAGGTGTGGGAGGGGGTATGGACTCTGGACTAGGGGTGTGGGTTCTGGGGTGGGGCCAGAAATGCGCGGTTCAGACTGCGGGTGGGAATCCTGGGCTAGGGCAGGGATTGGAGTGCAGGGAGGGTTAGGGCTCCAGCTGGGGTGTGGGATCTGGTGTGGGGCCAGGGATGAGGGATTTGGGGTACATGAGGGAGCTCTGAACTGGGGCTGAGGGGTTCAGAGTGCGGGAGGGGGCTGCAGGCTCGGGGTTGGGATGTGGGGATGCGTGAGGGCTGGGGATGAGAGCTTTGGGTTGCAGGAGGATGCTTTCAGCTGGAAACAAGGGGTTTCGAGGGCGGGAGGAGATTAGGGCTTGGGCAAGGGGTTGGGGTAGAGTGGGAGGGCTCCAGGGTGGGGAGGAGGGATTTGTGGTTCAGGTGCTACTCTGGGCCAGAGGTTCAGAGGGCAGGAGGGGGTCAGGGCTGGGGCAGTGGGTGCAGGCTTTCGGGTAGGGCTCGGAATGAGGAGTTTGGGGTGCAGGAGCATGCTCCAGGGTGGGATCAAGGGGTTTGGAGTGCAGGAGGGGGATCAGGGTTGGGTCAGGGAGTTGAAGTGCAGGAGGGGTTTAGAATTGCAGGCTCCAGGCAGCACTTACCTCAAGCAGCTCCTGGAAGCAGCGGCATGTCCCCCATCTGGCTCCTACATGGTGACACGGCCAGGCAATTCTGCACACTTCCCCAGCCACAGATGCCACCCCTCAGCTCCCACTGGCTGAAGTTCCTAGCCAATGGGAGCTGCGAAGCCAGTGCTTGGGACCGGGGCAGTGTGGGGAGCCCCCTGGCTGCCCCTATGCATAGGAAGCAGAGTGGGGACATGCCACTGCTTCCATGAGCTGCACAGAGCCATGGCCAGCAGGGAGCCTGCCTTAGCCCCGCTCCACTACCAACTGGACTTTTAACGGCCCGGTCAGCAGTGCTGATCGGAGACCCAGGGTCCCTTTTCAATCAGGCATTTCAATTAAAAATTGGACACCTGGCATCCCTACCTGAGGGCTGTCTAACCCAGTGGTTCTCAACCAGGAGTCCAGGGCCCCCTTGGGGGCTGCAAGCAAGTTTCAGGAGGTCCGCCAAGCATGGCTGGCATTAGATTTGGTAGGGCCCAGGGCAGAAAGCCCAAATCCCACATGCGAGACTGCAGCCTGGGGCTCCGAGCCCTGCCACATGGGGCTGAAGCCAAAGCCTGAGTAACTTAGTTTTGTGTTGCCCCCTATGTCCTGGGGCCCCAGTCAATTGCCCCCCTTGATACCTCCAATACCAGCCCTGGCTTTTATATGCAGAAAACAGCTGTTATGGCCCAGCTGGGCCATGAAATTTTTATACCATACTGCGAGGGGCGGAGCTTCAGAAAGAGAAAGGTCGAGAACCACAGGTCTAGACCACTTTCCTGACTGACAATGGCCAGTACCAGAAGCTGCAGAGGAACGTGTAAGAGCTCCACAGTAGCCAGATCTAAACCCCCTGCCCCCTCCAATAAATCTCATCATGATCTGTAATAGCTACAGACTGGTTTAAGCCCTGAAGCATGAGATTTAATATCCCCCAAAATTTTATCATTAATTATGGGAACACTGGGTATGCTTGTTATCCACACAAATCTCTAATAACTTTCGCAGTCTTGTTATATACATTGTTTGACAGAGCTTTTGAAGAGGGCTTCCCAAAATAATAAGAGCATGGAGCAGAGCTTTTCTTTTCTTTTTTTTTAAAGTAGGTGGCAGGCTGGCAGAATAATATCAGAATAATTATTTAATGCTGCTGGGGGGTTGTTTTGATGAAACATTAAATATGTGTTCAGGCACCTTTTTTATTTTTCAAATAAAAATAAATGAGGGCAATTATTATTATTAATATTGCAGCATCACTCAAATGCCCCAAAAAGAATCATTGTACAGATATGGAAGTAAGCACTGTACAAATACGTACAAGGATGCAATCCCTGACCCCCAAAGAACTTGACTTCTGTTTTCCAATATAGCATCCCGTATTATATCTACACTCCACTGAGTAATGCCAAATCTGTTCGTTCTCCAACTGGTGTGTCAAAGATAACCCAACCCCACACTCTTCATAAAACCCCATGTGTCTACCTGGTACCCACACTCTGTGCTGAATAGGAAGGCTAATACAAAATGTTGAACTATTTTCTCCATTGAGTACATTTTTGTTCCTAAAACAGCAATGAGTTTAGTTCTAGAAAGTAGTTAATGGGCTCATGAACAATATTTGTATTGATGTATTTATGCAGTGTGGTGATTCAATTATGCAACCATGACTGACCCAGAATCTCTTATTCTGGCATTCAGATTTAGTTACATTTACATTACTTTGGACATTTGAACTCAGAACAGATTCCCTGTGTTGATGGTATTATTAACTGAGCTGGTTCCAGCTTTGAAACACCTCTGCTGGTACGTATTTTGTAACAAACCTGTACAAACCCTGAGTTATTCAAGCCTGCATATTGCTTGTCACCCATTGGTATTTTTTAAATCTGTTTATGTTAATGTCATTATATACTTCAGATATTATTGGGAAAAAGACGGTTTGATTTTCAGAGGTGCTGGGCATCTACAGCTCCAGCTGAAATCTGCTGTGGACTCTCAACTGTTCTGAAAATCAGCCTTTAAACATTTACCGCAAGCAGAAAAACCTTTCATCCGAAGTGTTTTTGATACTGGATCAAAGAAATACATTTAAACCTACAGCAGCACAGAAGCATAATCAGACTGCAGTATGCTAAATTAATTTTAATTTAAACAGACCACTGTTTGCTAAAACCAAAAATGAAAAGGAGAGTTTTGAGTATTCCCTCATACCACTTCTGGAATCTCCAGTTTAAAGACCACAGCTTTTAGACCATCCTGCAATCATGGAAAGTGATAAAGATGTGCATCATTCCATTTTCTAACTAGCCATGTCTCCTGTAAAAATTCAGTCCTTTACTACGATACATCCATCTGCCCAAGCAGTTCATCAGATTAAAAGGAAACTATACAAAGAAAGGACCAGTTAAGATTATAATGGGTTCTTTTAAATCAGCTTTTCAGCACTTCAGTGACATATAAAATAACAATCTAGCTCCTTTTGTTCTTTTCAAAACAAAGAACCACTATTTGATAATTAACTGTTCAAGGATAAACTATTTTTTCCAGCTCTTTTCTTACGTTTTTTGCTTTAGCAACCTCTACATTTATTTTAGCAGACCCTATTCAAAAAAGGACTTATTTCATTGTTTTAAAGAAACTGTGGAAAAGTAATACATTGTATTTTCCATTACTTTGCTAGAAACAGCAACATTTTTCATTTCAATTTCATATATTTAAACTAATTTGTAATGAACCTCTGACACTGCCTTTTAAAAATTTGTTCTACACAATCCACAATTTGCACTTCATTACAAAACAACTTTCCTGTGTTACTCTTAGCAAGTTATCATCAAAGGGTTTCATTTTATGAATACAGATCCTTTGAAGCTATTTAAATTAGCTAGCTAAAGATTTTTCATTTATTTCCATCCAAACAAGCACTGTAATGACAGTATAGGTTCTCTATAAAGTGGAATAACACCGAATAATCCTGCTAGATTTTGCTAATTGATCTTCAGATGAATTTTTTGGTTTGTTTTATAAATTTTACATTTCATTGTACAAAAACATGGTTTCCAGTTGCGATGCCTGTAAATAAAGTTGCAGGCAATCTTACATCCAGTAGGGATGACTTTCAGTCATCCTGAAAGAAAATCCACATATGTGAGAGTAAGGCAGTGAAGATTTTCAGCAGCAGATCTAATCAATGCATCATAACCCAGTCACCAAACTATAAATATCAGCACACATGAACAGGCCAGTCACTGGATCTCCACTGAAAATGTATACTGTGACTACAAATATGCTTTATCCACCATATACACAGATAGAGAAATAGGACACGGTCTAAAAAATAGTGTGGAAATGTAGCACTTCTGTAAAAACATTTCCTGAACAGGGTTGCCAGGCGTCATTTTAGACCAGAACACCCGGTCAAAAAAGTACCCTGGTGGCTCCAGTCAGCTTTGCTGACCGGGCTGCTAAAAGTCTGGCTGGCTGTATAACGGGGCTGGAAGACTCCCTGCCTATCCCAGCTCTGCATAGCTCCCAGAAGCTCCCAGGAACTATGGCCAATAGGAGCTGTGGCGGCAGTGCCTTCAGGCAGCAAGCAGAGCCTCCTGGCCGCTTCATCTAGGAGCCGGAGGGAAACATGCTTCCACTTCCAGGAAACTGCCTTAGCCCTGCTGATCTGCGGATTGGGAACCGCCTGAGGTAAGTGCCGCTCGGCCAGAGCCTGCCACTCAAACCCCTTCCTGCACCCCAAACCCCTGCCCAGGTCGGAATCCCCTCCCACACCCAAATGCCCTCCTGGACCCGCACCTTGAACTCCCTCCTGCACCCCAACCCCCTGCTCCAGCCCTAAGTCCCCTTCCACACCCTCCTTCCCAGAGTCCGCACCCCAACCTCCTGCCCCAGCCCTGAGCCCCCTCCCACACACGAACCTCCTGCCCCAGGTCAGAACCCCCATCCACATCCCAACCGTCTCCGCAGCCCATAGCCCCCTCCCACACCCAAACTCCCTCCTGGAGCCCGCACCCCATAGCCCCCTCCCACACCCAAACTCCCTCCTGGAGCCTGCACCCCATAGCCCCCTCCTACACCCCATCTCCTTGTCCCAGCCTGAGCCCCTTCCTCCACCCCACACCCTGGAGCCCTCACCCCCTCCTGCACCCGCAACCTGGTGAAAGCGAGTGAGGGTGGGGGAGAACGAGCGACAGAGGAAGTGGGGGATGGAGTGAGCAGGGAGTGAGGCAAGGGAGTTCGCTTTTGTATGTGTGTTGGCAACCCTATCACTGAAGCGTTAGCAGATACAAATGCTCATTCTACTACACTGAATGTATAAACAAGTGAGTTAGCGAGACCAGGTGGGTAAGGTAATATATTTTACTGGACCACATTCTGTTGGTGAAAGAGAACCTTTTGAGCTTACCCAGAGCTCTTCTTCAGGTGACCTAAACTTCTCAGATCTGAAGAGCAGCTCTGTGTAAGATCAATAGCTTGTCTCTTTCACCAACAGAAAGTGGTCCAGTAAAAGATCTTACCTTACACACCTGATCTCTCTAATATTCTGGGACCAACACAGCTACATTGACACTGAATAAACAGGAGAGTGGTGAGTAGAAGGGAGGTGATTTTTAACCTCTGTATATGGCACTGGTGAGACCAATACTGGAACAGTGCATACAGTTTTGGTGTTCATATTTTACAAAAGATGTTGAAAACTGAAAGGGGGCAAAAAAGAACCATACAAATTGTTAGTTGGAGAAAATATTTTACAGTGAGAGACTTAAAAAGCTCAATCTCCTTAGTTTATCAAAAAGAAGATTGAGAGGTGACTTGATTACAATATATAAGTACCTTCACGAGGAGAAAATACTAAAGGCCTCTTTAATCTAGTGGTGAAAGGCATAATGAGAACCAGAGGCCGGAAGCTGAAGCCAATACAGGGGTACCTGGGTGAAATGCAATGGTTTGTGATTGACAGGAGGTCAAACTAGATGATTTAATGATCTCGTCTGGCTTTGAACTCTACAAATGTCTGAATATTTACTAACACAGAATAATAGATGTTCCCAAAATTATACTTATGGGTACATTTAAGCTAAATAAAAACATACGTGAAAAAATAAATAATTAATATTCTAAACATCTCTTCCTCCCTCTTGCACTTTAATAGACTAGACTAGACTTATATGAAGCTGCTGTGCATTCTGCTTACCTCTAATGCACATTCATTTAGGGCCTTCACCATAGACTACTGAAATCAATAGGAGTTTTCCCTTAGAAAATAACACCACTGTATTGAAGATGGGTGAAGAAATAAAGGACAAGATATTATAGATGGCTTCCCCAGAGCTATAATAATATGTGCATGAGAAAGTCTGGAAATAGTCTGCAGCTGCTAAGAGTTGAGGGGATTTTTTAGCTTAGCTCCAAGTCTTATTTCCACCCTCTCGCTCCCACAATCCTGGAAGGAATTTCACTGTTTTAACTGTAAGGACTATAAAAATTATGTGTTTGCTCCATTTTTCCAAACACTCTGTTACAACTCATTTCTAGCACAAAGCCCAAAGAACACACCATAAGCAGGTTTTCATCTTTAGTTTCTGAAATAGCTCCCCAGTTTAGGAGAAGATAGTGAAACTGACGCTCACTGGGCTAGTGCTAATGGATCTTCTAAAAGCAGGATCTGTATTCATGGATATACCTGAGATACCTACCAGCATGTTACTTACATCTCAGATTTTAAGATCATTCAGTTCTTCAACTGTAAAAGAAGGACAATACTCCCACCTCATAAGATTGTTGTGAGGGTAGAATCCATTAATGATTGTAAGATGCTCAACTACTACAGTGATGAGGGCCCTATGAGCAGGTACAGCAGGCTCAGATACTGGCTGCTGGAACATGTGTGTAGATGAAGTAGCATTCCAACATTCAGAATCAGTAGGCCCTCTTCTAAGGGAAGATGAGAAGTGAGGACCCCAATTCATAGTGGCAGCACCAACTGCTCCCTTCAGGTGCAAACAGCAGTCTTTGAGCTTTAAGGAGAAAGGTTTATCTACTAAGTTGTCTTTTCACTCAAGCAGATAGTATTCGATGGAATCCTACTACTTCTGTCCTAGTAATGTCTGTTTGGTTAAGTGGAAATTAGTATAGAGTTCTTTTGTACTTCCTGCTCCTCAGAGAAAAGGCAGGCAAAAATTTCTACTCAAGTATGAAATTATTATTTACCAACATTTTGAAAAACTATTTATGGAATAAACAGCTATCATGTCCTTGGAAAGAGCCCCTTAATAATTCCAGAGACTTTTTATAAGACCCTTTGTTCCAAGAACACAATCCCTTAATACACAGGAACCAAGAACACTAATCACTGCTTTAGACTACAGAAATTGCTTTGAGTTCTATTAGCTGAGGAGACCTAGATTTTTGTCCATCCACAGCTTGTTAGAGATGTTCCTTCCTCTTGCCAGAGGGCAAGTGTCAATGAGAGCAATATGAAGTGTTACTAGTGCGTGTTCAAACTGAGCTGCTATAGGTGCTTATGACTGCAAGCAAGATGTGGATCAGTCCAACTAGTGCAGTGTTTCCTCCCTGAGACAGTCTAAAACAACAACTCTCAGAAGATTGCAATGTCCCCACTCATTTCAGTGATATCTTGACTCTGAAACCTAACAAATAATTAGAGAGTTTAAGGCCAGACAATAAGGTAAATGTCAGCCCTATTAACTGTTCCAGTCCTCATCATTTCAGCAGAAACATCCAGCTACTAAGGGAATAGAATGAGTAGACAGCATCCCCTGCCACCATCAGCCTGACCCCAAGCATAAGTTGATGGTGGCTTTCAAAATGCAGCATTGTGGAAAATTAAGAGAATTCATGATTCTAAGTCAGGCATATTACTGGAGGTCCCAAAAAAGCACTTCCCCAAAGTCAGGTAGAAGTACAGGCATTAATAAAATAAACACGGACATACCTTAAACATGTAACCCTAGTTTACAATATAATTCACTTGTCCTACCCTACATAGGATGTGGTATCATACAACCTATTTAGATATTAATTTATTTGAAATATCTCAAATCCTCCATCCCCACACAAACACGAAGAGTAAACTAGCTATGCACCAATTAATGTGTTTTCCTTTTGGACACGCAGTAATTGTAAATGGCTACACGAATGCTATGGCAGACAACAAGGCTCTCAATCTACATGGACCAGGTTTATGTAATATGTATATATCAATCATGCCCTCTAGTGCACCCACATAAAAAAGCACAATTCCCAGAGATGTATAGACCCCCCCGCATGCTCTCCATGGCCTACTTCCTCCATCCCATGCAACAGAACCGCAGTGGTTCAACTATGTTTTGGCTAAAATAAGCCTAGATTTGGGACTTTGTGAATAACATTTCATTGGTTAATTTCCAACTCTGCTATTCATTGGTCTTGTTTATTTTCCTAGAGCAGTCATTTACATGCATTTTGTTCTATTTGAATTATCTAAACCATTAAACATCATCCATTAGGAAAAGAAATTAGTAGTTTAATGCTCATGAAAAACGCTGCATTGATATGTCTACAGAATGAAGATAAAAAGGATAAGATGGCCAGTGACACCGCAAGCTTTCCACAGCATCTCATTAATGTGTGTCAGCTCTGCACTGGAGAAATCATCTTAGCATTTAGAAAGTAGCTCATTCACCATGCGCATGAAATCCTTGGCATACTCACGGAAGCTAGCAGCAAAGGTGCCATATTTGATGGCAGTTTTTGTGATGTGAACACCTGTCTACCAGAACTTCGACTGAGATACACTTACAGATATGCCACTTTGGGCAGTGATCTCGCAAGCTACTCAGTACTCGGTCAGGAGACATGCATTGAAAACCCCAGATATTTGGAGAATAGTGCTGGCAATTCACCAGGTGACACTGTGCTCTCTGAGTCATTGAACCAAAGCTCCAGCTAGCATTAAGGGTCACTGCACTGAATGTGCCATTATTATTTATACAATTATTATTACTTATGGTAGAGCCCCATTGGGCTAATGCTCTGCAAACACATGGGAAGATATGGCCTTTCCCATGACAAGCTCACCATCTAAACCAGGCCTGCACAACATGCGGCCCGCACGGGCTCACTGTGTGGCCCGTGGGGGATGAGTAGAGGTGGGGCAAGCCAAGCAGTGGGGTGGGAGGAAGTGGATGGGGGTGGGGCGAGGGCGGAGCTTTTCGGCCCGGAGCTGGTTTTTTTGCAGTAATATGGCCCTCGCTGCTTTCCGCGTTGTGCAGGCCTGATCTAAACTGAACAGACTATCAGCAAAATGTAAAAGGTGACTTCTTAGTTACCGTTTTTTTCCCATGTCCCCCAAGCCCGCCAGCTACAATCCCTCTATCCAAATGCTTCAGCCAGTGTGCTCCACCACTGCAGACCAATGGGCCCTCCTTCCAGCCTAGACAGCTCCAGCTGCTCTCCCTTGCCACCTCACACGGCAGAGTAGGTGGGGAAGCTCCTTTCCTGCAGTGGGTGCCCTGGGTTGGAAGCAGGCCTATGGTTTCTCCTGTCCTTCTGCACTCTTTGCAAACAGCTCCAGATGCTCTCACACCTGGACACAGCATATGTATACACAAGAGAGTTTTGGATCTTCTGCTTTCTCTAAGGCTTTGTTCAACACTGGGGCTCAGATGTATTTGGCTCGGAACAAGCTCAGAGGTAGAAAGACTGATCCTGTAAGGAGCTCCTTGCAGGGGAATTAGTTTATGTCACATTTTCCACCAAGGTCAGTGGACACACACATTTTTGGTAGTTATAATCCCCCATCACCAACCCTCAGGACATAACCACTATTTAAAAATCAACTCCACTTTCACAAAACTGAAGTTCTTCTTTATGAATTGCCCAGGACCTCAGAGCACCCATAGACCACATTCTCTTTCCTCCATGAACAAAGCACAGTCCTTTGCCTTCATACACAAAAGGCCATACACAAATCATATACTAAAACAACAACAAATATGTGCAAATTTCTGCCCCCCACCCACCGCTGCCACGGAGAAGACTGGAGAAGGAATAGCACATGACAAATAATAGTTACATTGCTTACTGCACCACTGGAAGTCACTCAGATAATACAGTGATGGGCCAAGTATAAGAACTGGTAAAACCAGTGAAGTCAGTGGAGCTGAGCCAGTTTGGCTGCACATACTTACAGTAGATTCAATCTGTTATTCAAGTACAAAGCTACATCTGATTGGTTGAACCTTATAAACAAGAAGAAAAATGTTTCAAGAATCCTCATAAGAAAAAAACATAGCATTCTGGGTGAAATCCTGGCCCTACGGAAGACAGTGGGAATTTTCCCATTGATTTCAGTGAGACCAAGATTTCACACCCTATATCATGGGTGGGCAAACTACGGCCCGCAGGCCACATCCAGCCCACGGGACCATCCTGCCCAGCCAAGAACTCAGGGCGGTTCCTCTCTGCTCACCTACTTTCCCCCCTGCCCTGGAGCCACGCCACCACTGTGCAGCGCTCTGCGAGGCAGGGCTGCGAGCTCCTGTAGGAGAGCGGGGCAGCATGTCTGGCTTCAGCCAGGCCGCCAGACACTCTGCTCTGAGCGGCGTGGTAAGGGTCCGGTGGAGTTGGATAAGGGGCAAGGGATCCTGGAGGGTAGTCAAGGGGCGGGGGTGTGGACAGGGGTCAGAGCAGTTACGTAGGGGTGGGCTCCTGGAGCGACAGTTAGGGTGGGGGGTCTCTGGAGGGAGCGGGAAGTGGGAGGGGTTCTGATGGGGGTTGGAGCCAGGCTGTTTGGGGGGGCAGGCTGTTTGAGGAGGCACAGCCTTCCCTACCTAACCCTCCATACAATTTTGCAACCCCAATGTTGTCCTCGGGACAAAAAGTTTGCTCTATATCTAAATGGAAGGCAGAAGCTTTTATGCTGGTGAAAGTTCAAATTCAACACCATGACAATAAAATAAAAAGTCCATATAAGTATAAGGACGCTATATTTGTAACTTCAGTCAAAGCTCTACATGAATATTACTAATTACAATAGGTTTATGTTCCAACTGCTTCATTTCAAAATTATGAATCATTCCCCTATTTACACTGGATAAAAAATGTATTTAGCTATTACAAGCTGAAGTGTAGTTTCTTTTTTTATTAATGACTCCCAGTCCTGGCCTATTTCCAGTTTAGATAATTATATTCTATGACTTATCTAAAATTCTCCTGTAGTTTCAATAGGTCAGTATTTTTCACTTCCTGTATTATGCTGCTGTTAGGTAGTTTTGCTGTATGCTATTTAGGAAATTATCAGCTTTTATTTCACTACTGTCAGTGTGATTCATATATAGTTTTGCAAATGTTTTGAGATTCTTCTGAATGAAATACTATACATAAAGATAAGCTCATTATCATTTCACAAAGGTGATCAAGGAGCAGTCGTATTATAAATACTTCTGTTCACTACTACCCAGACTAAATGATGTAGGGACCTTAAGAAGAAAAATAAATCGTATCCCATTGCCTTCCCCAAATTAAAAATTCAGCTATGAAAGATGGGATGCATTAAAGTGGATATATTTCATTTTATAATTTAGACTTAATGTGAGAATTAATATGAAACGTAGACTGAGTTGTCAAGTATGATGCTTATAGATGAAAAGAAAAATGTCTAGTCCCCCGATCCTGTGCCACAAAGAATAATTTATCTTATATGAATAAATCAAACTACAGTATTTATAAATTCAGAGCAAATAATGAAGTATTAAGCATTTTTTTAAACTTACAATTTGTAAATTAGAACCTGCATTACATTATAGCCATGCCCTACATAAACTGCACACAATTACTGTACATTCATTCTAAAAGCATCTAGATATGGGAGTTCTATATCAAATAACCTGAATTACCTCTTAGTTAGCCAAATACAATATTCATTTTACCATTTATCTGCATACATGAAACAACAATAGAAATACAATACACAATAAGAGATTTGTCAAAAATAGGGCAGCGTATACATTTGGGTTCTTTTTTTAAAGCCAGGGCACTAATTTAGCCTTATATTGGTACTAGTCTATTTCTATTGTTTTAGCATAGCCTTACATTTACACTTCTTGGTATTGAAAATGTTAGTATGATACATCTAATTACCACTCAATAAACATGCCCAATGCTCTTTCCAAACAGTAACTATTCTTGCATTGAGGTCAACCAGTAAAATTATTACTATCAAAATTAAAGACAATATAGAATGGACTTCCAAAACAGTCAAGGAAATCAGAAAAATATAACCTAGACATATTTAGAATTCTAAATTGCATTTGAAATTTGTTTTACACTCAGCTCTCATAAGAACCTGCCTCCCTCCCCGACCCCACCCCAAAAAGGGAAATGATCCTTTAGTTTAACAAAAGCCTCTTGCAGCCTCTCTTTCCCTGCCAGGTACAGGAGCTAATAGAAGCAGACTGTCCCATAGGAAAAGAGAGTGATGCTAATCTTGTGTTGATCAAAAAAGACCAGAGAGCTCCTTATGTTGTAGGACTTTTACGAAAATGAAGAAAACCAGCTACAATGCCTCTCTTACACTATATTTAACCTCTGCTAGAAGGGGGAGGAAGTCTGGATTTTACACGCTAACCTTTTACAAAGTATATGTTAGACTTCAGTCATCCGTTTATCTCACCCTTAGCAAACAAAGTATTATAGACATATACCAAATATAACAGACGCCTTTGCCATTGCAGTGAAATGGGGCTACTATGCAGGCAGCTGTAACTTTTATTTAATCAAACCCATCCTCTCCCAGTGAATGGTACTGTCTTCCCAAGGCAGGTTTCAGCCACTGCAGTAGCTTGTAACAAAAATATGGATATGCACCCTGCAGCCATCTCCGTGTAAGAAACCAGCCTCCCCAGCCCCCTGGAAAGAGTGGTCCCTGCTCAGTGCATTCACCGCTCCGGAGAGGACTCACAGATCAAGGTGTGTTCCTTACCCTGCTCAGCCTGGACACTCTGGAACAGGGCTACGATCACCCCGATCAGCATGACAGCCCTGGAGATGGCCCCGTGGCTGGTAGGTGGCTGGGAGCTCCGCCGAGCAGGGCATCCTAGGGCTCTGCCAGCTGCCCAAGGCAGAGAGCCGGCAAACAGGTCCCCCCGCTGCCGGGGATGCTCACACCTCTGATCGGCCCCCTCCTCGCCGAGAGCCATTTGTGGGGCTCACACATCAAAGCCGCTCCCTGCGTCCAGAAGCGCCCGGGACTGGAGTCCCCCGCCCCGCGGCTCACGGCGCTGCGCTGGCCATGGCCCCCCGGCTCCGGGGGAGGGTGCAGAGGAGGGCGCCGCGCCGCCGCCTCACAGCCGGTGCAGGGACCGCGAGGAGCAGCTGAGGCCGGGGGACCCCATGGCGCCCGCGCCGCTCCCCGGCCGGCGCAGGGGGGACGCGCTGCCGCTGGCTGCCCACGCTGGGCTCGGGGGGTGGGACGCGGCGCCGCTGCCCCTCGCCGGCTGCTCCGCTCCGGCTCGCGCGCTGGGGCTGAGCCGCGCGTGCAGCTGAGCCAGGCAAGGGCGGTGCAGCGACAAAGGAATCACGTAGCCGCCCGCCGCCTCCCTCCCGCCAGCCCGGCTCCTGAGCGCGGGGGCGGCGCTGCCGGGGCGAGGGGGACCCCTTCTGGGCTCCTCAGGAGCCACCGGGAGCCCGGCCCCGCTCGGGGGTGTCTCCTGCCCAGCCCTGCTGTACAGCGCGGAGCACAGGGCTCCGGCCCTGGCGAGGATGATTCGGGCCCAGCTCGCTCTGGCCCACCAGTGTTTTCCCCTTAACGCCCAAGACTCGTTCCCTCAGAGCGGGTCCCCCTTTCTCTGTGCGGCCTCGGAGCCCTTGCCCAATGGCGCGGGTGTGGGGGGGGGGACGCATAGCACGCTGTGGGGAATCAGCGAAGTCAGTGCTTCCCCATAGCCTCTCCTCCACCCTGCTGGGACTATCCCCCTCCCTCCTCCGGAGTTTTTGGGGATTGTCCTACAGCCAGCAGGACTACTTCGACCTTTCTCTTCAACCAGTGACCATTTTAAATGGAAACTGCACAAAAAAATGAGCCACAGATTGCTAGTCTATCTGCGACCATAGCCTGCCCTATAATTTAAGGGAGGCATAAGGAAGTCCTCAGCCTGTTAGAGCCAAAATTTGTGAGTCTAGCTTTTAATATAGCAAAAAATATACAAGAACCTGAAAATGATGTGGGTACAAGCACAAGGCCAGAGGACTGAATGGGGCATCTGCCCCAACTTTGTTTTTATCCTATTGACATCCCATTCATTGCATTTTCAGTGCCTACGCCTGGTCTCTCTCATAACCTTTATCATTATCTGCATTATTAGGCTACAGGTTTCTTTTATTTTTCAACCTATGAATTAAGCTATACTGATTCAAATACAATTCTTTTGTCAGTGATATAAAGTTGGTAGGGATCTAAACTTACTACAGTTGGATGGGGATTCATTCGCCTCTGTGAAACTAATTGTGGGGCTTCTTTCTAATGGTCATGTGTCTAAAGCACAAATACAACCACCAGCAATATCAGTCTTGGAACAAGTAATGAAAGGGGGTAGACACTGAACTGTAAACTCACCCCTCAAAGGATCTCTCTCTAAGTCATTGATGTCATTAAATGGAATAGTGGTTTTCTACTGCTGTTCTGTAGACAGACGGCTTCAGAAATGCTGTCTCTTATTGAAGGCAATGTGAGTGTTGCCATTGACTTCAAAAGAGCCAGGATTTCACTCTCAGGCCTTGGTTACACTGGCACTTTATAGCGCTATAAAACCCACAGGAGCGCTATAACCTACTACCCGTCCACACTGGCAAGGCACGTAGAGCGCTATAACCGCGGAGTTACAGCGCTCCTGGTAATCCACCTCCGCACGGGGAATAAGGGCTGTAGCACTCCCGCTGTAGCGCTACGTCGAGAATGTGGACACCCGTTGCACTGCAAGTGATCTCTTGAGATGCCTAGAGCCATTTAAGGCAATTGACGTCTCTTCCCTTTCTTTTGAACTCGGCTGGAGGAATTCGGAAGTACCTCTTTAGAGTTTCTCTCTTAACTCCGCAGATAAGCAATGCAAATGTTTAAGGAGGGAGCCTGTGTGAAAACAAAGCCCTCTGTGAATGGACACGCGCTGACAGGCTCGCTGACAGGCTCTCAGAAGGATGGAAAAACCACTGGCTCTCTCCCTCCGCATACACACAACACGTCCCCCCTCACCCCACTCGTTTGAAAAGCATGTTGCACCCAGCTGAATGCTGGGATACCTGCCCTAATGCGCTGCTCTTAATGCCACCTGAAGTGCTGCAGATATGGCCATGCTACACCGCTGGCGCATCTCAGTGTGGACACGCAATAGCACTATACATATTGCTGTATAAGGGGACCGCTATAACCAATAGCGCTATAATCCTGTAAATGTAACCATGCCCTCAGTCTCCTGTGCTCCCAGTCCTTCACCAGAACAGAATTCACACACAAGTACAAATTATCTATGAGGGAGTAGATGTCAGCCAGGGGTTGTACTCACGTAAGGAGCCTTGTTCTTCAGACTGCCAAATCTGCTATTCTCCATCCAGGCCAGGAAGAACCGGGTGTGCTGAGAAGTCAGGACTCAAAACCTGAAGGTGAGAGAGCACTGCAAATCACTATGACAGAAACCAACTTAGCTGAAGCAAGAGGAAGAAGCATAAAAATGAGAAATGTCTAAGAAAGCAAACATATATAGCAGGGCTGATTTACAGTGCAGCATGGCAGACACCTTCCCCCTGTGCCGCTGTAAACAAAGGGAGGATGACTTCTGGTTCTATAGACCTTTGCTCTGTGAGGCTTGGAAATCCCTTTCCCCTGTTTACATTCCCCCACCCCCAAAATCACCAGCCCCTTGCTAAGACTTCTCCCACAGAGCATTTTCTCCCCATTCAGTGGCACACCTGTCTAAAGTTAGAAATTGAAAAGTCTAAATATTTCACCTGGGCTGCTTAGGGTTCAAGCTTTCTCTTTATCACATGACAACAACAAAAAAACTCAGAAGAAATGTTTTTCTGGAAATGAGTAAAATAGTATATTCCTGGACAGAAGTGATTCCAGAAAACAGTGGGGTGGAGAAATTCCAGAACCATCTCCTTGCAGCCTAACTAAACAGAACTGTGCATTTTTCTTCCTCTACTCTGTTCCACTTCACTCCACAACTGAGCCTGGAGCAGCCCACATAACACTAGAGCAGTGTTACTCAGATTGAGGCTCAGGAACCAAAAGTGGCTCTTTGATGTGTCTCCTGCAGCTCTCTGCAGCACATAGTTAAACACTGTGATTTAATTACTAACCAGTTTAAGTTATTAATCAATCATGATGCTTTTATTATGTTATTAACCAAATGTAGTTGATAAAATACTACTACTTGGTCAGTCATTTTGCTGTGAGAATTATATGTCCATAGTAAATAAAACAATGAATTCACTGTACTGTGGCTTTTTTGGGTAATGCTGATTGCTAGTTTGCTCTTGAACCACTGAGGCTTGAATATCACTACACTGGAGTCTCAAACCAAAAGCCAGCGGTTATGAAAGCATGCTCCCTGGCCACTGGGAGGAAGCACAGATGTCATGCTCTCTCTCTTCCCACTCTACAGGGGGCCATCTGGTCAGGGGTGCAAAATAATCCTGCCTTTTCTCCCTGGCCCCACAGCATGTAGCTGGAAGGAGGAGATTGTGGGCCCAAGAGACCCAGCAGATGGGGACAGGGCAAAGCACCTCAGGGGGAGGGTATGGGGAGAATGGCTTACCATTTTTGCCGCCCCAAGCAAATAAATAAATAAATAGATAAAGCTGCCCGAACTGCCGAAGCAACAAAAAAAAGGGGGGGGCACGAATTGTGCCGCCCCAAGATTGGCCGGAATGCCACTCCTTACAATGTGCTGCCCCAGGCACGTGCTTCCTCGGCTGGTGCCTGCAGCCGGCCCTGAGAGTGAGAGCAGCAGTACTAGTATAACATGTGAGATGAGACTCTCAGTAGAGACAGGGGAATTTTCTGGCATGCGCTTAGTCCAGGCTGTACTATTTGTAATGGGGCAGGCAAGTCTATGCCCGCCCATAACTAAAAGCCTGCCCCCCTCAGCTGGGGGGAGGAACAACTAAGCCCAGGCTACAATTGAATGTTTGAGACAAAGAATGGAAAAACAGGAGTGGGAGTGAGGTCAAAGGTGAAAACCAGGGACCCAAGGGTGACACCAAGCAGAGAACCCCCAGCAGTGCCCACTGCTCCTCAAACACATGGAGGAAGCCAGTGGACTCTGCCCAGAGGTGTGATTGAATTAGTGACCAGAATTAGTTCCCTCGGTCACAGAACATGCCCCAGCAAGCAGAAGCATTAAGCCTCCCATGAGGAGTAGTGGACCCAGTACAGGGTGCCCTGGTAGGGAACCAGGAAGGACCCCTCCAAGCACCCCAGCCATGCACCACTGCCACCTGCTGAATGGTGGAACAAGAGGACGTGATGGAGGGTGGGGTCCTTAAAGCTCCGCGGAAGAGGGCTGATTTTGGATACCAGCTTCTACAAGTTGGAAAGAGGAAGCAGAAGGGCAGCATTGCAGAGGAAGAGTGGGACGGAGGTAAGGACCACCTGTACACACAGGTCCTCCAACAGCTCAACTGAGACAAAGAGGTACCCGTCCTCCTCCCCTTCCTCCCCCTAACCCCCCAAGAGATGCCTTTCTCCACTGCCTCCTGGGCGGTGGTCTCCAATGCCAGCAAGAAGATAACTTTCACATACATCTTGGAGGCCACCATTCTGGCCAGGGGCCCTACCACCTGTGCCAATGTCCCCATATCAGTTTTGACGTGGGGCAGGATGACCACTAGGTAGAGTGACCAGATGTCCCAATTTTATAGGGACAGTCCCAATATTCAGTGTTTTTTTCCCCCTCATATAGGCACCTATTACCCCACACCACCTGTCCTGATTTTTCACACATTTTATCTAGTCACCCTATCACCAGGACTCAACAGACACAATGCTTCCTGGTCAGGTTGGTGAAGGGACCCAGGCCACCATTGATATGGTGAGGAAGAGGAGGCAGCAGCAGAAGTGGGAGGAGCTGTGGCAGATAGTGCTGAGGCAGTAGGTGGGGCTATGAGGGGGAGCTACAGTGGCAGCAGCTGTCACCACAAAAGGAGCCTCACTAGCCCTTTTTCATGTCCTGGAATTTTCTGCCAGCCAGAAAGGGGAGGGGCTCCCTTGGTGATGGAAGGAGTTTTGGCAGCAAAGTCCCATCCTGTGCCCACTGGGGGTGCTGGATAGTCGTAGTAGCTGCAAGGGCAGATGGGGGAGAAAGCTGAAATGGCAACAATGGCAGGGATGCCCCTCCTTCTGTTTCCCTGGTCCCTCCCCCACTCGCCCCAGACAAAGCTGTGGGAGGGAAAGGCTCCCTTGGTGTGGTCAAGTCAGGGTCTGCCACCTAGAGCAGGTACGGGACCAGCCCCTGGAGGGGAGGGTACAAATGTTAAAGGGAAGGGTGAAGGTAGGGAAAATGGAGACTGATTCCTCCTCCCTACTAGGCTATATATGGGGGAGAAAGGGGCAAACAAAATAAAGCAAGGAGGGTGTGGGGCACAATAGGCAGTGTTGGGGGGTGGGCACTGACTCCTCTGGCTGCACTTGGTGAGAGGCAGCTGTAAGTGTGAGAGAGGCGCGGGGGGACAGAGAATGACACAATAAGGTGAGGGGAAATCACAAGTGCTGGGAAGCTCAGGTGTATGGAGGAAACCAGACAGGACTGGGCACAGCAGGGAACAAACAGCCAGGTGGGTGGAGGGGGGAGGCAGGGAACAAACAGCAAAAAGAAGGGGAGGGGGCCTGGAAAAGAGAGTACAAAGCAATGAGTGGAGAGTCTGGGAGGGGCAGGCACTGGACAGCAGTCAGGTGGGTAATCAGATGAAGAGGAGGGAGGCCCATCAGCTCACTGCAAACTGGGAAGAAGGGAAGGGGAGGGAAAGCCCAGGGTTGAGTACATTCACCCATGTATGCTTGCAATGGCATCTCTGTTTCAAGAGTTCCAGGGTAGGCAGGTGGAGGTAAGCAGGCTGGGTAACAGGCCAGCAAGCAGATGGTTTTCAGGGGCAGGAGCAGTGGGAAGTAGGTGGAATGGGTCTCATTCCCCAGTGGGAGGGCTCCACACCACTCCCCCTTTCCCCAGCAATAGTAACAGCAGTAGGGATAGCTCAGCCAGTAGCAGACACAGCAGCAATGGCTAGCCCTCTCCTTCAGGCTGTGTGGAGGAGGGGAATACAGTTTCTCAGATGCCAGCCTGCTTCTTTGGCTGCTGTAAACCAGCTCTCTCCTCAGCATATTGGCCCACTGAGCCTTATAATTAAATCTGTCCTGACACAGAGGGGAGGAAGCAGTGCTGTCAGCAGGCAGCATGAGTGAATGGTAAGGAGGCTACAGCAGTGATTCTCAACCGGGGTATGCAGAGGTCTTCCATGGGGTATGGCAAGGCATCTTTATTTGCCTAGTTTTACAACAGTTTTACAAAGCACTAGTGCAGTCAATATAGACTAAAATATGGATAAAATATGTTTATACTATTCTATATACTATACACTGAAATGTAAGTACAATATTTATATTCCAACTGATTTATATGGTAAAAAATGAGAACAAAATTTTTCAGTAATGACATGCTGTGCAATTTTTATATTTTTGGTCTGATGTTGTAAGCAAGTAGTTTTTAAGTGAGGTGAAACTTGGGGTACATAAAACAAAGCAGCTTCTTGAAAGGGGTACAATAGTTCAGAAAGGTTGAGAGCCACTGCACTACAGAGGTCAAGAGGCCTCCCCTAATATAGCTATGGTGAGCAAGGAACAAGATGAAAGATGTTTTTGGGGGAAATGGTGACAATTCTTATCCCAAGGTCTTGGAAGTAGAATTGCTTCCTAAAGGGGGAAAACAGTACTTGAAAGTACTATTTTCTCCTTGTTAAAATAATGTTTTTAAAACAGAAGGAAAGAGGAGTTCTCTTTGTTAAATGTTTACAAATCAAGTCTGGAGGGAAAACAGACCCTCGCCATGGGAACTGCAGCTACAAATCCCTGCAATACTGATAAGTGAAATTATGTATTTGTTTTACTAATTTGATACAGTTGAAGTGTCTGTCTATATTTCAAAGTTGTTGACAAAACTTTTGTCTTTCATGGGTACTCAAAAGCGCCCCAGCTCCTCCCCGCCATCCCCCACAGAAGACAAAAGTTTTGCCGACACAGCTAATGCCACTTGCAGGGCTCGAAGTATTTTGTTGATAAAAGTGTCGACACAGCCTTGTCGCTAAAAGCTGCGTGGTGAAAACAAGCACTTAGTAGTTTGATTATGCAGTAGCTAATGTCCCATTTGCTCTATTTTACTCAATTTTTCCTCAAATCACTAGTTCGTCTTATCCAAAATTAGCTTTCACCTGGTAACTATTAGCGACTATCCACACAGAAAAGATGAAAGTTGAATGGTTCTTACAGTTATGTATGTTGTAATGGCTAGATCACTTATCACTGCAGGGGATAGCAGATGTATTTAGTGCAGGGCCCTCAAGTGGTACCCTGGGTGTAGTGCTTTCTACTTCATAACTTTAGTTTGCTCTTTCTTGTGGTATTTTAATTATTTCTAACTTGTGCTAATTAAAATCTAAAATAAAAGGTATATGAGGGACATGTTCACCTGAAGTGGAGCACCTATAGACACACCTCAAGAAGAGTTAGTACCATACAGTAGAACCTCCCACTTACAAACACCTCGGGAATGGTGATTGTTCATAACTCTAAAATGTTCGTAACTCTGAACAAAACATTATGGTGCTATTAATCATCTTAATTTAAATTAAACAAGCACAAAACCAGTTTCCTTACCTTGTCAAATATTTTTTTTTTAACTTTATTTTTTAGTAGTTTGCATTTAACACAGTACTGTATTTGCTTTTCTCCCCCCTGTTCTCTACTGCTGCCTGATTGCATACTTCTGGTTCCAAATGAGATGTGTGGTTGGCCAGTCAGTTCGTAACTCTGGTGTTTGTACCTCTGAGGTTCCACTGTAAACCAGAAACAGGTAAGAACCTTGCAATTTCAGCTGTGTACATCTCTCTTCCATTGCGGACTAAGAAAGAACGCCAAAGTTCTAATATCCTAATTTAAAGTAGCTAGAGTGGGTCAGACTGGAGTAAGATGATACTTCCATAACAGAAATGATCAGGTAACAGATTTTTCAATCCGGATCATATCTCCCCTAAACTGTGATTTATAGGAAGTAATGAGCAGTAAAGACCAGGATTATTGAAGGGGAAAATTATCACTAAAAAACAAAACTGATACCCTCCTTCCTCAGAGAATTAAAAAAACAGCTATTTGGAGCCTACTATACCTTCTTACGAAAAGGATATATTTGCAGAGGACATGAATTCTAACTTGTAGTGTTTGGCTGCTTTACAAATTTCTTTTGTTGTAGCTGCTGCATTTTCCATGCCTTGCCATGGATTGTTTATTCCTTCTGGGATTGGTTTGTTACGCCTGGTTTAAACTAGGAAGTTAGGTAGGTAACTGTCGCTCACATATATGAAAATCTACACCCCTTGAATGATGCAGTTAAACAGACCTAACATCTGGTGTAGACAACACTAGGTAGACAGGAGAAGTCTCCCATAGACCTAGCAACTGCCTCTGGGGAAGGTGGATCAACTACACTGATGGGAGAAGCCCACCCATTCATTGTTAGAAGTAGTGTCTTCACTGAAGCACTACAGCAGCACCACTGCAGCATTTTAAATGTAGACAAGCCTTCAGATTCCTTTTATGCTTCAGTCATGCTGTACTTCATCTAGCCAGGGATGATGTGGATACCCTAGAACCTAAACACTTTAGGTGAAAGGATACAAACTTGAAGGTTAAGCATTTCATTGACTGCATTAATTTGAAGTATATTTTCAGTGTTCTGCATCTATCCAGATTGTCCCGTAGCTTCTCTTTAGGGAGGTGAAAATGACTACCTAAAATGAATGGGTGGAGGCAGAGAGCTGATTGTTACAATGATTACAAAGCTGCGGGACTGCAGCATGTCCAGACTTTGATCTTCTTGTTTCTCAGGATGATATCCCTATGAGAGTTTTAACAGGAAAGGGGTATAAGGTGCGCTGCCAGGAATATGAACCTTCTATTATTACGTGTTTATGAAAACCCTGAGATGTTGCACTGGAAATGGGAGTTCGCATATATAGACGTCAGCAGATGGTGATATGCGCATATGGAAATATGACAATAAGCATCTGGTAGGTCCAAAATGTCAGCAAGTACCTTTGGAGATATATCTGCTACAAATTTATACTATAGCTTTCATCCTGAATTTCTCTCCAAATGCAAACGGATGGACATCATACCAAATGGACTGAAGGTGAAAAATCCATTGCTTTCTACATACTGCACAGACTACAATGAGAGATTATGCCAAACACTATCTAAGAAACTGAGGAACCACCTGATCAGCATCCTGTACAGCAAACAGGAAAACATCAAAAAAGAGCTTTCCAACCTGGAGACCTTGACAAACAACCAACCCTCCACACAAACAGACTTTACAGACAGGAGATCTATATTACACACTTCACCTCTCTACAAAAGAAAAAGGACTGCAAGCTATCTAAAATCCTGCCTGCCACATGGGGCCACAGCAGTGGTACCCCTAACTCACCCAGCAATATCGTCAATCTATCCAGCTACACACTCAGGCCGGCAGAAAAGTCTGTCCTATCTCGAGGACTCTCATTCTGCCCCACCACCCGCACGAACAAGATACAATTCTGCGGTGATCTGGAAGCCTACTTTCGCCGTCTCTGACTCAAAGAATACTTTCAAGACTACATAGAACAACGCACTGACACTCAGACACCATCCCACCAGCAGCACAAGAAGAGGAACTCCACATGGACTCCTCCTGAGGGTCGAAATGACAGTCTGGACCTATACATAGAATGCTTCCGCCGACATGCACAGGCAGAAATTGTGGAAAAACAACATCGCCTGCCCCACAACCTAAGTCGAGCAGAACGCAATGCTATCCACAGCCTCAGAAACAACCCTGACATCATAATCAAAAAGGCTGATAAAGGAGGTGCTGTTGTCATCATGGACAGGTCTGACTACCAAAAGGAGGCTACCAGACAACTCTCCAACACCAATTTCTACAGGCCACTTCCCTCAGATCCCACTGAAGAATATACTAAGAAACTGCACCGTCTACTCAGGACACTCCCTACACTAACACAGGAACAAATTAACATACCCTTAGAGCCCCGACCGGGGTTATTCTATCTTTTACCCAAGATCCACAAACCTGGAAATCCTGGACGCCTCATCATCTCGGGCATTGGCACTCTCACTGAAGGACTGTCTGGATATGTGGACACTGTACTCAGACCCTATGCCACCAGCACTCCCAGCTATCTCCGTGACACCACCGACTTCCTGAGAAAACTACAATGCATTGGTAACCTTCCAGAAAATACCATCCTAGCCACCATGGATGTAGAGGCTCTCTACACTAACATCCCACACAAAGATGGAATACAAGCTGTCAGGAATAGTATCCCTGATGATGCCACAGCACAAGTGGTTGCTAAACTCTGTGACTTTATCCTCACACACAGTTATTTCAAATTTGGTGACAATATATACCTCCAGACCAGTGGCACCGCTGTGGGCACCCGCATGGCCCCACGGTATGCCAACATCTTTATGGCTGACCTGGAACAACGCTTCCTCAACTCTCATTCACTCATGCCCCTCCTCTATCTACGCTACATTGATGACATCTTCATCATCTGGACCCATGGGAAAGAAACTCTGGAAGAATTCCACCATGATTTCAACAGCTTCCACCCCACCATCCACCTCAGCCTGGACACCACGGTGCAAATTAATGATGGCCACATCAACACCACCCTATACCGAAAACCTACCGACAGCAATGCCTACCTTCATGCCACCAGCTTCCATCCCGGGCACACCACATGATCCATTGTCTACAGCCAAGCACTGAGGTACAATTGTATTTGCTCCAACCCCTCAGACAGAGACCAACACCTACAAGATCTCCACCAAGCTTTCTCAAAACTACAATACCCGCACAAGGAAATAAGGACACAGATCAACAGAGCCAGACGTGTACCCAGAAGCCTGCTGCTGCAAGACAAGCCCAAGAAAGAAAACAGAACACCACTGGCCATCACCTACAGTTCTCAGTTAAAGCCTCTCCAACGCATCGTCAGGGATCTACAACCCATCCTGGACAACAATCCCTCACTTTCACAGGCCTTGGGAGGCAGACCAGTCCTGGCCTACAGACAACCTGCCGACCTCAAGCATATTCTCACCAGCAACAGCACACTGCGCCATAATAACTCTAACTCAGGAACCAATCCATGCAACAAACCTCGATGCCAACTCTGCCCACCCATGTACACCAGCAACACCATCACAGGACCAAACCAGATCAGCCACACCATACGCTATTATGTGCCAGCAATGTCCCTCTGCTATGTACATCGGCCAAACTGGACAGTCCCTACGACAAAGGATAAATGGACACAAATCAGATATCAGGAATGGCAATATACAAAAACCTGTAGGAGAGCACTTCAACCTCACTGGACACGCTATAGAAGATTTAAAGGTTAGCATTTTGCAGCAAAAAAACTTCAAGTCCAGACTACAAAGATGAATTGCAGCTCTGCAGTCTATTTGCAAATTTGATACTATCAATCAAGGATTGAACAAAGATTACGAATGGCTAGCTAACTACAAAAGCAGCTTCTCTTCTCTCGCTATTCACACCTCCAATTCAGCTGCTAGAGGAACATCTCACCCTCCCTGATTAGAGATAACAAGCTGGTTCAGCCTCATTGGACTAACCTTGTTATCTTCCACCTGGTTCTTGCCTACCTATTTATACCTGCCCCTGCATACTTCCACTGCATGCATCCGACGAAGTACTAGCCCACGAAAGCTTATGCTCTAAAACTTTAGTTAGTCTTTAAGGTGCCACAGGACTCTTTGTCAATCCTGAATTTTGTTCTCCTCATCCAGCTGTTTAATCATTTGAACTCTAGTACTTCTTAGTCTTGCAGTTCCTTTGTGTATGATGAACAATATAAAATACAGATACTGAGAATCTTTCTTCTTAGGGACTGAGTTCTGTTATCTGGAAGGATAAAAGATATACAGTTGCCAGCATGACAATTTCATAAGATCGCTCACCCTTGGGGAAGAGCACCAAGTTCCAGCAAGACCCGTTTATACTGGGTCTATTTGACTTCATTGTTGGGGAAAAGAGATTCAGCCTCCTAGACATCTCTGTTGTTGCAGGCACATTTGTTTCTTCTTTGGTTCCATGGCCTCTCTTTTGCATCTCTAGCTGGTATAGGACTGAAAAAGCCCTTCTGTTGGGGATGATAGCTTCTCTTTTCTGGAGTCCTTGGAAGGGGAATAGGAGGGAGTGTTATAACTTAGGCACATACACCAAGAGCTGCTTTGACTGGCAGACTGCCATCAAAGGTCTGAGCCAAAGAAAACACGTTTTCTTTAATATTGGAAAGAATTCCTTATTTTTGGGAGAAAAGGAAGTAAGAGTGTCCTGTGGTTTGAGATTGTCATACCATGATAGTCATCCTGGTCAAAAGAAAAAAAAAGGTTTAGGGGAGGGGCCTTATGGATGCTTTTAGGATTGAAATCTTTGAAGTCTCTCCTAATGATTCCCTCCAGTTTTCGGTCTACAAGATCTTGGGATAAGTTATCCCTTTCAGAGTGACTTTAATGAGAGAATCACCCACATCTTTGGTGAGAGCAGCTATTACTGCATCATCTTTATTTACAGCAACTTATGGCATTCCTATGTTTCCTAAAAATTTGTAGCCTGTTTACAGAAGCACTTATCCATGTCAGGATTTTCCCAGGTTGGTGACTGGTTTTGTCCCTTTGACTTTTTTCTGTCCTTGGCTGGGAGATTCTCCCCTTTCCTCTCCTTCAGAACAAGGTTGGAGAGAAATAGTGTGAGTTAATTCAAATAGTTTGCAACTCCTGTCTCTTTAGGATGGTGTTTCCCTATGGGGCCTATTACAATTTGGTGTTGCCACTAACCAATACCTCTAGCCAGGCCCTGAGCCAAGTAATGTGGGCATTGTACATCTCAGCTTTCAACTATTAAGATAAACTAGTGTGCCAAAGCAGGTTGGCAAATGAAGTCTCCCCATTCCATTCTCAGTTGAGTGGAATAAAGTTGAAGAGGAATAACTAGGAACATCCTTAAAAATATCTTGGGACTTATCTGGAGAGGAGAGCTGAATAGGATGCCTATGTTTCCTTGCCTACAGGGGATAGAATTCCTGTAAGGATTTGTAGTAGGATTCTGCAGCCCTTTCTGAATGCAGAAATAGGTTTGCAAAGTGGATAGGAAGACGAGAGACTTGCCTTCTGAGCAAGGTTACAGTGTCCAGCTTATCACTGTGATTGGGTAAACCACCCCTTTCAGTCCTGAGAGAAGTTAGTTGGGTGGCTACAGCAGGAAGCAAAGGACCTCCTCCCTGAGCGGACAAGGCTTAGCAGATAGGGCTGGGAAACACAAAGTTGATTAGCCTCCTGTACCTACTGAAAATAAAAGAAATCAGACAGGAGAGGGGAGGAACTCAGGGAACAGATTTCATACCAGCAACCAGAACAGCAGTTTTTAGTTGCTGTATTTGAATTCTAATTTCAAAAAGGAGGGATATCCACACTTCTTGTTTCATCGTAGAAAGAGCTTTGCAAGCCTACCCTGAGGGAGGAAAGGGCTTGGAGTCTTAGTTGTCTTAACAGGCAAAATAACCAAATAAGTCCATGGGGCTGATACATGGCAACCCTTAGGCTGATAGCCTTTGTGCATATTGTCACGCTCTAACTACAATTAGTTACATTTGACGGCAGATTGTTCTAGTAAAATGAATGTTTTTTTCATGGAAGTTAGCACATAGGCTCTAATGCAAGCCTAGATTAAGACTATTTGGAGCCCCAGCACACCACAATATGGGAGTGAGGATCCTGTAGCTCCAGCCCCATGGCACTGACTCCTTCCCTTTAGTGATGGCTGGGGACCCACTCTTCTCCCACAGAGGCAGGGGTAGTTGCATGAAGCCCCATTCTGCCTCTCATGAGCAGCCCCATTCAGCAGGAGGAGTATGCTTTCCCCGGGGACGGTGATAGGGGGACAGAAAGGAAACTTAGTACTTACCCCAGTAGATGGAGTATATCAATGTGAGTGGGCATGAGGGCCAGGCTCAATGCACTCTTCTGCTGCCACACACAGAACTCTCTGCTGGGATGGCAGTGGTGGGCCACCCCAAAACAATGGATCTTGGAGTTAATACTCTCTGGAGATGCATCAAAGTGCCCACATCTCTCAAAACTAATGTGTCTGGCTGACTGCAGATTCACGCATTGGTCATGTTTGGTTCCCATTTTCAGACTTTCCCTTCACAACCACAAGAGTCAGAAACATACTGGTTTTTCAATAAAGCAAAGCTTTGATGTGAATAAATCAGAATCTTAGAGCTGGAACCCTACACCCTGGTTTTATAGTGCCTTAATCTGGCCTTGAACTGATGTCATGCAAAATAAAAACTGCCAACAACTTCTTTGCTGCAATATATATTTTAATCCAAAGTGAATCTCAACAGTAATACACCATAAATTCTTATTTTGACACTCACCAAAATAATCACCTGGAAAACCCGCTTTTTGTGACAAAGTACAGAAGGCTTGGTCACATTTAAATCACTGAGAACTAGAGAGAAATACTATCGCAAACTGTAAGAGACATTACATCCATAAAATTTTTTCCCAGTCCTCATATTGTAATATTGCACAGTGCAATTGCTACATGGCGAACTAGTGTAGCAGAGAAACCAAAAGCAAAAAAAAAAAAAAAAAAAGAAAAAGAAAAAAAGCCACAAGTCTACAAATTGTTAAATAGTAACAATTCAAACTTAATAATCAAGTCTAGATCCTTGGGTATTTCTAAAACAATCTTCCTTCAGCTTGCAGTGTGATTTAACTTTTACTTAACACAAACCAAGTTAAAATTAAAATGCAGAAATTTTAAAAATTTAAACCAAAAGAATTAGTTAATACAGTAGCATATCTGATTAATAAAAACACCCTGAATTAAAGTTAAAAACTGAATACAAGAAATTCATATAAAATAATTCACAAATTAAAATAGTATGCAAATATGCAATTCTGTAGTCATGCAGTGTTTTATTTAAAAAAGGCATTAAAACAATCTGATGTATATATGCTTCACTGATGAGGGATGACTGTTTCCACAGATTTAGGCACCAATCCTGAAAGTAGTTCTATACAGATGGACCCTGGGCACCTGCACAAAATCCCACTGAAGTCAACTGGACTCCACATGGGTGCAGGAGCTCATTGCAGGATCAGTACCACACAATCATTTCATTATTCAGAATTTAGGTTGTGGCAGAATCCCAAATATTTAGTTCTTTGGAATTCACACACATTTCTATTGTTACAATATATAAAGAGCAGCAGGCTTAATTTGGGGCACATTTACAGTACATTTTTCTTGTGAATTTATAATAGGATAATATTGTGCCACAGAGCTAAATGTATCCATTTAACAAGCATATTAGCTTTACATCCTAAATACAGTAAAAAGAAAGTACAGTAAATACATTAAAGCAATGGTGATTCCCATGGCCCCAAATAAAGAGAACACAGTAATACAAAAGTCAATTAATCCTTTTGTGCTGGTGATTCTTGGTGTGTCCACTGCCTGCAATGGAGATAACACCAAGAGAACTCAATTCCCAACACCAAGGTGTTAACAGAGGATAGGAATCTGCTCGAACAGATAGTACAAGTTTGAAGTGTTAAGGTGTATGATGAATTTACTTGAGTATTTTCTTGACTCCATATATTTAGGCTTTATATATGTGCTGATAAGATTTCAAATTAATCAGGCTACTCTTAGTTTCTAATGTATACTTTATATATACATTTATATTTGTACAAAATGCATAGAGTTGATTACTAAAAACACTGAATCTTGTGGGAAAAGTTAGGTTTCTTTTGCAGTGTGATTAAAAATGTACTGCTGGTATTGGTTTATGATATAACACTGTTGTGTTTCAGGTTTTGTTTTTAAAAAAACAACATCAAATATAGGCACTGTTATTTCATTTGAACATTCGTTAAATAAAACACTGCTTGTATTAATGGAGTAAAGAAAAAAATCTACCAGTTATTAGCTTATTGACAGAGTTAAACACAAATACCTTGCACTCTTATTCCAGTCAATGCTGCAAATATTGTATTCCAGAATATTTTTTGTTTAAAAAAAAGTTAAGTCAAGCCTGCAAGATACAGCTTAAGTGTCTACATAATGCAATATGAAAACATAAAAAATTAAGTTACATACATACATACATCCACTTATATGCAGTGATGAGCCCAAAATTAATGGAGATAAAATACTGATGCAAATAACACCCCAAAATAACATATTCAATTAAACTTCCATCATTTACAATATAGTAGTTACGACACTCCAAACATAAAAGCAAAATAAAAATCAAAACTCCCACTTCTATTTCATGTAATTAGACTTATACAGAAATTAGAAGGCTAAGAAAGAACTAGTTAATCAACTAATTTCACAGCTATCTGAAGTGGCAATCATGATATAGCAGCTTATCTATGATACATTCAAGATAATGATACAATTTATTACTTACCCATAAGCTAACACACAGCCTGTTTAATACCTTCTTTAAATCCCATCTCTACACTACAGTATACTTGAGGTCTATGAAAAAAGTAGCTACCTTTTATAGGAAATGGATGATTAAGTCTTTGGTGCTGCAAAAGCAACTTCATTTGAACAAAAACAAAAAACACAAAACTTTCTAGGAAAAAAATGCAAAAAGCATGTAATTTACGTCCCTGACGGAATGTATTAAATAAGCAAACACCCCAACAAGCTAAAACAAATACTATAATGAAAGGCTAAAATCCCTCCCATGCATAAATGAAAAATTGCACACAAAGAACTCACATCTTTTCAAGCTTCAACAGTAAATATTCTGCTACTACTTATTAAATACTGCATGGTTTGCTCAAGCTAAGATGAAATCACATCATGAATCAATGAGCATTTTGCTTTTTCTTTCATAATCTAGTCAAAGTCATGCCTAGTGCACCTCTAAAAATGTTATTAAATCCAATTAAACACTTTGAAAATATACTACTTAGATTGTATTGCAGTTCCATTTAACAGTATAAAATACTGTTTTGTGTTTATCACTAAAAGCTACTGAATTGACCTTAAGCACTACTAAATTCTTCTCTTGAAGCTAAATCATTCTGAAAAAATCAGACAGCAGAATTCAGCTACAGCAAAACATGCTGCCTCCTTGACAAGGAAAAACACCCAATACTAAAATCATACCACACAAAACCCCAAATGATCATTACTCTATCAAAAAATCAGATCTGAATTTTAAGTGCTGCAGTCCTCAACATGTATATATAAGTAATAACATTAACAACCTCAAATATTTAAGGCACTATGTGTGGGAACGGTTTACAATGCAGATGAGCTTATTAGGACAACAACATTTAAGAGCAATGTCTAGGCAACTCTTCTTTGCCCATGCAAAAGACACATGCAATGTGAAGAACAGCTCAACTTTTTAGATAAGTGACTCAACATTTAAACACCAAGATACACAATACAAACATTTTACTTTTACACTGTACTGCTGACGTATGTGCATCTTTTGCTCTAAATCTGTACACTGAATGGCTTCCCAAATGTAGACGTGTCTTGCACTAGTTAGAAGGCAATTTTATAAAAAATAGAAGGAGCAAAACTGGAATTCTGCTCCAGTAAGTCACCTGTCCGGAGTCACTATATAAGATAATATGACCAAAGATACAAGTTATACCAAATGTGCAAAACACATTAAAAGTGAGTTTTGTTTTGTTATTTAAAGCTCAAGGTTGTTTAAATTGCACCCAAGTCTACATGATTCAAAAAATAATTCTCTTGTTGTGCCATGGCTAATATTTATTAAATACCATGTTTCTTCTTAAATCAAACGTTTATCATTGAGCTTCCTCTACATACTGTACTCGAGTTCTCACATAAATGGATACTGGCTGAGTTTTGTTGGACTCAATGGAAATCCTGTGTAAGCAGGTGATGCTGCAATGTAAGAATGTGGTGGAAAAATAGGTTTGTACTGAGTCTGATGAATGGTTGGGGAAGGTAAAAGACGGGGATTTATGCCCACTGGGACTTGGTGAACAATGCCACTGGGATGAGATATATTATAGGTTGGATGCTGCAGTATAGGTCTTGAGGTACATGATGAGGCTAGGAGGTGGGCTACAGGTGCTGCAGTACTAAGGGGTGCAGATGATGGATACGGAAGAATAGCAGGCTGTCCTCCAAGGTGTGTACTTCCAGCTAAATGTGCATGCATCGTACTGTGATTTGGACTTCCATGTGGAAGGGAGAACGGATGACTGGCAACACCAGCTGGAATGTATGTCTGTTGTCTTCGATGACTGTAGTTTCCATTCCACTCTTGAGGCCCAGATCCCAAGTGCTGAACCTGTCCACACAGAGAAATTGCTATGTGTTAATTATGGAATACAGAATGAACTCAAACTGGAGAAATATTTAAAATTAATAAACTTAATGTCTATAAAGAAATATAAAGCAATAATGAAATGAACAAAACACAGAAAGTGGAAAATACTAGCTATTGAAATAGTACCAAAACCAGGAAATTTGAAGGTTATAATAGATGTATAAACTGAACACAAGTCAATGCAGTCCTCTTGCAAGAAAAGGACAAAATAATATGTGTTTTAACACAAGTACCATATATCACACAAGCAAGGTGATTATTCTGTTCTGCTCAGTTGTGGCTTGCACACCTGGTGAACTGCACTCAATATGGACACCACAATAAAGATACAACTAATGTAAACAGGAGAGAAAATTTAGAGGAGAGCAGGAAAAAAAATGAGGAATGGTTTTAAAAATATCTGACACACACAACTAGGTCTAGACTAATGACCCACAGAAGATGTGCTAATTGTTTACAACTATAAGAAAGACTATTGGTCTCATTAAATAAGAAGAATAGAACAAGTAGTAGTGGGCTTCAACTACAGAGGGAAAATTTGGAGAAAGTTTAATCATCATAGTAAAGCCCTGCAGTGGAACTGTGCCTGTCAAAACACTGAAGAATTTGCAATCTCTGGCAGTGGTCAAAGTTTGAATAAGCTGATCATACTAGGGTTAGTTCAGGATTAATTAAATCAATCATTCAATGATGATGCAGGGGGATGTACCAGATGACCCAGAGACCCTTTCCAATCTGAATTATTCTAAGTAATAATTAGTCTCCTATCTGTATATGGCAGACATTAACAATTTGTTTTAATATTTACTATAAATAGATAAGCAGGGTATTGTTTTTAAATGCACTGCCTCAAATACCTCAATTATTTATTTATTTTTAAAAAGAGTTTTGTTAATGTAGCTACTGCCCGGAATCTGGGAATGGGCGACATGGATCACTTGATGATTACTTGTTCTGTTCATTCCCTCTGAACCATCTGGCATTGGCCACAGTCAGAAAACAGGATATTGGGCTAGATGGACAATTGGTCTGACCCAGTATGGCTGTTCTTATGCCCAAAGTAAAATAATTAAAGTAACTTAAATTTGGTAAATGTAGTTTTCTATATTATCTATGGGCTAGATCATGGGCTGCAACAGAGAGATATTTGGTGTAGCTTGGTGATACTTGTGTGATCCCTAGCTGTATTTCACATGTGGTGCATGTGCACCATGCACTTAAGTCCAGAGATTTTTAGTGAGGCATGTCCATTGGTCACACATGTACAGTTTGTTCTCCTCTGAATTGAGGGCATAAGGAGTCATGCAGACTGATGCCTCTCCAGTTCCTTCTCATCACAAATCCAGATATATTCTGCAACAGAGAGGATGGAGGGCGAACAATGGAATAAAACTAGGGACCACACGTCTCAAAGAACTTCCAGTTACAGGTAACTAACCTCCATTCCTTCTTGGAGTGATGGTTCCTATGTGTAATCCACAGGTGGGAGATTAGCAAGCAGTAGTCAAAGTGGAGATGGGTACAAGGACACAGAAGTGATAGTGGACTGTAAGACGGCTGTCCCTATAGCTGTATCTGCAGTAGAAGACTAAGCCAAAGCATGAACTCTTGTGAAGGTGTGCAAGGAGCTCCAGCTGCTCTATATATCTCCAGCAGATGCAGCAGAAGTTGCCTTCACACTGATGGAGTGAACCCTCCTCCGCTCCAGGGAAGGAATGTGGGCTAGTTGGTAGCCATGAATAATCCAGCCAGAGATCCATTTAGAAAGTTTCTGCGGAAGTATATCTTGACTCCTTGATCTCTCTGCTATGGAAACAGTTTAGGTTCTTTCTAATAACTTTTGTTTTTTGTAGATAAAAGGCTAGTGCCCTTCGGACACCCAAACAATATATATTCCTCTCTTCATCAGAAGCTTGCGGTTTGGGGGCAGGGAGGGGGAAATGGTAAATGGATGATTTGACTCCTGTCAAATTTACTTTAGGGATGATTTCAGGTGGTAGCACAGTGAGACCTTTTCTTTATGAAGGTAGTAAATGGCAGGTCTGCCATGTGTGCGCCCAGCTTGCTGACTCTTCTGCCTGATATTAGGGTGACTAGGAAGGGAACTTTCATTGAGAGATGGGACATAAAACCTGAGGCTAACGGTTCAAAGTTTGGTCTGGTGAGAGATGAAAGAATGAAGTTGAGATCCCACTGGAGTGTGAGCTTCACCAATGATGGGAAGGATCGAAGAAGTCCCTGCAAAAATTTAGTTGTTGTTGCAGGATGAGTGAAGATAGTATGGCTGTCAACAGCAGAATGAAAATAATTGATTTCTGCCAGATGAATCCAAAGGGAACTGAAACAGATACCCAGTATCTTATGGGTAAGTAGATACTCAAGAATAGCAGTGATCCCAGCAGATTCTGGAGATGGCGTTGTTAAGCTCAAGAAGAGAAATGCTTCCATTTACCTAAATAACATCCTTCTGCTAAAATCTTTCCTGCTTTGATTGCACCCTTCTGGAACACGAATGATCTATATCTGATGCCTTGAGTTACAGCAGTTCCGGGTTGTGGTGCCTGCAGGTGCCTTTGTGTTGTATTAGCAGGTTTGGAAATGGGAAGATGATTATGGTCAGATGAGCTGAGAGCTTCAGAAGATCCATAAATCAGAACTGTCTTAGGTGGGAGCAATAAGGATGACTCAAGAATGGTCATGATGAATTTTCCATAGCACCTGTGATTTTAATGGGATGGGAGGGAAGCAAATCTGAGATGAACCCTCCAAGGTAACAGAAGAGAGTCTGCCTTTGAGCCCACGCTTAATGCTCCTGTAAAGCAATTTCCTGTCCACCTTTAAAGCAAAGAAGTCCCAAGATGGCATTCCCCACTGGATGAAGACTTTGTTCAGGACCAAACTGTGAATCTCCCATTCATGGTCTGCAGAAGAATGCCTGCTGAAACTGTCTGCTAAGGACTTCTGCTCACCTGGTGAACATGCTGCTGAAAGGGTTATGCGATGGCTTCTGCATCAGTTCCAGAGGTTCACTGAATGTGTACAGACAGGGAGGAATATCATTCCTACCTGCTTGTTTATTCAGAAGATAGTTGTCATATTGTTCAACATTATTTGGATATGCCAGGATTGGAGGAGTAGGAGGAAGGCATTGCAGTTCTGACAGACTCTCTCAATTCTAGTAAATATATTTGAATCCTGGACTCCCAAAGAGTCCAGGTGCCTTGTCAAGTATGATCATTCATATGAGATCCCCAACCCTAAAAGGTGGTATCCATAATGATGATTGCACTGAGTGTCAGTGTGAGGAAAGGGATCCCAATCCATACTTTCTCCACCAGATGAGAGTCCGGGAACTTGGACACAACAGTCACTTTGGCACAGATATTGCCACTGTGTGATGAGTAAAAGGACAGAAGCTAGCTTCGCAGACAATGGAGATAGATGGCATCATGTGTGCATAAGGTCATATGGCTGAGGCGCGAACAGGCAAGTTTTGACTGAAGTTTGTGGCCTGAAGGTGACCTTGTTTATGAGAGCACCCATGGCATGCCAACCTCTCAACAAACAGACTCACTCTTGTTGTGGTCAAGTCCAAGGTTGCTCCTATGAAGTTTATGAACCTTGTGGGGGTTAATGTGAATTTCTCATGGTTGACACAAATGCCTAGAAAAGGAAGTAGGTGAAGCAGGAAATGGATTGCCAGTGGGACTTCCTCATATGACTTGCCTGTTGGAGGCAGATGTCGAGCTATGGAAAGACGATGAGCCTATTTTTTCTCATTCAAGCTGTCACTACTGAGAAATTTTTTGTATAAAAGTCCTTGGGGGCTGTAGCATGCCCCGATGGAAGGACCCTGAACTGGCAATGATCTAGGCTGAAGAGGAACCTCCTGTGGGATCTATGTGAAAATATGAGTTTTTCATGTCAAGATCTGTGACCCATGCAATCTCTTCCAGCAATGAAATTATCAATGCCATGCGGAATTTTAATTTTGGGGCCAATATAGTTATTGGGTGTAGGCTGAGAATGGGTCTCCATCTCCTGTTCTTTTTGGAACTAAAAAGTATGGAGAGTACAATCCTTTCCCCTGATGCTGAGGTGGAACTTTTTCTATAGCTCTCTGGTGGAAATGGGAATCCTGTTCTTATGAAGAATTTCCTCATGAAATTGATCCCTCAAAAGGAAACTGGAAGGAGGTTTGTAGGTAGGAGTTGACATACTGAATCACATAGCTGCAATGAATAATTTCCAGTACCTATATTTTGGCTATTAGAGCCCTCCAGCTGCAGGCAAATTGGGTAAGGCAGCCTCCAAAAAACAGAGTGGGAGAGGGATGATGTGGCATTAATAAAGGGACGTGGGTCTCACCGGATCTGTCAAAAAAAATTATTTAATTTAGGGTTAAAGTGAGGTGTGGCAGTGGATGTTGCATGAAATGTGTGTCCAGGACTGTGGCTCCTGTATAATTTATTTGGTGAATCCTGGGGACATTGATAGCAAAAAGATTGAGAAGATGGTCTTGCTCAGTATCCCTGCCTAAGATGCTTTCTCTTACAGACAGGGGTAGCAATGTCCAGTGATCAAAAAGTTGTTCTTTTGAGGCAGTGGAAAGACTCATCTGTCTCATGGAACAGATTAACTGTATCAAAGAGCAGATCCTGAATGGTACACTCTGCATCTTCCTCAGAAAATCTGAGCATCATAACCAGGAATCCTTCAACAAGGGCTGTAGCTATCGTGAGGGACACATTATCTGCAGCATCTAGTGCAGCCTGGAGGGAAATCTTGGTCACCAATTTGCCCTGATCAGTTAAGGAGTGGAGTGGGCTCTGTTTTCCTGAGGAAGTTTATCTTTAAAATCTAAAATCTTTGTATAATTAGTGAAATTGTGTTTAGCTAGAACATCCCGGTAATTTGAAATCCTGAATGAAAGAGGGGTGGAGGTGAAGATATTTCTTCCCAGGAGATCGTCATTTGTCATTGTTGTCTGAAGAAGCAGTTTTTAGGAAATGCAGCCTGGCTATCTTGGCAGCCACTTGTACCACCAAAGAGTTAGGCAGTTGGAGTGATAATAAAAACTCTCCTGCCTTCGATGGAACAAAGTAGTAATTCTCAGCCCTCTTCGGGGTGGTAACACAAGAAGCAGGAACCAGCCACACCCTTTTTGCTGTATCCATGATGATCTTATTAATCAGGAGGGCCAGTTGGCTGGGGCTCAAGGGCTGCAAAATCTCCAGTAATATCAGTTGGAGTTCCTGAACTTCTTCAAGATGTATCTGCAGCTTAGACACCACTCTCTGCAGGAGTTCCTGATATTACATGAAATAGCTAGGCAGAGATAGCAAAGATGAGATAACTGCCTAATCTGGGGAAGACAATGAAATTGCTCCCAGAATCATCAGATCTCATTCACCTTCCTCCTCCCAATACTCTGATGGGGACTAGTGGGGTTGCCCAGGAGATAGTAAACAAGGCTCATGTACTGATCCTGGGTGCCTAGGGTAAGGATCCCAAGGGCCCCAGATGTGCCAGGATAAGGGATCAATCGGTAGGAGAGGACCCCATGGCATTGCTCTGTCTCTTAGCAAGTCACATCTGGTTAGAGGATGGAACTCCAATCTCCTAGTGCTTCTGTCCCAGGCCATCCTCTGTGTCGTGAAGTAGAGACTCCTGTGGAGCTTCTGATCCATTGGACTACCCACGGAACCGAGGGTACCAATGGTCAGGCTCACTAGTGGGAGAGGAGGGCAGCCCTGCAACCTCAGACTAGCTTTGTCCTCCAGGGTAACTGTGTCTCTGAACAAAGGCAAACCAGAGAGGGGTGAATGAGGGTAGTGGAGAGTGAAAGCATCCTCCAGGGAGAGACAGGTCTCTAACTGCCCTGGGGTGCAAGGTGAGCTCACTGGTGGAGCTGTCACCTCTAGTGCTTCTCTGGTCACAGTGGAAGTTGGGTCCCTCCAGGGCTGTGATGGTTTTGGCACTGAGTCTGATCTGGATATTGAAGAGAGTGGCCATGGAAGTTTGTCGTATGTTTTAGATGTACGAACCAGTACCAGAACCAACAGATCTGTGACTCTGTGCCACTTTCTCTTGCCAGAGTTTTACTCGGGCCTATAGCCTTAGTATCCATGTGCGAGGGCTCTCCTACCGTTGAAGCGGGGGCGGGGGGTCAGGGAAGGATCTTTGCCCATGAGAGCAGGCTTGGAAACAGGAGGTCTGTCTCAATTCTTACTAGAGTGCCCCTTACTCTCATGAGAAGCCTTCTCCTTAGGCTTGAAAGTCTTAGCCTCAACTCTGGAGCTCATGCTAAGAGAGGTGCTGCCTGCTGAAGGAGGCCAACGTACAAGAGTGATCTCTCCGCATCTGACTGGGGTCTTATGGCCTGGTCCATCCGATTTTTAAGTCTTAGCTCCCAACCCTCATGAATTCTGAGAGGGAAGGAGTGGCAAATGCTGCATTTGGCTTACCTAGCCAGTAAAGCCAGCAATGGTCTTCATCACTCACAGAAAACGAGCAGGGGCAAGAAAAACAATTCTTGAACCCTGGGACTATGGGCATAATCCTAGCCTTTTGGGAGAATTTCCCCAGAGTGAGACACAAAATAAATAACTACAGGCTTTACTATGTCTAAAAGATTAAAATACCAAAACCAATTTATAACTATTTACATTTATAGAATGACACAGTTGAGGAAGAAGCTAGAGACACAGAACATTCTTACTCAGACCATTCCACAATAAGAAGGAACTGAAGAAACACCATTCTTTGCCCTCAGTTCAGAGCATGAGAAGATCAACTGTGCATGTGCAGACCCATGGACACTGCTTACTAAAAATCTCTGAACTCATGTGCATGGTGCCACATATATACCATATGTGGAATACACATAAGGACCTCACATCTTTAACAACCATGTGCCACATGTGGAATACACATAGGAACCATCACTCGAAGAACATGTCCCTTTTTTTTCTCAGCCATATTCACTACATACAAGGGAGCTAGAGAATTACAACTGGGTGCATCATTTCTACTACATTCTGGGATTCCCCTCAGTTAAAAGAATTCTCAGCTGCACAGATATGTTGGGTTTCCAGTTGCATTGTGCCACAGGTGAGGCACAAATAAGGCTGAATAAGGCTGAAAATATGGCCCCACACTTAACTCCACGGTACAAATATTTTCCCATTTGGAAGGAGGAAAAGTGGTCAAGTGCATATGATCATATCTCGGGCTTACTACTAAACTTAATGTAGGTTGTAACAATTTTCCCAGTGCTGTTTTTCCATCACCTTTACAAACTCATCTGTTCAGTTACTATGATGGATGCTAATTTAGGGACAAAGTGGAAGATATTTCTGTCTTGCACAATAGGCTAGAGAGGCCCATTTTTCAGGACTTCAGCAGTTTGACTGCAGACGTTGGGCATATTTTTTACTTACTTGAGGCCTGATTTTTCAAACATGTGGAGGAGCCATAGCTCCCATTTAGTTCAGTGTTGTGGGTGTCCACATTTTTTAAAATCAGGCCCTCAAACCTTAAGACAGTAAAACAGTTTTGAGCTGTGAATGGATGCACATACCTGACTGAAATTTATAGGTTGCTGATGGAATGCTGATGTCAGTTTTTGCTGACGGTTACCCACAGCAGGAGGCTGGTTTATTCTTCCAGGGACAGATCGGCCTTTTATCAGGGGCTGGCAAGCGTTATCTGTCAAGATATAAACAGGGCATAGTTTTGCCTTTGGACAAATAACATCAAATACTATTACCAAGACAAAACTTCAATTTTTTCAACTATTCAAATAGACAATAGTTGTAAAGTAACCAAGAAACTTGGAAAACATTTTAAAAATTAATTTATGATTAAGATTTAATAATTTAGGTAAAATACATGATTAAATAAGAGGAAGGCAGCTTAAATCTTATGTTTGGTGCCTATACCTATTGAATAGACCGCTCAAATTTCTGACTTACCCATTACTATAAAAGAGAAGACCAACTAAATTAGTTTACCTGTATTCACCATCTGCTCATCTAAATTTAATCTGTTTTCTATTCTTATTGGTGGCACCACAACAGTGCAGACAGCAGGTTTGGTTTCTGGGTTAACCGAGTTTCTGGTTTCTGTATTTTGATTGGTGTTGTCTACAAAACTGCTTTCTACAAATGGACTATCATGTCCTGAAGAGTCTGAGGTCGGGGAACCATCCACAGTATCACAGCCACTCTCTTGTTCATCATCTGACATACTATTAAAAAAATAAATATTGCATTATAAGCAGAGTGTTCTTCCATTAGCATTCTTGTAACGTATGACAAAAAGATATTTACACAAAATGTTTGTTTTATTTTTAAACTGCAGGAAAAAAATTGCATTTTAGTTATGTTAAGTGTCTAAATTTAAAACCACACAAGCTGGGAATTCAGATGGAAGCTAAAAGTCTAAACTTATCTTCCAGCCTTAACTGACAAGTTGTGAGCAGGGGTGGAAAGGATAAGATTGCAGTTACTTTGTTAAAAGAAATTAGTAGGGTGTAGCAGAATGGTCACCCGCTCCAGCCCTGAAGGGGTTGGAACAGCTCTGCAGAAGGCTGTGGCAAGTAAGGGCTCAGAGGCTAGGCTGCTGGGGAAGGTGGCCCCAACAGTGGCCACACCCCAATTAGGCTGCAGCTGGCCAGATAAAAGCCTGTAAGCCAGGAGCTCAAGCAGTCTCTCTCCAGTGATTGAGAGAGACAGGCCTGGCTGCTGGGAGCTCACCAGGGTACCTAGAGTGGAGAACAGCCAGATAGGCTGGGGAGCTCCAGGCCAGCAATTCCCCAGGCTGCGGGGCCTTGTCCAAGGCCCCACAGAGGTATGGGGTTGCAGAGAAAGGCAGCAGGTCCAAACCCCCCTGCCAATGATGACTGGCTTGTACAGACTGCAGTCTGCCCCAGTGAAAGGGGGCTAGATGGTGACTGGCAGTAGCCACTTAGGTGGGGTGGGGGACAGGAAGTGGGGATTCCTCTGGGTGGGGAGACCCTGATAGTGGGTGACTGCTGGGAGCAGGACCCTGACCGGGAAGGACACCAGGGTCCGAGAGACACACAGAGATGGTGGCAAGAGGGACGGCGACCAGCAGAGGGTGCTTCGACAGCTGGTGAAGCTAATTTCTAGACAACCAGCAGGAGGCGCCACTGGGTGAGTCCCGCTCGGTTATGGCGAGTTGCACATTAACCTTGCACTAATAAATCCCTCTAATCTATATTAAGTTTTAAATTGTATTCCCACCACACACATGCACACTAATTACCTCGTTTTCTTCCTAATTCAAAGAACAAAAGCCTCACCATGGCTATCATGACATAAGCAGAGGAGGAAATACTTTAGAGAGAAAAAAAATGCTTCTAAAAACAAGCCACAGGCCTCAGGAGATTGTGCAAGCGTCTACCTAGCCCAAAGAAATGCACAATTACATGTGAGGAATCAGGAGAACACTCCTGGCATAGTAGCTAGTCATTGTTGGATCGGCCACTAGATATAGGAGGTTATATATACAGGAGTAGCCTCATTTTACATATAGTATTGCCAATCACATAGGTTTGACAGATTATTTTTGACAGTACTTAGGTTAAGAGGAAAAGCAGAGCCCCATTCTCAAACTATAGTCTATAGAACAGAGGGTTCTGAAACTGTGGTCCATGGACCACCAGTGGTTCGTGAGCTCCATTCAGGTCATCCGCGGATAGTTCCCTCTAAGGTGTGCGCCTGGGTGGCCGCACGCAAAAGACTGAAGGGCCACCCACCTAATTAGTGGAGATGCTCAGGCGTGGCTCCCCTAATTAAGTGCCTGGACCTTGGAGAAGACGCACATGTAAGGTGAGATGGTGGCCATGGGGGAGGGAATAAGGAGGAGGTGGGAAGGGGCAGTGGGGTGAGAAGAGGGGGTGGGGGATGTGCAGGGCTACAGCAGCCAGAGAAAGAGGTGACTTTCCCCAGCTTCAGGGTTGTGGCTGCTGGGGAGAAACGGCCCTCCTTCCCAGCCCCAGCTCGGGGGCTGCCACAATGGGAGAGAGGGCACATCCATTGTATTCGAAAGGTAAGAACGCTGATTTACAGAATAATGCACTGATCCAGCAAAGCACGTAAATACATGCTTAACTTTAAACACCTGAGCAATTCCTAACCCTAATTCTGTTCCCTTGTGTGTGTGCATTATGATATATATCTTTAATTTCATGATCACTCCTTCCCCAGAACACCCGGCTCATTTAGCACGCAGGATGGAGCATACTCCAGGAGTACATCAGAGTTGCACAGTGAATGAGCTGTTGTCTGCAGGCCCCCTGTATCATTTGTTGTAGAAGTCAGAAGATGTATGTAAGTGGAATGAGGCAGTGGATTGCAGGCAAAGGAAGAATGGTCTCATGGTTAAGGCTGTTGAATGCTGCCCTAGAAAACTGGATTCTATCCCTACCTCTACTACATAGATCCTACATAGGGATAGGCAAGTCACTTAAACCAGACTTTTAACAGCTGGTCACTAATTGCTGTTTCTTGTTTTCTGGGTACCTGACTAGAGACACTAGGGTCTGATTTGCAGAACTGCTGAGCACCACTCACAGCTGCAGCTAAATCAACGGGAACTGTCCTTCGAACATATGAAGTGCTCTATAATGCTATGTACTTTGAAAAAGCCAGGACCTAGGTGTCAATACAGAAACCCAAAATCAGCGGAAACTTTTGACCTGGTATATCACCTCCTTACCTCATAGGGGTGTTATGAAGATAAACGAATGTTTGTGAAACATTCAGATACTAAAGCGATGATTTCAGAGTAACAGCCGTGTTAGTCTCTATCCATAAAAAGAACAGGAGTACTTGTGGCACCTTAGGCCTGGTCTACACTAGCAGGGAGGGTTGACCTAAGATATGCAACTTCAGCTGAAGCTGAAGTCGATGCATGTTAGGTCGACTTACCTGCCGTCCTCACGGTGGCAGCGGTCAACAGCGGGCTCCCCCGTCAACCCTGCCTTGCGCCTTTTGGTGAGCTGGTGTTCCAGTGTCGACTTTGGGGATCGATTTATTGCTTCTTGATGAGACACGATAAATCAATCCCCAACAGATTGATCTCTACCCGCCGATCCAGCTGGTAGTGCAGACATGGCCTTAGAGACTAACAAATTTATTTCAGCATAAGCTTTCGTAGGCTATAGCCCACTTCATCGGACGCATAGAATGGAGTGTCACAGAAGGGGCCATGAAGAAATTAATAATTTTGTCTTCAGAGGAGGGTTTAAATAGAGAAGTAAGGAAGGCATGTTGCCAAACACTAAATGAGAAAACAAAATATTCAATAGTTGCTCACTAATTGAGCACCATCCATTCTGTGCACAGCATGAGACAGGTACTATGAAAAAAACAGCATGTGATCATGTAATTAAAGACTGTATTATAATGGATGAGCACAAAAGGTTGAATTAAGGTTGTTTAATTCTGGCATTTCCCAACTTTTGAGTGTGTAACTCTGCAATCAGTCAAGAATTAGAGGGGTAGCCGTGTTAGTCTGGAATTGCAGAAGTGACAGAGTCCTGTGGCACCTTAAAGACTAACTAAAAATTTTTTTTAGAGCATAAGCTTTCGTGGGCTAATACCCACTTCGTCGGATGCATGCACTTAGAGCTTATGCTCTAAAAAAATTTTAGTTAGTCTTTAAGGTGCCACAGGACTCTTTGTCACTTCTGCAATCAGTGTTCTTCTAATGGAGGTAGGGGTGTGTGTGGGTGGGTGTATGTGTGTTTAAACACACGGTATGAATTATTGCCATTCAGTTCAACACTATGAAGCCATTCAATGAGATGAACACAATTTATCAGGAACAATTAGTAAACTAGCTATGATATATAAATAATATATATCATTAACATACATATAAATCTCTTAGAATGATATAATTTTTTCAAAACATAAATTAGCCTGTGAAAAAGAGAAATCTGAATGTAAAATACAATGAACTAAAAACGTGAGGAGTTTCACTAAAAGCAGGCTTCCACTGTATACTGGAAATAACAATTTTTTTACCTGTTGGGTCTCTTGCAAGGGGATGGACTAGACTGGCCAGAGGAGCTGGTGCTCAAAGTGCTGTCAGGGCTGCTTAACGAACATACACGGTCAATATTCATAGTGCTCTGGCAGGCTTCACAATCTAAGCTACCTTTACATCTGAAAAAAAGAAAAAAATAAGACAAAAATAAATACTGCCTGTCATTTGGCATGTCATTCCTTCCTTCTACATACAACTAACCTTACAGTAATACAGACAGATCTTAGTACTATACTGGAAAGGGAACGGAGCCTGTCACCCTAAAGATAAAAAGCAGTGATTCTTATTCCTGTTTAGTGTTAGACTCATACAGAATCTAAAGTTTTCTGGGGTCCCTCTGGAAATTTTGACCTAAATTGTTAAACTCTGAAGCCTAAAGTAAGGCTCCTGAATCCATAATTAGGCACTTAAGTACAAAAAATTAGAAGTTCGGAATCTATGAATACTGATTTAGGTATTCCTGCAGGTACACAACACTGTTGAAAAATCAGGTCATTTTTATTTTGGTGCCTAAATATGTATTAGGAACGTTAGGCCCTCAAAGGGGGGAGAAAAATTGGTCATAGCCCAGATGAAATCTTGCAGTGTTTACTGAAGTAAGTCTTCGGCTGGCTTCACTGGTTTGTTTTACGAAGAACTGTAGGCTATGGCCCTAAGTAATTTATTTAAAAAACAAACAAAACATCTGAATCATCTCTGTCATAGAAGTAGTTGATTCTTCTCACACTCTCCACAACATGCAATGAAAATGAAATGTGGCATAAGTGAGGAAAGTGTGGATGCAAGCATAAAAAAGGATTTTTAAAGCAGTCCGGGGTAATCGGTCACATATCTTCTATTAGAATTAATTCGAGCTGTGTGGCACCCTGGATTTCCTTGAAAAACATCAACCAAATGTGTGTATATATAAACACATACACACAAGTGCCCACATATTCAATTTTTGTACACTATCACTGGGTTTGGCAGGATTTGATTTAAACTGATAGATGTTGGTAAAGATTATTTCAGCTGACACTGTAATCAACAACAAAAAATATCCACTGGTAAGGACTGGGTGTTACTGGCCCTGCACCAATGCACAGAGCCCTCTGCAACCCTGCTGTCGCAAGAGTGAGCGAGTGGGCCCATGACAGCAGAATTGCAGAGGCTTCTTGGACAGCCAAGGGTCTGGCAACATCAGATCCTGGCAGGCACAATGTGTAAGGAAAGCTGCGGACCTGATGGGTCAGGGCAGAGACCCTCTCCCCCAGCCAGGGTTGAGAGCAAGAGGACAAATCTCCAGCCATGGGGGAGGCCACCCTGCTGCTGCATCTCTCTGTCCCTGGATAGGAGCCATTCAGTAATGGGGTGACCTTCCCCACGACCGTGGACTCATCCTTCTCCTCGCAGCCCTTGCTGGAGATCTCTTCTTTAACCCACCAGGACCACAGACTTCTCCTGACCTTGTGCCTCCATGAATCTGGTGTTGCCAGCCCTGTGACTGTACAGGGAATCCTCTGCAGCTCCACTTGCTCGCCTGCCAGGATTGCAGGGCCATCCCCGGGTAGAAATGGTCAGTAACAGGGTGGCCTCCCCGAAAGCCAGAGGCTTATTGTCCAACCAGAAGCACTGGATGGGAGCAGTCTCTACTCTGCTGGGCCAAGACTGAAGCTCCATGCACTTGCATCTGGGTGTCTTTGGCCCCTTGGCCGTGCAGAAAGCTCCTTGCAGTCCCACTGTCAATCTGTCAATGCTACACTAACCCCAACCCTACCCCACACTTAGCTCCCCGCAACTGTAAAAATAAAATAGTTAAAAACTGGGGGAGAGGGGATGATAAAAATCTATAGACAAAACTTGCAAAAACACCCCGAAACCCGAATACTGCCAAGCCTAACTATTACTACTGAACATAAATGCTGGTATATGTACAAACCTTATTTGCACTCAATTTACACAAGGAAGTGAGTATTGTATATGTTGAATCTATGGTTTGTGTGCACAAGCAATGTGCAAAAATTATATGAACAATTAATTTTACATAAAAAACTGTACACATACTAAATCTTATTTTGAAGATATGGCCCTAAATTTTCATCTTCTACTTGCCTATTTACCCATTTCAGATTCATAGCCTGAACAATCAGATTACATTAGGCTTCCTCAAACTTCTGTTTAAGGAAAAGCTCTAATTCATAGCCATAAGGAATGTAAGTGCATTCAAACAAAAATGACTTCTTTCCTTTGATTCACAGTAATTTAATATGAAATAATTTATTTTGTAACTTATAGAAAAATCATTTTAGGATGGAATTTCTATTGCCTGTACTCAACATCCAATTTCATACACAGATACGTGTAATGCTACAGAGGTGGGTACATATGAACAGGGCAAGCCAATATTAAGAAATAAAAATCAAACATGCTATCAGTAGTCAATTTTCAAACTTTAACAACTCACCTATACTCTTATACAAAGAATTCTAAACATTCAGACCCTGTTATGAATGCAGTGCTTGCACAGCCATGTAAAGCAGAATTTTACACACAAAATTTTACACACTTAAGTTCCCAAATAAGATATTGACATGGAGTTGCCTTTTCTACCAAAAAGTTGGAAGCACATTGACTGCCATTATGTCTAAAATCAAATACGGACTACACAAAATAGCTGAACTAGAAGTTATTGCACATAAAACTAGACTTATTTATAAGCTCTTACTCTCTTAGTGAATGTCTCTGTCCTGTATCATCTTCATCTGTGTCACTACTGATGGTGATCACACTGACTGCTGGACTTGGAGAATCTGCAATGATGATAGCCTGGCGCTGTTTGTTTGAAACAGATGAATCAGGGTCCTGCCTGTCAGATGTTTTGCAACAGTTCCTCTCCTGTCCTTCTGAGTTATGATTGTCCTGTGCTTCTATACAACTTACTCTCTCGACAGCCTTCACATTAATTATCTTTGGAGATATAAATGCTGAATTTTGGATATTGGTATTCTGTAACACATTACTCCTGTGAAGAAGACACCTCATTAGACAGTTAGCAGAATCTTTGGAACAGCCTTGAAAACTTAATTCTATTCTCCTCCCCAGAACTGAAAAAAGCCAAGTGAATAAAACATCACTGTTATACATCCACGAATAAAAATAAACAGTAAAACAAAGCAGTGAAGATACAGGTAAATATATTGCACAGGTGGTATTCCATAACAATGATGAAAATTTTCCAGGTAAGTATTGCAAACAACAAGCAGGGTTATTCTGGATCTTGCAACATAAGGTTCAAGCCTGGGTTTACCAGTAAAATGTAATATAATATCCTGAAAGCACCATTCTCTTATAAAGAAAAGAAGGAATGAAGAAATGTTAGCTTGGACACTTTCAGACATTTCAGTCCTGATTCACTGGAAAGATTCTCACTGATGTCAGTGTGCTTTGGACGATACCTTGCCTTAGCAAACACTAGAAAAGTAGTCTAGTAGTATAACCACTACCAAAATTGTTCTTCATAGCCTTGGTTTCTCCATTACTCAAACATCACATACCTTTGAAAACCACTTCTGTAGTGATGGGGCACATTTTTTCTAGCGAGCAGCTGAAGAGTCTCTCGCTGCCAGCAAAAGAAAGGCTATTCTTAATACTAGTCTAGCCATATTATGACCATTATATAACTTCTAATTAGATTATCCTAAATCTGTGTGTATGAGGACTCCTCAGGTTCAAAAATTAAAAATAAATAGGACTCTCTCAATATATTTTTAAACTCTTGACAAAGGCCACTTAAGCACATATGTAGCAGAGCTGCTACTATCACAGGCAGAGAATAGATAAAAGGTAAAAAAAAAAAAAAAATCCATTTCATGTCTCCCATCCTAATTACCAAAATACTTCAGAGAAATTGATAAGGCAGCTAGCTAGGTGTCTGTTTTCAAAAAGGGCAACAGGACAGTGTGAGTACAGTCAATGACCTTAGTGTGCATGCATTATTCATATCCCTCTTATCCACTGTACACAGGTTGTGAAGCTATGATCTCAAAATCTACCAGATAAAAAAAATACCATTTTACCAACCTGTTCTGACACAGTTTATTTCTCTTGGTAGCTGCAGGCTGTGGCCAGACAACATGTGCAATGCCCACACTAATTGGCTGAGTGGCAGACAAAGTTATTTGATTTAAGAGAGGCTGTGGCATCACTGAATTGTAATGGCTGCCATGAGGAATCACTTTCCTAAGGAGAAGAAGAAGGGCGGTATTAGCTGTAAACTCGTCAACTCAAATCGCTACACTTTGTTATGTAAAAGTTCTAAGAAAATTTTTTTAAAAAGTCGAAAATTTTTTGGACCTACCCCCAGTCTCCAAATCTTTGTGGACCAGCCACAGGATCAGAGGCTAGAGTTGCAGTAGAAGGAGCCATAGGTGTTATTTGCTGCCAAGCAGGAATCAATATTTGTTGAGTTCGATTAGACCATGGCTGTTGTGAAGTAAAGCAGATTTCGTTAAGTGGCAAATGACCAGTATTTATATTATCGTCTTAAAATTAAGCACAATACAAAAAAAGTGACAGAAATGGGACTCTTAAGGACATATCAAATGTAATCTTTACAAATATACGATTTCTTAAGTGCCTAGTAATGTAAAATTTGTAATAGCCATTTTTAAAATACACAATTTCAAATGAACCAACCTGAGAAAGGACTCCTGCTCGTATCTGTAGTGGCTGTATGGCAGGGGCCTGTGTCACCAACGGAAGTGTATTATCTACCCTTAATGAGTAACCAGTAGGCTTACCATGGTTTGTAGGAATTCCTAATGGGAAAAGAAAAAACAAATGAATCATACAAGCTTTAAACAAAATATTATGATGATATAACTGGAGCAAAATGAAAACACTGATGAGATTTTTAATCAGACAATCGTTTTTCTTGCTATACTTATAATTTAGTCATACCACTGATTTAGACTTTTCAAACTGGATTAATCAATGTGATTTATCTTAGAGGAGACTTTGTTTCAGTACCTATCTGTTCAAGTGTATGTTACTATAATTTGTGTAATCACTATGAGAACACACACGATACAAAGAACCAATTATATTTTATCCTCAGCAGAATGACTCATGCTAAAACCATTCTACAATGCTGAGAGTTTTACTGTCTATTACACATTTCCTAAGTTGCAGAGCAGCCAAGAAAAAAAACCCAACACATTGTGCAGGGGTCAATGGCTAACTTCCTGCTCCCCACAGAGTCCCATGGAACTCAGTCACTTCTTACACACTGACATTTTCTTTCCACAAGGTGTCCTCATCAATTCCTCTAGCTCTTAGTGATGTCTGTAAAGAAATCACATACATATGACCCCTCCTGTCCACAGGTGGTGCATGAATCTTTCATTTGGGAAGGCTACTCCAGGTTTGCTAGAAGTACCCTAGAAGTGGGGGGCCACTGGTATGCAGACAGTGGCCCTGCCCCCTGCTCTACCCTGAGGCCCCACTTCTTCCCACCCCCACTCCACTTCTTCCCTACACTTCTTCCCTCTGAGGCCCTGCCCTCTTCCAGCCCCTGATCTACCTCTTCCCTCAAGATCCCACCCACCACTCACTCCACTCCTCCTCCTCCCCCATTCACTTGCCCTAAGGCAAGGAAAAAGTGGAGGTAACCCAAATCCAGCATTTTCCTCCTGCATGGCCAGCCTTTTTTATTTTGGGGAAGGTAAGCCTCCTCAAGTCTCTTCTATGTGCCACCCATGCTTCTGTCTGGTTTTAGGATCTTCTGTGGGGAACCAATATTTGATTCTCCCTACGCGCCATAAAATCTTTCCAGAGGAGCTCATGACAGCCAACCCATAATCTGCTTCTCTCGTGTGTGTTTTGGCACTGTGAACTGATGTACACCTGAAATATTACAGAAAGAGCAGTTCAGAAAAGAGACCCTCTCTAATGTTCTCTGAGTCTCTTAATGGCTTGTCATACCTACTGGGCTTTACCAGACTCAGACAGTCACAGATAAAAAATGGTGCAATGTTTACACCAGCCAACAATTTTCAGATGACCTAACAGTATAAGCAGGGAGGGAGACAGTAGTTTTTTTTATTTTATTTTTTTTTCAAACAGCATTTTCTAATAGAATAGTTTTCTTTCACTGCAGGTTCTACTGTCAATGAAAATATACTTATTTTGACTTTTGGCCTTGCCTTTTACATGACACACACTGCAGTCAGTTCCTAAGCCATTTACATACGGATGACAGAAAACTACTGCCTAAGATTATAAATTCATTTATTCATTAGGAGGGTTTTTTTAATCTTTTATTTCAATTCACTGAGCATCTTTGAGCATGCCACATTGCTATACTAAGTTCTAACTGTTCGATGAAAGGAATTTAAAACACTTTGTTGAGTAATTTCTTCCATCCAGCCATATAGAGCAGCAGCACCTTAACGCTGCCAAGAGCGGCACTTAGGATATTCTACACAGCAGCTGAACAGGGAATGATGAACAGCACCAAATATTGTTAACATTTCTTTCCCATCACCTCCCCACCAAAACTGAGCTAGTCACGTAGGTGCTGAAACCAGTATGTTTACCACCACCACCCGCATTCAAGCTATGCCTAAATTAGGACTCTAATTCAGCAGTCTAGAACACAGCTAAGAGCAGGCAATAGAATCCAAAGACAACTATTTTTTCCTGTACTGTCTCCTTTTCAATATCCAATGTATTAGGTATTACTAAAATAGTAACATGCATCTTTTTTTTTAAAAAAAAATGTACCATTAGCAGAGAACAAATTACTTACCTATAATTAGTATACTCAGACTGTGTATAAAGTTATATGTTTGGTTAAAATAGTCTATAACATTTTGGGCTGGTGTACTCAAAGCTTTCAGAAATTTCTGAAACCCAGGACAGAGGCAACAGCCATGAATAACATTATTGGTAACACCTGCTGGCTCTATCTTTATCTTAAGAAAGGGCAAGTTTTCTTGGGCTCTGAATTTAAGTAGAAAGGCTTTTCCTCAGCCTATGTCTATCAGGGTCTCTAGGACTTCCAGCTGGTGAGAAAGAATTAAGCAGGACTTAGGATAATTTACAAAGAACTCCTTAACACCTGCAGCACTCATAATGATTTCATTTTCCCTTTCAAAGACTGGCCATTTTCCAGCAAGAACACATGCTCTCTCAGTATAGGTGCATTGCAGCAATGCGTAACTTCTGCAAGAAGACAAAGATGGAAGAATACAACCAAACTGAAATCCAACACCCAAATGTCAGCTAAACCACCTTCTCTTCTCCATAGTTGACAGTGACTTGAGATGAGAAAGACAGTTCTTGTCAAAACAGTTTATATCTGATGGATTGATTTTAAAAAATACAAACAGCAAATACTAGAGTCTCTTCCAATAAATATCTACTGTCAGATTCCAGATACTGTCTGATACAATAATATCAACAAACAATAAAATCTCTGTTTACATGATGTGTATGTGCTTGTTTAGGGGAATAAAGCCTAATCTGTGTTCTTACATACATGTACAAAGGTACACATCCCTGTGATAGTCCAGTTATTTTCTAATCTGTCTCAAAGGAAGTACTTGTATGCTAACACTGACACCTCATAGGCTACCAAACATTTCCAATGACTTGGTATTAGGCATTATCTGAGGATTTCTTTTCAGGAATTCCAAAACACCTCAAACAGACGTTACAGAAATATTAGAAGGAAAGGTTCTGCCAACTTGTTATCTCCTTTCTCAAGAACAGTGCAATTTACCAATAGCCTCAAAGATAAGTGGAATACATTTTACTGATGGTGCTGCCTTTAGGTGCATAACGGAAGCCTAACTTCCGTGTTCCTGTGATAACTATAAATGGTGTTTTAGCTAAAGATAAGGATAAATGACTAAACTTAAAACTGATTCTCTCTCTTCATCTCCCCCTTCTATTTTTTTCCTCTACAAAAATTCATTTTCCTTTTTATGTTCTGTTTGATTTCCCTTCCCCCTTCCTTTTTGTTATTCTCTGTCCTCTTCTGTATCTCTTGCTCGTTCTCCACCCCCACCCCCCGCCACCCTCCCCCAGCATTTTTCCTATTGCTTTCCTTCCAGGACTCATCTTACCACACTGTTTGTTCACACTTACAGAGATAGACCTCTGAGAGCATGAAGTTTCCTCAAGGTGTACTACTGCAAATCCATGCTCCCAAAGATAGATTCCGCAGAGCATAAGGAATCTTCTGGAATAGCCAGGCTCCTTCACCAGCACCTGAATGGGCTGCAGGATTTTCTGGCCTGAAAGACCTGCTTTTTCCAGCAGCCCCTAAGAGACTGGGATTGCACATGCCAAAATATTATGCAGTTGCATGAATCATTTGGGACTTGGAGGCAGACTCCTGTGGGCTACAGTCATAATTCAGCTTTTAAAACATTGTTGGAGTACTTGGCTAAAGATGAATATCAGAATTTTGGTAAAATTCCTACCTAAAGCTAAAATTTAGACCCATCTTAAAGCTAATACAGAAGAAATCAAGGAATCAGTTATGTTCTCTAGACCCGAACTTAAGGCTCTCAACATTAGCTCATCTTAATTAGTCTCTTAGAGCTGGTATGGCAACTTCCACTTTTTCATGTGTGTATGTATATTTTCCTACTGTATGTTCCATTCTATGCATCTGATGAAGTGGGCTGTAGCCCATGAAAGCTTATGCCCAAATAAATTTGTTAGTCTCTAAGATGCCACAAGTACTTCTCGTTCTTTCTGCGGATACAGACTAACACAGCTGCTATTCTGAAACCTGTCATAGTAAAAGAAAAATTCATTCTGAGGGGGAACTGGACACAGATCCTTTCACCTAAGTTGCTAGCTTAGATCAGGCTTAGAGTGACTGTTCCTACCATTTTTGTATTTTTCAGATTATTTACCCAAAAAGTAAAGCATTCTGCACTGAATATTTTGGTCTCATACTCATTTGGGCGGCTACCAAGTGCAGTGGTGTCCAATGTTTGATTCTCAAGATTCCAAGTTGCCCTGAGGGCAACTCTATTAAGATTTGTATTTAATTAGGGATTAAAAATATTTTCTATGAGTTCTAATTTTTAATCTGAAATGTTTGAATTAGCCATAGGAAGATCTAGATGGATTCCCTACCAAGCTGTGGGCGCCCCTAAGACAGCAGGATATGTGCTCAACTGGCTCTGCCAGAGTCTAGGGAAGCATCTAGCAAAGGAGGGCCCCTTTCTCCTCCAAAGTTACCCAATGGTAGCCTAAAAGAGGAGAACCAACGACCAGTTTTAGCTCCCTGATCCTATTATCCAGCCCAGGTTGGAGCTAGAGGTTGTTCAACTTATGCAAGCTGGCTACGATCCCCAAGAGACCATGAGCCAGAGACTAGCATGCTCAAGATACTGGTCTTCTCACCCAATGCAGCCTATGTACCAGGGACCATGGGGGAGGCATAGGCACTCTATGCACACTGGAGATTCCCCTACAGTGGGAATTCCTTGCAAGAGAGTTGGGGGTGGGCTTCTGCTGTGTCTGTGCTGCACAGCATAATGGGAGCACAACAGGGCGAGAACCTGCAGCAAAACTTGGTTGTGGTCACCTGACTTTTTTGAAACAATAAGTTCAGGCTGCAATGGTCAGATGCAATTGCCTTAGCTCATCATAAAGACACACAGTAACTGCAGGATCCAACAGAGTAGCATTTACTCAGGTAATTATACATGCTGTCTCCATGGATGTGCAACATTCCTAACTGAAACCCCAAGAGTTTTCTCCCTATTTTGCCCAAACTTTAAACCTATTTCACACATGCACAGCCTTAAGATCCTATGCTGTGATCATCGTCATTTAAGATGAGGACGACATAGGACTGCTTTGGATCTAGACACTGTCATTCTTTTCAACTGGTACACAGGTTATTGTTTGGCATAAATAACACTCTATCCCACCAAAGGATACCAGTATACTGTTCCTGCTAGATTGGGGGGAGAAATAAAATCTTTTTCTCTGACATTATAGAGCACAGTATCACATTATTATTTACATCTATGCAGGCACATCTAAAAACAAGAAAGTATTTCAGATTTGTGCTAGAAGCATAGCAGTTCCAGTTCATAGCAATACCTTTTGGCCTGGTGCTAGGATCTCTAGTTTTAAGAAGACAACATCTGCCCTGGAATCCCACAGGTAAAATGAGTGAATGAGCTCCTAAACTGCTGTAAGGAGAAAAAACTGACAATTGGATGTTAGGATATGGTATACAGACCTTCCTTTGGGCTGCCTTAATAGTGGTTTCTGTAACTTTTGAAAGCTTTGAGAGAACTCTAAATCATGTATGCTTAGAGTCACATAACCAAAGTTGAATATAAGTAACAACAATTTAGCTTCACAAAAATGAACATTATAAACTACACTATATTTTAACATCTCCCATCCCCCCAAACATGAAGGCATAAATGCAAAGGGTCAGGAAATTTTGACTGCATCTTTCAAATAAGATGTGTGCTTTGCACTATAACGGTCTCAGCCAAATCTAGTCTGAACAGAGACCATGCTCTGCTAGTCTTACTCACATCAAGAGTTAAAAATCTCAGTTTGATCTATACTACATATTACACTTCAGAAGTACAACAGGGCAGTGGCAGAAAGCTGTCAAAACATTTTGGAGAGGCTAATAAATTCCTGTTTTAGCATTCGATTTCATTCGGAGGGTTGTGGATTAAAATATGAGGAAAATTCACGTTGAAATGCAATGGTGGGACTTCATTATTATCCAGATAGATTTATTTAATCAAAAATACTTCCAGTTCAGTCTGGGGAGTTTTTTATAGCAGAATTGTAAATTTCTCAGACAAAGTTTATAGTAAAATACAATCAATCAACTACTTCAGTAACAGCTGTTGCTTCTCAGAATTCAGAAAATGAAACAATTTCAGTTAATCCTACCTTGAATAGTTGGGGGGCAAATAATCAGTGCCTGGTGAAAAGCATCATTGCAACCAAACTGAGCAGTTCCTGCCTGCAGTGGTATCCCATGATGTAAAAGTGAATGGGTAGATGCAGTTAATGCCTGAAACAATAAATTTAGCATGAATGTATATTTTACTATCATCTTTCTCTCTATCTACGTATCTTGCACCCACACAGAGCAAATTATTATTATTTAATTCCACTGAAACTGAAGTTTCAAAACATTTCAGATAAAGAAATACCATTTGACCACTGGAGGGCATTATAATAAAGCAAACTACTTTCAAGATGACAAGTCAAAACCTCAATGTTTTTGAAAATCAGGCTTAGAAAACTAATCTTTTCAAACTGAACAAAGTGAACACTAGAAAAGGGGAACAAAATGTACAGAAGATTTTGCAGCTACTCTCAAATAGAACGATTCCTGGATCATATTTTGAAATGAAAATGAGAAACTAAATTAATAGAGTTAATAGCCAAAAATTCTTACCTGACTCCTCACTGTGCCAATTTTGGTGAAGTTTGCAGTCAGATTAGCAGCACTGCCTGAGGCAACTGGTCTTATAAGTGGTGTTTTATTGCAATTGCTTATGTCATATGAGTTTGATCTGTATTTGCAGACATCCATGATATGGAAACAAGATTTCACTCTGTTAAAAGGAGACAAATTTTTTATTTAAAATTTCCATTTTAAAAAGTATAAATTCCATTGGAGGAAGGAGAAATGGTTCTAAAAACACAACTTTAATATTAACTTAATACTGCAATTTGGAAGGGAGTTAGACTAGATGACCCTTGCAATCCCTTCTAACCTATGATTTTACGATTCTGTAAGACAAGATTCAGCTAGAATTATCCTTATGAGCATTTCTTCTCTAGAAGTCCCAAATCCTTCCAATTAATGGTAAACCTACTGAATCTACAGTTTAAGATAAACGATAACTAGTTTCTACTTCTAGTGTCTAACAGTATTTCTTAATATCTGCTAATAACTAGGGTATGTACCAAAAGATGGTGACGGATTAGACCAGGGTTTCTCAAACTTCATTCTACCCCAACTCCCTTCCGACAACAACAATTATTTCAAGATCCCAAGAAGGGAAACCAAAGCCTGAGCCCTTCTGCTCTGGGGGGTGTGGGGTGCCGAAGTTTGAGGGCTTTACCCCTGGGTGGTGGGGTTTGGGCTTCAGCCCTGGACCGTAACAAGTTTAACAACAGACCTTGTGACCCACGACTCACTTTGGGGTCCCAACCCACAGTTTGAGAGTCGCTGAATTAGACATATGAAAAGTTCTCTCCTTTCTTAGACTTCTGTGTATCTATTTTATTTAGGAAACCATAGTTCAAGTATCCATTGCTAGCATTGTAAAAATACTTTAATTGGGCTTGGGAATTAGGGCCTGATTCTGTTAAGTTCTGAACACCCATTCTATGAGAATGGAGTGTATTCAGTTCTTCTCAGAATCAGGCCCTAAGACTACTGGCTCCTCAGTGTGGGGAATTTTGTATTCTAGGCATCTCAACACCATACATACTTACAGCATTCTATAAATTTTAAGCAACAGAATATATATACAAACAGCCACACACACATCAGTTTGACTGTAAAGAACTATTGTAGGTTTAACACAAACACAGCTTTCTTATTAATGTATATAACATACTGGTTGCTATGTGGAAAATCTAGAAGATGCTTCATGGTGACAAAGGGATGGTTCAGTGTCTCAGCTGGAGTAATTCTTAAATCAGCATCAATCAGCAACATTTTCTTCAACAGACTGACAAATTCTCTTCTATCTGCCTTCTCTGCCAATAGGTCACTTCCTTCCAAATCCATCACCATGTTCACCTGGCATGGAACAATTTTTTTAAAAGTCAGATAAAACAAACATGCATACTGATAATACTTTCTTTGGCTCCTTTCATTAAATGTTTCCATTTCAAAAAACTAAAATTTATTGCTTTTAAAAAGTAGGGCCAAGTGAAATATTTGGAATTTATTAGCTTGTCCAAACATGTTTATTTTGGGACTAATGAATCTGACCCAACAAACAACCTTCAAGATTTTACTGTATAAATAACTGCTCTTGTGACTGTACCTAACATCTATTGAAAACCTTATACCACCTGCCATTCCAAATTTGGGATTTGGAATTTAACAGTCTGTTTAGGAGGTGGTGATTAAAATCTCTGAAAAAGAAACCCAGTTATCAGTAGTACTGTTGCCCCCACCTGCCTCAAATCATCATCCCTGGAAGTGTTTTCTTTCAATTGATACATTTTTAATCAGTGATGCTCACTCAGATTAGGGAACCCATGCACCTAACATAGGGGAAAATGAGATTCTCTGTCTGTTTCTATGCTCCTGGAAGTCTACAGAGGTAGTTTAATCTGTCTTTAAGGTACGCAATACTAAATAAATGCTAAGTATTACTTTTTTTGTTTTAAGATTGAGCTGTGAGAACAGAGCTAGTGCAAGATGACGACAACTCCGGATGTGTATAGTAACATCAGTCCTGAAATGGAATTGAGTATCTTCTCAGTATGTCAAAGAAGAACGAGGGATATATTTCCTTTTATTGGTGATTATGGCATATAAAACAGTGGAAGTATAAGGATTCAGTTTAGTTAAAAACAAAAGTGTTTGGGAAGCTGTCAGTGTCTCTAGAGAAAGGATGGAGACGGATGATACTTTTACTATAGACAAAATCCTAGATATAAGAATCATTTTACCTAGATCAGTAGATATTACAGTAGAATATGGAATATATTGCACACTATTTAAGATCTTTTTCACCAGGACAAATGTAATTGATCATCACACAACAACAAAGAAGGACAAGATCTATGCATGAAGGAACTAAACAGACAGGCATAGATGGGTATTTTCCACAGGAGCAGACCAGGCAAGTATGGATGAATGGAAAATATTCCCAATAATGTATTCTAACTCACAAAATCTAACTGATAAAAGTTTAAAAATAAATCATTGTGTATCTCTCAGCTGTATTGCTTGCAAAGGAAAAATACTTGAATACTCACATGCACTATATCATCCAAACTGTTGAAAATATATTTTCTGGCCTCTTTAGACTTCATTCCTGTCTCTGTCTCATGCTCTTCCAGTGTCTTAGAAGGGAAAAAAACAAACACCCCGTCAACTAAAAGCACACTGTTACTATAAAATATTTGCTGTTAGTAATCACAGTTTACACAATTGAGAGACTTTAATTTGACATTTATTTTACTGTTATGCTTTTTGTTGACTTTTTGTATTTCAGTCAGTTTAGATAACAAAAATAGCCAAATTTCACTTCCTGGCTCTTCTGAATAATCACAATTCTGTACTATAGTATCTGGTTTGCAAACAATACTGGAAATAACGAACACCTAACAAAAATCTGCTTTATGAAAACTTTTTTATTGGTATTTGGTTTTGTACATAAAAGGCTTTGTTTGTTTGTTTTTGGTTTATTTTACACATTCACCTACCACTAACTTTTGGAACTAAACTAGGTAATAGTATCACTTTAAATAGAATCATGCCCCTTTTAATTTCTCTCTTCTAACAGGTTTTTTTGTTTTGTTTTCAAGTACATTTTATTTGTTCACAGCTACAGTGACAGAGAAAATATCTGAAATATTAAAACATCATAAACAAACAAGGCTTAAAGGACAATTATACATATATGCCAAGACAGCATCATAATGAACCTAAATACCTTGCCCCTCACTTTCTGTTATAATTTCCCCAAAATAATATACCTAAATAAATAAATAAATAAAGCCCCACCTGAGTCCCACCCTCATCCTGCAGTAGGGACTCTTGCATGATCCCAAAAGAAAATACCACCACTATTTAAAAGTAAGTTAAAGAGAAGCTTCCTCAGCATATTATCTAGACTAGATTCGGCAATGTTCTTCTTACTATCTGGAAAATAGTTCAGCTGTGATCTCCATACACCAAAAAAAATTTCCCTTTCCTCTCTCTCCAAAGAGTAGATTGTTTGGTCTGGTATGGGAGATTTAACAATCGTAATTTCTAGAAACAGAAGGGTGACTTGTCTTGTAGCCAACATAAAAAGATACATTCTCTAGCCAATAAAAGCCCATGTTCACATCCATTCATACTGAAAGAGATCAGATGGAAGTTAAAGTGAGAGCCAACAGAAATATCAAAGTTGGAGACCAATAACCACCACTCTGAAGCATTTACAAAGCTCTAACATAACCTGGGCCCAAAAGACATTCATTTGTGGACAGTTGCAGCAACAGTACACCCAGTTAGCAATCTTCACTTTGCATTTTAAATATACTAAGCAAAATACACCAAACAAATTATTATGAGATATTTGATTTTGCTTCTATTGCTTCAGAATTTCATGACCATTCATCATTCGTTATCTGTACTTGGCTCTTTACTCAATACTGCCTAAGCCTTTGTGGGTCTCTCCGCAGAAATAACACAGGAGCTACTTAATTCTTTATACAGCAGAGAAATTAAACCACGTATGTCCAGGGGGTTGTTTTCACATACAGCACTACCGTGCAGCTGCACTGCAGTAGTGCTTTAGTAAAGATGCTACTAGGCTGAAGGGAGAGCTTCTCCCATTGGGGAGGAGGATTAGCTATACTGAGAGGTAGTAGCTATGTTGACCGGAGAAGAACTCTCATTGACATAACCCTGCCTACGAGAGGGATTAGGTCAGTATAACTACATTGCCTAAGGGTGTAGATTTTTTACACCCCCTGAGCAACACAGTTATAACAAGATAGGTTTGTAGAATAGAGTTGGCCTAAGATTACTTGGATAGAAGACATAATTCTATTTTAGTTTTGCAAATTTGTAAACAGGATCTTCATGTTGTAAATAAGGAACCTTAATTTGGCCTCTGTGTGTGTGAGTATGTATTATACTATTTTTTCAATTATTTTATACTTTTTACCTTTAACCTCCAACCAGAATATGGTGCATCTGTTTCTCTACAGAAAAATCTTGCAGTTTTCGTTCCCACGTTCAACAACTGCTCTCCTGGCAAACCTTGAGTCTGTGAAATGTAACGAATCTGGGGAGGAAAAAGCAGAAGGAACTTAACTTACTGTTTTCCAGTCATGATCTACAAAGATAGAAACTTGCACTTCATCATTTCCCACACTAAAAAACACAAACAGGACTGACAGTGGGCAAACAACTCTTATTTAGGAGAGAATCAGCACTTTAAAAGCTTTGTATTCCTCTCTCCATCTATTAGCAGGAGAAAACCTTAAATATCCAAGCAGCTAAACTGGTATAGTTAAACGAGGACACAATTTTGGTCAGCAATGAGTCTTTTATTTACATTACTTACTGGTTCGAAAACTACTGTAAACTCTGCAATAATCATGACTCCGTATGCATGGAATGCTCTCCAGGAGCAGTTTCACAAAGTCACCATCCTCCTCTCACTCAAATCCTTATTAAGGCCTGTACTGAGGCCTTACAGATAAGCTCAAGAAAGATGTTTGTTCCATTCAGAAGAGGACAGAATGACATGAATATTCAAATTTCCCCTTAGAATTAACATACAAGGCACTATTCTTCTAATAATTAAAAAAAAAAAAAAAAATTGAAACCAAGTGATGCATGGGGTCCCAGTACAAGTAATGTTTTACAGTGGGATGAGTTAGGTGTATGCCACAGTTCTTTCAACAGGTATTAAAAGAATGTCCACACTTTTTAAACGACAAGACCATATATATATCTACAGTGGAAAGAAGAGTTAATTTTTTGTTCCATTTTCTCTGAACATTCTGATTATTGCCATTTTGCAAATGTACTATATAAACATATTAGACCCCTTTTGATACAGGTGTTAACTTCCCAAATTTCGGCCACATTTATTTGGCTATTCACATTCTACCCACCTAAAATTGTCCTGTGTTTTCAGTTAGATACAGTATTCTTTGGAAGTTTTTCACTTCCTTTATATGCTGTTGTGCTCTGTTACATCGTGAATATGTGTTTCACTCCAAAGAAGGCTGCATTTCAGCAGTGAGTGAAATTTCAGGATATTGTTTGTCAAGTACTTGGGAATCCTTCACTGTATAGGGCCTGATCTAACAACCATTTAGAACAATGGTAATATCTCTTTTGACTTCAGTGGACATTGTATCTGGTCTATAACTCCATACCAAGATGTTTTACTGTAATTACCCATAAATTACCATTAGTGTAGAAGGTATGATAGGTGTTTTTATATATATTAATATAGAGAATATTATTAGCAAGCCACACCATCATACTATAATCATATCATTTCACAACCATTTGTTTCTTTAGGTACTGCAATTTTAAAATGTTTCATCATCAGACATATTAAAAAGTGTGAAGGATTTGACTTAAATCTTTAAAAAGATGACAGAATAACCAAAGCTAAGACTGATATTTTTACCTTAACTCACATTGTTGTGCATGAGTATTGTAGGGATTTAAGAACATCATATGATGTTCAATATCTGAATATATGTTACAGCCTTCTCTTTACATTTTATTTCTGTTGGGAGTTAAATCAGATCTTTAATGTTAGCTGAACCTGAATTTTCTGTGTGGCAAATTATAAGAGAGACAATATTATTTTGAAGCCACAACCAGGTACTTCTCCACATTTTGTACATTTCTCATTAACTTTAAAACAATGCATACAAAGAGGGTAACTGACTGATTCATTCTCCTCTCAAGTAGCCTTGTAACTCGCTGGTAACTCTATAGCAGCGGTGTCCAATACGTTCGCCACTAGCCACATGTGTCAAATAGGCTATTGAATTGTGACTAATGCATGAACAATGCGTTGCTGTATTGAAGACAGCAGTACCGGAAGACAGGTTGCGTGCTTTGATATACAGCTTGTTAACATGGCTAGGATATAGCGTGAGAGAGACAACGCAGCATAGACGACAGTGGATGTGTGTGCTCTGCCTGTAATAGCAACAGGCACTACAGCGTATGTGTAGTATGTTTTTAATCCTTTTTTTATAATGTGGTGAATAAGAAAAATTCAAAATCAGAAGTGTGCCTAGCATTGAATGTTTATTGGACACCGCTGCTCTGTAGCGACACAGGTGAAGTTCCCCAGAATAATAACTGTAAAAGATAAGATTAAGAATTTCAGGTTAACTGAAGCCTGTGTTTTAGAAACAGACGAGCAGCCAAAAAATCCCAAAAGACCATTATATTTTTTTTAATTTGCAAAACTATATCAACAAACAGCAATAATTTTGGCAGACATTCCTGAGATCATGCAACGATCTGACATCAGTAACAGTGAAGTGCTGGAATGTGTTTCCACTAGCAACATTCTGTGAAAGTGAGATTGCCATGTTGGTATTTAAATCCTCTCTGTTATCTTTGTCAGATTTCTACTTATTTTGGGCCCATTTTATTTTGCAACAAATATTTACAAACCGTTTGGAGAAGTGGGTGTATATAAAACAATGACAGTAGTACCTAGAAGGGCTCTTTAGGGGGGTTTCACTATTCAGTTCCAGAATTCCCTAAATAGTACCTCTGGTCAGCTAAATACTGGGTGAAAAATAAGATCCACTTCAATTTAGGCTTAAACAGTTCCTTTTAGCCTTTATTTTATACATTTGAAGATAAAGCTATTAATTAAGGCAAGAAAGATAAGTGAACAAATTATCATCCTCAGGGACAGAACGACTCTCTTTAAATCCCTGGTTTCTATGCTGGACCTATTTTTCCCCTCTATCTCCTCCACTCTTTTTGTCAATCACCTATCTTTTACTTCTTGTTCCATAACTTTACCAGGTTACCTCAATTGTGTACCTATCTATTCTAAACTCCTAATTAAAACATTCTCATGCATAAATTACAACTAACCTAAACTAACATCTTTGCTTATCCTGATAAAACTTCCTTTTGTTTGTCGATTTCTATCATCTATTCTCTGCTGTCAATCCCTCTGATTCCATCCAGTTGCTTTATTTTACTGGTTTGTTTTTATGGCTTCGAGTTTTTTATTTATTAGCTGTCTTGCTGCAGGGAGAGGAGTGGGTGTACCTGGAGCTAACAATTCTCTCATAACACTCTTCTTCATTCTGATATTTGCATAGATAGAGAATTTTTTGGATAAGAGAAACAAACCAGGTTTCCTGGTTTACACAGCCCTGAAGCCTTTTCAGCTAATTTTTGAGCAGCTGAATCAGCAAAGAGAAATACAAAAAGCAAAAATTCCTTTATTTTTTATAATACCATATGTGAATACTTGTTACTCTAACATTATTTAATATATTTGACTAACAATTAATTATGTGGTTTTCTAACAACATTTCCCCGCCTTGAGGCATCTGACCCCTCGTCAGTGCCTCACTTGACTCAGAACTGTATAGTAAGGTTATGTAATCCAACATTTGTTTGTTTTTTCCTCATCTGTTTAGCAGGTCTCCAAGCATGCATTTAATTTTATGACACACAAGCTTTATTACAATGACTATCTCTTGAACTAGTAGCAAGAAGCAGCAAGTAGCAACACCTTGAAGCTTAAATCAATAACTGGATGACGTTTTGCAGATATTTCTCTCCAGTTAGTGGTAGGGAGAGTGAGATGTAAACCTGCATGTCCCCTCTAAGAGGGCTGCAGAATAATGGTCAACATGAGTTCCCCAGCTTAAGAGCAAAGCATCAGTAATGATAGTTGTCTTGGGTGTAGGTATGAAGAAAGGAGTCCCAACTCAAACTTTCTGTGGCTTTGTCCACCAGACAAGAGAGGCTAGAACAGGGGTTGGCAACCTTTCAGAAGTGATGTGCCAAGTCTTCATCTATTCACTCTACTTTAAGGTTTCACGTGCCACTAATACATTTTAACGTATTTAGAAGGTCTCTTTCTATAAGTCTTTAATATATAACTATTGTTGTATGTAAATAAGGTTTTTAAAATGTTTAAGAAGTTTCATTTAAAAGTAAATGAAAATGTAGAGGGCCCCCGGACCAGTGGCCAGGACTCGGGCAGTGAGAGTGCCACTGAAAATCAGCTTGTGTGCCGCCTTTGGCATGCATGCCATAGGTTGCCTATCTCTGGGCTAGAACCTTGGTCAGAGCTGTTATTTTAACAATGTTGATGACTTTTTTTAGTGGTCATATAGAGTGAAGCCAGGTTTGCTGGCAATGGAGGTGGAGCCTGACAAAGGGCAGCATGTATGTACATAAGTACATGTGGCTAAGGAGAGAAAGGGAACTTCTGACTGAAGTCCATGGGAACAGGGAACTAAGAGGCCCTGAGCCTTAACATGCTGACATTGCCATGAATCTCAATGACAAACATTTTATTCTCCCCCCGCCCTAAAATACTACAAAATGAAGTACCAGGAAAGGTACAAAAAACCCTCAGATTTGAGACAGAAAACTGCAGTACAGCTTGAGGCATTCAGACATAGCAGCCATAAATCCTTTAACAGTCCAGAGGAAATCAGGAGATAACAGAATGTGCTGTGTCTCTGCTGAAGAGATGGCACTCAAAAACAGGGCATAACCCAGATGTCTAGAGTTTTGCAGTAGGAACAGATTTCAACATGTATCCTTGAAGAAAAATTCTAGTCTTCATACAGATCCTAATTCCAATTAAGAGATTGTGGGTAACAAAAATGAGAAAAACAAAGTATTTGATGAGCGATGTACACCTATTTGTCTCCATATCAACAATATTTATCTAGAATGTTGCAGAGTACAAATAGGGTCAAATTATCAGCTGCTTTAAATAGGCATAACTCCATTAATGGGTCAATGGGGTTACACCAATATACAGAAGCTGAGAATCTGACACATAATGCCTACCACAGAACCTCAGTACTTTGAGCATTTAATATTTTCCTTTAGAAAACATTAATAAAATCAAAAGTCAATTATTTAAGTGGACTATTTCATGTAATCTAATTCCATTAAACAATGTAGTACAAGTTATCTTTCACATGAGAAAAATCACACCATATGAATCTAGCCTAGAATAAAGAAATGATGCATTCTTTTAAAACACATAGTCATTCATGAAGCTGTTCTACTACCTGGTCATATTCCAGTGCTCCTGGATACAGCGGCCACCCAAGGAACAGCTCTGCAATCACACACCCCAGCGACCACATGTCTATGGCTTCACAAAAGGGCAACCCCAGTATAATCTCTGGTGCTCTGTAAATTAAATACATACAGTTATTACATTTTTGCCTTTAAAAAAAATTAAAAATGTAATTAGGTAAAAGCTTATTTGAAAATGTGCTATTTATGTCTTTAAAAATAAAACCTTAGGGTTTTGTTTTTTCTTTTCAAGATAATCCACATTTCAATATTACAATAGCATTGAAGAAACATTTTTTCCATGAAAGACCTATGTTATGCTTAGGTTGTTATATTCCTGTATTTTCTGCTATGTAGTGCGGTGTCTAAACTTGCTGTGATTCTTTTCACAGTCTAAAATCTTCATTAAATGTGAAAGCAATCACAGAATCGTCTTAGAAATTATTATTCCTGAATTATTTAATACTTTAGCATTTCTATTTTTCCTCCAACATCCCCCCTCTCTCAATCCAAACTTCCTACAGCTGTTAGTACTGTATTCTGGGACCTACGCTTAAACAAATTTAAATATTTTCTATATAAAATATTCCCTCTGGCAATAAATATTTAGCCCTTGTATACTACAAAAATGCATTAATATCAATTTAGTTACAGCTGCAAACCTCTAATGCAGACACACTCTAACTTGATCACCTTAACCTTGCGTGCACCCACTTAGCTTGATCAATTTTTATATCAATTTGGTTAAACCAGTACACTTTTCTAGTGTAGACCAGGCCTTCTTTGTTACCTAATACAAATGTATGTATGTGAACAACTACTGTAACCACAGAATCAGGGTTGCCAATTCTCCAAGATTGTCCTGGAGTCTCCAGGAATTAAAACTTCATCTTTAAATAAAGATGTTCCCGGAGGTTTCATCACATGATAATGTCCAACCAAAACTGGCAACTCTACACAGAATGGAGAGAAAGTTGTAATAAAGCTGCAAAAGTTATGGGCAGTCAACATTTCTATTTTCAGGAAACACGATTTAGTATTCTACGTTTATCTTGAAGCACTTATTTGAACCTGCTTCATTTTTTAAAGTCTGTTCGTGCAAGTTATAAGAGGAAGTGAAAATATATTTATACACAAACACGCAAAAGAGCCAGACACGGTAAATATGTTTAACTATTACTCTCCAACATGGTCTAAATCAGGAGTGGCCAACCTGGACTCCGGAGCCACATGCGGCTCTTCAGAAGTTTATATGTGGCTCTTTGTATAGGCACCGACTCACAGGTGCCAACTTTCCAATGTGTTAGGAGGTGCTCGCTGCTCAACCCTTGGCTCTGCCACAGAACCTGCCCCCACTCCACCCCTTCCCACTCTCTCCTTTGAGCCTGCCATGCCCTCGTTCCTCCTCAGTTAAGGCAGCTGAATGCTTTACAGCAGAACTATATTTTACCTGTGTCTTTGTCACAAACTTCTTTGGGATGCTGGAAGTCAACTTACTTCCAAGGGGTCTTGTGAGGATCAGTTAATGGTGATATAGCACTTTGTACATGTAAGTACTATAAAAATATTTACTCTGAAAGAACAGGCCATAAGTGTCTGAGTACGGGGTGCTATCAGGAAACAAAACTAGGAGACTTTTGCAAATGTTGGCCTTAAAAAATTCCATGCCTCGGTTTCCCTACTCTCAAATAGGGATGATACTCTGCTATCTAACATGGGAATTGTGAAGATAAACTCATTTATTTTGCTATCCTATGCATTTAAAGAGGCAGATATCCTGTGAGAAAAACAGTATGTGATTAAGTATCACTACATTACTAAATAGTAGGATTACACAGCTAAAAGCTGCATACACACCAGGGGAGTAGGAGGGAGGAATTAAAATTACACAAGCAACCTTAAATTCCAAATTTCCTCACTTCTGAGCATTCAATTTTGCATCATAACCAACACTGTTTCAGTAGTTCTTCATGTGTAACAACATATGTATTGTCTAAAATAAAATACTTATTAAATAAGTAAAAACACCTTAAATATGTGAAATATATTTAACAGACATTGCAAAAGTCAACACTGAGGAATTTAAATATGCCATTAGCATCCATCAAGTAAACAATTATAAAAGTTTTCATATCTGCACAATAGACAAAGTGGCTCTGTTTCTTTAAACCCTGGTCTATTCTGAGTAGAAAGAAAGGTGTACAGCAAAAGTCATTCTATCAGAGCTTGACAAATCCATTCATTGGAAACTTTCATGTCAAAGTGCGTTGTACTGATTGAACTTCTGCAGAAGGTTGTTTCCATTAAAAAAAAAAAATCTAGCACTTACTGTTACAAAGACAACCTACTAAATGCAAACTGAATGGAAACTCAGACTGTTACCTTCCTGAATCTGAAGAGCGCGAGCCTTTCACAACAGAGACGTGGACTGCCTGCAGCTCCAAATCCTGCTTTCACTGTGTAACGCCGACAGGATAGTAGGATCAAACCAGGGACCTTAGGAGCTTAGTGCGTGACCCTCTACCACATGAGCTAAAAGTCAACTCACTGTTAGCTAAGACTGTAGAGATCATTTAACTCTAAGTGGTCTCGTGCCACTAGATGAGACAAAACACCATACCCACTAGGTCAGGGGTGGGCAAACTTTTTCACCAAACGGCCACATCAGGGTGGGGAAATTGCTTGCAGGGCCATGACTGTAGGGTTGGGGCAGGGGGCTGGCATGCAGGAAGGAGTGCAGGGTTTTGGGCGGGGTGGGGGGTGCAATGTGCAGGAAAGGGCTCAGGGCAAGGGGTGTGGGGCATATGAGGGGGCTCAGAGAAGGGGGTTGGAGTGCACCGTGCAGAAAGGGGCTCCTGGCAGTGGTGCAGGGAGGGGTGCAAGGTGTGGCAGGGTCTCAGGGCAGGGGGTTGGCATGTGGGGTGCAGGAGCGGTTCAGGGTCTGGGCTTCAGACTAGTGCCGCTTACCTGAAGCGGTTCCAGGCAGGCAGTGCGGTCAGGGCAGGCTCCCTACCTGCCTACCCTGGCCTTGTCCCCGGCCCCACGCCACTCTGGGAAGCAGCCAGCACCTCGGCCGTGCTGGCCCTCAGGGAGGGAGAGCAGAGGGCTCTGCATGCCTGTGGGTACCTCCCCTGAAGTTCCTATTGGCCACGGTTCCCCATTCCCACTCTAGGCACTTACAAATTGATAGTTTAATAATTTGTTCCAGTATTTTCCCAGGGATTCAAGTTAGGATGATTGTCTATAGTTCTCTAGGTCCTATTTGTTCCCCTTCTTATAGGCAGATACTATATTTGCCCTTCTCTAGACCTCTGGGACCTCTCCCATCCTCCAGTTCTCCAAAATTACTTCAGATATATTCAGATTGGCAGGGCCAATAAGGAACTCTAACTTAACTAAATATACTATTCTTTCCCTATTTTGGTTTGTGTTCCTTCCTCATTGCTGTTAATATTAATTTTTTTAAAGTATCTACTCACGATTAATCTCTTGGTGAAGACTGAAGCAAAATAGGTATTAAACACCTCAGCCTCCTCGATATCATTTATTATTAGCTCTTCTTCCCCATTAAGTAGTAACCAACACACTCCTCCTCTTTCTCCTAATGTATTTAAAGCACCTCTTCATATCAGCTTTTACATCACTTGCTAGGTGTAACTCATTTTGCATCTAAGCCTTTCAGATATTGTCCCTACATGCTCGTGCTATTATTTTGTATTTGTCCTTTTTTATTTTTCAGTAATAAAAGAGCTCCTTATGCAGCCATATTTGACTCTTACTAGTCTTCCTACCCATTCCTTTCCATTGGGATAATTTGTTATTGTGTGTTTACTACTGTCTTTCTTTCACAAACTGTCAGCTCTCCTGAACTCCTTTATTAGGGATAAAGGAGTTCAGGAGAGCTGACAGTTTGTGAAAGAAAGACAGTAGTAAACACACAACAACATCCCATGCAACCTTACCTACAATTCTCTGAATTTGCTGAAGTGTTTTTTTGAATTCCATTGACCTTATTCTGCTGGTCTTACTCCTTCCTTTCCTTAGAACTTGAAATCTATCATTCCAAGATCACTTTCACCCAAATTGCCTTAAACCTTCAGATTCACAGCCAATTCCTTCCTGTTAGTCAGAATCAAGTCTAAAATGGTTGTCTCCCTCGGTAATTCCTCCACATGCTAAATCAAAAAGTTGTCCCCAATACACTGCAAGAATTTATTGCAAATGTTTTGCTGTGATACTTTTCCAACAAATGTTGGGTAGTTAAAATTCCCCCATTACTACCAAGTCTTTTGTTTTGGATATTATTTGTTTTAAAAATGTCTCATCTCACCTGGTTTCAGAATAACAGCTGTGTTAATCTGATGAAGTGGGCTGTAGCCCACAAAAGTTTACACCCAAATAAATTTGTTAGTCTCTAATGTGCCACAAGTACTCCTCATCTCTCCTGATGATTTAGTGGTATAATAGACCCCTCCCATGGTGCCAACCCTGTCTTTTCCCGTTTTATCATCACTCACGACTTTCAACTGCTCTGCCTCCCACCTCCCTCTGGACCTCAGAAAAACTGTATATATTCTTGATATACAATGCAACACTTCTCCCCTTTTTCCCTGCCCGTCCTTCCTGAACAAAACTATGACTCCCTCTACAACGTTAGATTTATCCATCAAATCTCAATTATGCCAAATAAGACAATTTAGCTTACGTTCCAGTACTTCCAGTTTTTTTTCCCTTTTTATCCCCATACTTCTTGCATTTGTGAACAGACATCTCAGATAATGGGCAGATTTCCCCATTGATTTCCTTCTTGTTGCTCCTGTGACCCTATTGTAATTTTCCATCCCCCTACTCCACTCCTCCCACATCACTCTCTCAAGGTTGCCTTTTTGTTATTCCTTCCTGTGGGTTTTCTCACTTGCCTCCTTGGAACCTAGTTTAAAGCCCTCCTCACTAAACTGACAAGTCAGTGTCCAAAGATGCTCTTCCCTTTTTTGGTCAAATGAATTGCATCTCTTCCCAGAATAGCATCCTGTGGTTATGGAAACCAAAGCTCCCCTGTTGACACAGTATGCAGAGCAATGCATTCATCTCTAGGACGTGTTCCTCTTTCTGGCCCCTTACTGTTTATCCTCCTGGTTGAGGGTACTTGCTACAATAGAATAGTTAACTACCTTCATTCGTTTCACAAACCTATGCACACTTTCAGCACTGGCAGTCTGTAGGATAAGCTTCTGGGTAGTGGCCTACTGGATTACTTTTCGAAGGTTGTCTTCTACGCATTCAAAGATTTTACCGTGCTGGATGTCTCGAGATGCAACATATGGAATGTTTTTCTGTAATATGTTAGGTTAAGACATTGCAATCAACATTGATGGTTTTGGCAGCTGAGTAATAAATTAAAAATACCTATATGCTACCAGATTAGAAATAGTGATAGAAATGTCTATATTCCCAAATGGTGGATGGATAACACCCCATGTATTGCTGTTTATCTTTATTAAAATATTTTTATATCAGGTTACAAATCTGAACTGTCATAATGACTGTAGAGCTTATGAATATAGTGAATTTAACAAATGCATCAGCTAAAACTACATTAAAATATGATTTATTTAATCTTTCGTAGTATCTTCACTAAAATAGCCACCAGTCAGTCAGTCTGTAGGTCCTTCCACTGAGGACAAGTACAGAGAGAGAGAGAGGAGAGGTGCTGAGGTACAGCAGAGAAAGGGAGATCACTCTAAGGTTCCAAATGTACCAATCTGAGAGTTTTTCCACAGTTACAAACTATTTTTATACTATATATAAATGCTAATAAATCATGGAGTGGGCACAATTAAACAGAAAAGGGGTATCTAAAATCCTTCCCTTGTCAGCATTTGTTGCTAGAAGAATAGGAAATAAATGTGTTCCCAAAATGGGCTGCCTGACAGGCTAGTAGGGTACCAAAGCAAAAACTAATCTCCAAACAGCTGAAGGCCAGGAAGATGAACATAGTCAGCTGTTATTCCACAATACTTTAAAGTCTGCTGTCTCACTAAAATAAATAAATTTTAAAACATCAGTTCCCTCCATGTCTGTCTAAAAATTGTCTCTTAAAATGACTTGACTGTCACATGCTCAGAATGTTCCTCGGAAGACAAAAATGGTGGTAGAAAAATTATTTTTAATTGAGCTATTTTCTATATGTTGATTTTAAATAGCTCCAGTACTTTTGAAAGGAACAAATGTCTGTTAACACAATTATATTCTGAGGCACACAATTTTCATTATTAATCATTTAAAAAAATCAGTTTGGTCTACAACTGGCTTCCCTCTTTAAAATGAGAAAAATAAAGTGCTTTAAAATGGTTAAAGAGTTCCATAATTTTGTTTTTCAAACTATAAACTACATGTGATATAAAAAAAATTCCTCTGAAGAGCAAAATCCTGCACTTACCAATTACCTGTGGAAATTTGGTTAGAAGATAAAAGGTGCCGATTGTCCTAACACCATCAGCTTCAAAGCAGAATGACTCATGAAGAAAAGGGGAGAGGAGACACATAATAGGGGACCATACCTTTAGTACTCCTGAGACAAACAAGACAAATGATCATTAACTAGAGACCCTGAAGACCATTTGGACTTCAAAATTTTACATTTATATGTATATAATATGTGCGTATATATCTACATATACACACACACAAGTTAATGCACATACTAAAACTGAACTGTATACATAAGTAATAACAACTCTACAGGAATTACTAATATTATGAAAAATTCTGCCTGAGTCACTAACAGTTGGGTCACAGTGATTTTTTTTCACCTCAATAAACTGAGTGCACATTAAGGGACAGATTCTTAAGGTGCCTTTCACAGCCAGAGACAAACAAAGTCTCTTTTGTCCACACTATGTTCTTGTTTCTCCATGCCTTCAAGTTAGTATTCCAAGTATTTTAATCAACTGAATATAGTCACTACCTTTCAGATGGGTGAAAACCTGCCAAGCAAATAAATCCCTAACACATCTACATCTTAGGCCCAAGAAATTACCATCCACCTACAGAAGGTAAACTCAGTAACAAAGATACGTACCCCTGTACAAAGCACTGTTAGTTACTCTTTGCAATCTGGTCTTCAATATAGGCTCTTGGACACAGGAGAATATTAGGCTTCTTACTAGAGTGCTATGTCCTGGCACCCATTCTTGATATTGGCCATTGCTAGATCTATAAAAAATTGTGAGCCTTCTATTCAGACTTTCTTTTTCTCTCCCCATATGTTGTAAACAAGAAACAATACATCTCCCACCTTCACTACAAGGCTCCATTCTGATAGAGGGCAGCCAGAGGGCAGCGGAGGTGGGAGAGGGTAGAAGGGCATTTTTTGCCTAAAGTGAAAGGATGACGATACCTATAAGCAAGACCTAGAGATATGCCATTTATGAGGAAAGCTCATCAAATACACCACCACCACTACCTTCCAATTTAGTAGTTAATTTTCATGACAGCATATATTTTGTTGGTAATGCAGCTATTCTATTCCCACTTTGTTCTTAAGCGCCTTCCAAATTCTTGTATGAATACCATCCAGTCCTGATGGTTCCCTGCAATGTGTTCCATTACATACTCTTTGAACATTTTGACCTGTGATAATGCCTCATTTTTGCAAAGTCTAGCTCTGTACTTCCTACCATACTCTCGTTAAAACATGCAAAAAGTTTTTTAACCTATTTACACTGTCCTTATTCTCTTTGATTGCTCCTATCATAAGGCCAGGCCCTGAGTCATACCTCAGTTTCCCCTCTGGATTATATAAATCAGTCCCAAATCAGACTTTACCTTCATTAATCCCTTGTTTAGGCGTGCTGTTATTTATTAATAACCAATAAACTAACAAAGAAATAGTCCCAGAATTCAGTTTTGTCCTCACTAGAGTCGTCGTCATCTTCTCACCACTGTCAATAAATTGTCAGGAGCACCACTTTACAACATACCCAGTCCCCATCCATGATAGGATTCAGTCTCTTATTCTGCTATTCCTCCTTGGAGAGCATCTCTATTAGGGCATGGCTACCCATGAAACTTTAAAGCGCTGTCATGGGGGTGTCACGAGTGTGGGACAGAGCTCTCCCACCACTCCTGGTAATCCACCTCTATGGGGGATTAGCTCAGAGCACTTGAAGCCCAGCTCCCAGCGCTCGGAGTCTGTCCACACTAGCGCTTTAAAGCCCTCAGACTTGCTGAGATCAGGGGGGTGATTTTTCACCCCCCTCAGCCAGCAAGTCAGAGCACTATAAAACGTCAGTGTAGCCAAGCCCTCCATTACTTGCTTCCTTGCCAGTCTTTCTCCCTCTTTGCCAGCACACTCTTCATCTTCCTACTCTCTTCTCAACAACCAGGCTCAAACTGTAAGTTTCAGTAGCTCCCCATGGTCTCTTTTTCCTAGGGACTTTGACAGTTCTCTTAGGGTTCTTACTGTCACATCTAAGCCAATATTCAGGGCCTGTCCTATTCCACCTCCTGCAGGCTCCTCCAGCCTGCAAGAGCTGCAGGGCTTCTCTAGAGAGAGCTTTCCGCTCCCCATGGCAACTTCCTCTTTATACTGTTCTCCCAATCTCCTCCTAGCTCAGCTGCTCCATTTCTAATTGGCTATAGGGTAGCCACTTGCAGCACCTCATTGCTCCCAGGTATTCCCCACAAAGTCATCATGAGCCAGTTCAACCCCAATCCTTACTGAAGGGCCACTGGCCCATTACAGCTCCTTTTATTCCATAACTGTCTTGCAGATCAACTGAGACTCTTGCAGGCTTCCTCCTTCTAATTAACTTAAATCATATCTTGTTTGTTTGATTTTCTGTTTCTGACTAGTTGCTTTTTAAGTCTCCTCTTAACTCTGCAAATTCCCATTGTTGTTGGGGGTTTAAACTTTTTTGTGAGCTGTGCACATCTTCCCCTGATGAATCAAAGGAACTTGTGTAAATACATCCAATTTGACTTCAAAAAAAAAAAAAAACAACACCCACAAAGATTTCTGACTGGAAGACTGTTTTGGGCTATAATTACAATTGCAACAAGAATATATAGCTTGTCAAAGGGCAGCAACTGGAAGCTGGCTAATGGTCACCAGAGACATTCAAATGACTCCAAAGACCAGACTATTTCCCTCGGCGGAAGGGAAGGTGAAGAATAAAAGGCAGATTAGATGCAGCAAAAAAATTAGTAAGAATTGGGTATGGAAGCTCCAGCAGAATAAGTTCATCTTCTGCAAGCACCAGTCAATATTTTTTGATATAAGGGACCTCAGACCCTCTAAAGCACATTGGGTGGACTTTGGCAAATATTCCAGACCAAAGACCAGATCCTAAAGCAAAAGAGGTGACCCCCTTTATCAAGGGATACAGATTACTTGACCCTGTCCTCAGATTTACTTGATTATTTGCTGCACCTGGGCAAAGCGAGAGGACTTGAATGGTGGCAAACAATGGTTTAATAGGGTAAGATCCAATCCCACAGGAAGCGAAAGACTTAACTGCTTCCAGAAAGCACTCCACCTACAACTACATCATGCATCCTCTCATATACCTCTATCACTAAAGTCCCTTACATGTGGCAATAGGTTCCATTATCTACAAATCATCGTTTATGTACTCAAGAATGAGGTATTTTGTTACTGAGTATTCATTAGTTTTAGTCAATATGTTGGCTTTTATGAAAAGTGGGTCCATTCACTTGGAGCAGGAGGGAAAAATTGAACTATGTTTTTATATTAGCAGCCCATTTTCAATGTCTGTTTATCCACCCTTTGTTCATCTTTATATTTTCAGCTTCTTTTTGTTATTTTTTTAAATAAAGCTGTTCAGGATGGACTGTTCATTTTCTGTGTTTTAGTGCATCCTTAGATTGCAAACACTGTTCTCATAGCATAAGGAGGTTATCACAGGTTTCCATAATAAAGTTTCCCGGGGAAATAAAACCAGCAATCAGAATGTGAAAATTGTTCTCCAACGTAGACATATTGCGTGTTAGCCAAAGGGGATTGTGTTTATCTGCCTGAAGAACCCTCACAAGATTCTAACCACTATTTCCATCTTAAAGCTGGAGGACTGTTGCCCAGAAGGTGGCACCCTCCTCAGAAACAAGAAATGTGAAGTCTGTGAGAAGCACTGCATTATGTTCTGCCTGCCATAGTTTGTTCTTTTCAACGGACATCACTTGACAGATTTCCATTTTTTAAAATATTTTGTGTGTGTGCTTGGATAAATTCCTGCTCCACTTTTGATATATTTTAAATATTTAAATTTATGACATTAGACTTAACTTTGGCAGATATACATTTACTTGGAATTTCCACAAGCATTTGATCAAACTAAGTTTACAGGATAAAAGGTAAAACTATAGCTCAAAAATGACTAAGAGATGAAAAACAGCAGCAATAAAATGATCAGTATTCAACACAGAACATATTTCAAATGATTTGAAACGGGGTAAACTGCATGGTGGCAAAGTTTGTACATGATGAAAATCTCTGAAGTCTAAAGAGGACTATAAGGAACTTAAGAATTACCTAACAAAGCTAGGCTATTGAGCAACATGATGGCAGGCTACACACTGTAGATAAGTGCACAGTAACGCATATTGCGAGAAAAAAATTGGATTACTCATATACACTGAGGGGTTCTAAAATAAAGTAACTTCCTGAGGAAAAGATCTAGACTTCTTTGTGGACACTTCAATAAAAACATCTGCTCAAAAGAGCAATAAGAATTTAAAATGCAAACAAGATATCAGCATGTATTAAGAAAAAGATAGAATAAAACTGAAATTATTATGGCTTTACATAAAAACTGGTGTCCTACCGGTTGGGCTAAGTGTAAGAATAGCCTAGAAAATTGTGAGGGGCAGGTAAGCAGGGTTAAACCATGGCAGATCATCTGGTTAACGAATTGCGCATATAGTGCAGGCGACCTCTCCCTCTTGGGAAGGCAAAGTGAGCACTCACCTTCAACAGAGTGCTCACTTTTGAATTCTGTGTTCAGTTTTGGTGGCCCCATCTGAAGAAGGATATAGCAAATAGAAAAGGCCCAGAAAAGAATATTAAAATATATTAAAGGCTTAGAAAGATTTCATCATGAGAAGAAATGTGATTAGGACTATTTAGTTTAAAGAGAACAAGAATGATAGTAAAATATTAAAATTATATAAAATAATAAAAGCTATCAAGAAGCTCAATCAGAGGCTTCCATTGCCCTCCTTTGATGATACAAGATCAAGAGAATATCCTTTGAAATTGAGGCAAACTTAAAACTGATAAAAGCACATGATTTTCTAACCCAAAAATATCCACAGTTCTTCTATGTAGGATAAAATTTAATACAATCAAGTTCATAACCATGAATAATTCAGGTAAGTAACCCTTCACTACCTGGAGTTAAGAAGAAACTTCCATAATAGGCATATTACAAAATAATTTTCCATTATGGGGGATTTATAGGTCCTTTGAAGAATCTGGTATTGACTCTTTCTGGAGAAAAGATACCAAAATATGTGAACCATTGGCCTTACACAGTATGCATCTCCTTTTTTCCTATATCATATTAAAATTTACAAAGTTACACATTAAGACAGGTTATTCAAGAACAACTCTTTGCTCCAAGCTAAAAATTCATTATTTCAATTTATCTTTCATGTTTGAGATAGTAATTTAGCTTCCTTCTGCCATTTTATTTGATCAAGAGCTATTTACATATCCCCAAAATATTGTGTCTTAAACAGCACATTTCAGTGAACATGAAAAATCATGGTGGTAAAACTGGTGGTATTCCTTCACATTTCTGCAACCATGTAAATATTTCTCTTAAGAAAGTTTGGCCAGTTAGTTGTCTCTTGCTTTTAAGTGTATCTGGGCATTAGAATCCAGACTAAATGTCACATATTCCCTACACGTTTGCTCTTTGACATGTAACAACACTACAGCTAAACCAGATTTTCCCCGGTCATGTGGGGAGAACTATTATCTTGATCCTACAGAGTCATAACAGATCAATTTGCGTAATAATTTTACATTAAAAACGATGAGATATTGTCTTGCATGTATTCGCTTCCAGAATAACATCACTTATCTTATTCTGTTAGAGTATTCTATATTACACAAACTGGGGTGGAGTTTATATTATATACTTTTCTGGTATTAGTACTGAGTGTTAATAGTATTAAGAGTAAGAATGACATTATGCTGAACAACAAACCCTTCAATAAACTAAAGCTTCTTGACCACAAGTTAGAGTCTTCCTCTCAAAGAAATATTTGTCAGAAGTTTTCATAATACCTTAAAAGAAAAAGCACTAATTTTAGAAAGCAAAGGATTAAATGCTTTTATTACACAGCACTGACAATTTTACATAGTAGCGTTGTATTAATTCTTGTGCTATTTGTTAATCATGGTGTATTCAGTGGCATACAAGACACAAAAATTAGAGATAGAACCAGTCCTCATAAGTTTGCAGTCCAAAAAGATATAAACAAGGGACTTATAGAAGGGAGCTAACAGTTATTTTTTAAAAAATATTGAGGTGGATATGGCATTTGTATTGCAAGTATTCAAAATTAAAGTAATTTAAAAAAATAGTGAAATACTGTTATCATAGTTCTCCATATGAAGTTAATGCTCTGTTCGCTGAACTAATGAAACAAGGGATCTATTTCAAGGAAGCTCACTTGCATGTCCTCCAATGTAAAGTTTTAAGTAGAGCAGTGGTGCACAAACTTTTTCGGTTTGCTCCGCTGTTACCGGTAATGGAATCTGTTTGCAACCTCCCTCCATTACTGCACAGCTGGCTCAGCAGAGGAGCTTGAACTGAAGGCAGAGCTGGAAAGAAAACTGGAGATGGTGGCAGAGAGGAATGAGGACAGGGCTGACCTGGGAGTGAGCAGAAAGGAGAGCTGGGGACCGTGGCTGGAGAGCAGGGGGCCACAGCTGGTGCCCAGAGGAAAAACTAGAGACCAGGGGTCCGAGAGCCGAGCCGGAAGCCCAAGAGTGGAACCAGAAGCTGGGCAGCTCTCCCTCTCTTTCCCCCAATGGGGCTGACCTGGGCCCTGCTGCGACCCCCGATTTTCCTCTCTGTCCCCCAGGGGGGCACATCCTACAGTTTGGGGACCACTTAACTAGAGAAACAAGGAGATTGAAGTAATATCTTTTACTTCTGTTGGTGAGAGAGACAGGCTTTCAAGTCATGCAGAGCTCTTCTTCAGGTCTGGGAAAGGAACTCCCAGTAGGAAAATGCAAGGTGGATCAGAGTGTTTAGCATTAGCAGTTAGTGCATATTATAAGGGACCAGTTGGTCCAATAAAAGATATTACCTCACCCATCTTGTCTCTCTAATATCCTGGGATCCATACGACTACAACTACATTGCATATAAGTTTTAACTAGTCTTTTAATAGGTATGTCAGCAGTTACGCAGGAAGAAAATGAACAGACATAGTAAGTACCTGATGAGGGAGTATCCACAATAACTTGATGGGCTAACTTTACAAATAGAAAGCATATGCTTATTTAATATCCATGTTATGCGATGACTAGTGTTCCACAGTTATTGTGGATACTCCCTCATCAAGTACTTACCATTTACTCTGCAAATAACCATCATTAGGGAGGGAACAGACAAAACAAACACACACAAAAACCCCAACCACCCAACTTGTTACTAGTACTGTCTTTCCACTAGGATCATCACTTAAAATCACCCTTCTGAGACTAAACATTTAAGCACTTTTGAAAACAGATTTTTATATATTTTACATTTGAGAATTAAAGAAAATACTGCTTTTACAACCCCTAATAATGTTTTGTCAAAATGAAGATACTTCATGAGACAGATAAACATCCTTTGAAGTTAAACCTACAGACTGTTTGTAAGAAAAATTATTTACCATAAAATTCAAGTCTGTTTTGGCAGACTAAAATTTAAAGCTTCAACTTTCCAGTCTGTGAGATCATGTTTGTCACCATACTGTGTAGTTTGCTTACAGAATCCATAAGTAACAGCCATCCCTTCATGCATTTCCCCACTGCCTCCACCCACTACCACTTTAAACTTATTTTAGTTTTTCTCCCCTCATGTTTCTTTCTTACATGTTTTCTCCTATCTGCTTTTCTCCATTTTTCCTTTTTTGATTTCATGTTTTAATTTATCTTTATTTTCCTGTTGAAAGAAGAGCTACTCTATTCTTAGAGCAGTTTTGGATCCCGAAATAAACCGCTTAACTACGTATCTATTACAACTGGATTGATGTAATATTAGAATCTAACCACAACATGCTTCAACAGGAATGTGACTACAGTAAAGAAACTGAATATTTCTGCAAGTTCTGTTTTGCAAATATTTTTTAAAATTAGTACTTCATGCAAATAAAACGTAGCTTAATTCTTCCTTTGTATCTGTTTGCAAAGTTGACATATAATGCATGTGTTTGTGTGGATTTTTTTAAAAAGCTTTATTTTTTTAAAAAGTATTTGCCAAGCATCCACAACTCAAGAGCAGCTCAGCAACAAATGAATATAACTGCATTGTGATTGGAAAATTTTCCTTTAAAAATTGGTAAGTTTTTGATGGTTGTTATAAAAATAAAACAAGTTGACAGACTGGTGTAATGAAAGACTTGTAATAGGTCTTAGAGGTTTTTAACTCTGGGTAAATCCTCTGAGTCCAGCCAAAGCCAGTAATAATTGGAGATGGTTACTATTTGACAGCTATGATCTCCATCCAGTTCTTAATATAGTTAGATAGTCACATCACAAAAACCTCCCCTTAGGACACCCTTGTTGACAGTCTTAACGGAGGCACCAAGGATCAAATACTTACGAAGACTGAAGCTATCCTCCCACTTCAAAGAAGTGGTCCTTTGAAAATAAAACTCCGATACATTGACAGAACAGCGGCTTCTGGTGGTGATTTATCATGATTCATTTATTCAAAAGAACAGAATGGAGCTTCAGCACCAGTGCATAACTTTATTTTAAAATACAGGGAAACCATTATAAAAAATACTTTCACAGTGTCTTGTGAAACAAAAAACAAAAAACACAAATACTTTTATACTTTATATTTTATACTTTAAAGTATAAATAGAAACTTCACAAACCTACTGGGTTTAAAAGAGCAGACACTTGCAAAAACAGAAAACCAATTACTGAAATAAATACACTTTATAAAATACGAGAACCTTTAGGCAGATTTTTGTTGTTTTTAAAATTGACACGGATACAATTCTGATAACTTAAGGAACTCACACACATACACATTAAGGACCAAAAAGTCCAAATCACATATTCTGTATTTCCAAGGAAATGTTCAATTTTCAAACTGTTTATAGCAAAATACACCAACAAAATGTATCAGCTGAATTCTGGACTTGATCTTAAATTACTAAAAATACCAACTGCAGAAGAACTACAGAAATGACAACAATGTTATGTCCTCAGTCAATATTATACACAGTCTGTATCCCTATGGCCAAAGTCTAAACACTGTTCTAAATGCTAATTTTTTCTGGAAACCTAAGTAGTGGAATTTGTAAGGAAACAGATAAACAGAGCCAGACATGTACCCAGAAGCCTTCTGCTGCAAGACAAACCCAAGAAAGAAACCAACAGACCACCACTGGCCATCACCTACAGTCCTCAATTAAAACCTCTCCAGCACATCATCAGTGATCTACAACCCATCCTGGACAACGAGCCCACACTTTCACAGGCTTGGGAGGCAGGCGAGTCCTCGCCCACAGACAACCTGCCAACTTGAAGCAAATTCTCACCAGCAACCACACACTGCACCACAGCAACTCTAGCTCAAGAACCAATCCATGCAACAAACCTCGATGCCAACTCTGCTCACACATCTACACCAGTAACACCATCACAGGACCTAACCAGATCAGCCACACCATCACTAGTTCATTCACCTGCACTTCTACCAATATAATATACGCCATCATGTGCCAACAATGCCCCTCTGCTATGTACATCGGCCAAACTGGACAATCCCTACATAACAGGATAAATGGACACAAATCAGATATTAGGAATGGCAATATACAAAAGCCTGTAGGAGAACACTTCAACCTGCCTGGACATACAATAGCAGACCTCAAAACAACCATCCTTCAGCAAAAAAACTTCAAGACCAGACTTCAAAGAGAAATTGCTGAGCTCCAGTTCATCTGCAAATTCGACATCATCAGGTCCGGACTCAATATTAACTGTGAATGGCTTGCCAATTACAAAAGCAGTTTCTCCTCTCTGGGTGTTCACACTTCCAGATCACCTGCTGGAAGTGGGCTTCACACACACACACACACACACACACACACGCACCCCCCCGATTGAATTTACCTTGCTTTCTTGCCTGCTATTTATACCTGCCTCGGGAGATTTCCACAACATTCATCTGATGAAGTGGGTCTTAGCCCATGAAAGCTCATGATCCCTAACATCTGTTAGTCTATAAGGTGCTACAAGACTCTTTGTCGTTAGAACTACTGTTCTTTGATTATAGGGGGAGCAGACAGCAACCTCAATATTTAAGTTGCTTGACGCTGTGTTATAAAAGATTTTTGTGATCTTTTCTAGAGAAATCTAGCACCCCTACAATTGTCAGTGGGTCTTAAATATCTGAAAATTGATGTTTTCCTCTGTCACTTGAGTTGCAGAGCAGTGTGCTGGGGGGGTGAGAGGTAAAGCAAAGAGGTGTTTACCAATTTGGTAATTAAAGATCACAAACAACTTATTAAAAATAAATAATAAAAAAGTGAACCTCAGTGGCCACATTTCAACTCGGATTATTATATTCTACCTACCATGCTACATTCTCCCAGCAGTTTCACAGACTCAGACTTTAAGGCCAGAAGGGACCACTGTGATCATCTAGTAAGATCTCCTGCACACTGAAGACCACAGAACTTCACCCGCTAATTCTTATAAAAGACCCATAACATCTGGTGTGGTTACTGAAATCCTCAAATCATAATTTAAAGACTTCAAATTTCAATTTAACATGGTAGGGGTTCACCTTCTAGATTAAAAATGTTATGTGGTGATACTGTACTGTTAAACAGTTACTAAATTCCCCTATCCTCAAGATAACTAGATTTTTGTGGTGTTCAAAGTGACTTTATATATAACAAGCGTCTGTGTTATGGACGTGGTTTTGCAAAAAATCTGTTCACTAATTTAAATTTAAAGTCACTGGGATTATTCCAGCTATGTAAAATTATGTACTTGTGTAGGTCTTTGCAGGATCACGGATTTAGGTTTCTAAAGTCCTTTTATTCTTTTAAGTGTCATGAAAAGATTTTGCTATGACCCAAGATCTGTATATTGTGACGGAGTCAGACCAGAAGGATATAGGAGAGTGCTGGAAGGCAGGTATATTAGTCTCAGGATGTGCAGGTCCTTGTTCCCTGGATAGCCAAACAAAGGCTACTCCAGGCCAATCAAGACACCTTGGGCCAATTAAGAACCTTCTAGAAAGGAGTAGAAACAGCTAGCCTAATTGGGACACCTGAAGCCAATCAGGGACTGGCTGAAACCAGATAAAAACCTCCCAGTTAGTCAGGTGGGTGTGGGTGTCAGGAGCTGTGGAAGGAAGTTATGCTGTTGGTGAGACTGAGTGTAGGACAACATATCATACTGAAGGAAGGAGGCCCTGAGGTAAGGGTGAAGTGGAGTTTGAAGAAGCGGGGACTGCTGTGGGGAAGTAGCCCAGGGAATTGTATTGTGTTTTGTGCCTAAAAGGTCAGCCATCTTAGCTGATACTATTAGGGTCCCTGGGCTGGAGTCCGGAGTAGAGGGCGGGCCCGGGCTCCCCCCTTTTTTCCATCTTCCATACTGGCCTGTGATGAAGGCAACTCACTAGGTGGTGACTCTTGCCAATTATACTGAGAAAGGGAGGTCACTCTGGGGCCTAGGTGAGTTTCTGAGGCCCCTAAATCTGCCAGGAAGCGCAGGACCCACAAGTACAGACTTGGAGCTTTGTCACAATATCTTGTCTGAGTTCCTGGATGTCTTCACAACAGATATTTACAATTATAGCTACAACAATAAGATTTTTTTTAGAAAGTATAAAAATCAATGCTTTTAATGTATTTTCAGATACCATTCTGAGATCAGATAGTGATCGCAGAACTACAACTAATCTACTTTTATTCTGATATTGTACCATATTTCATATATTACATAAAAATACATTAAAATAAATTTAAGATTGCAAAATCAAACACTAAAATTAGGAAGCTCCCAAATTGAAGTTTCCCATTCAGTATTAATTCACCTTCTTGTGTATATGTATTATGAAAGTCTTTAATTACATGATCACATACAATTTTCTCCTAGTGTCCATGCCTCACTTCAGTAAAAGGATAGTTAAAATTATTTCTATTTATCCTCTTCATTTATTATGTGCTCCCAGAGCTCATTTAACTCATACAGCCCAAGCCTTACAGTAAATGCAAAAATGTTAAGAGCATAAAGAGGGTGAGTGTCTTTGCCCTCAATTTCTATACGGAGCACCACAATGGCCTCTGGCAGTCAAAAAGAGCAACTATAGGGAAAGTTCTGCTGAGCGCCCTTGGCATCTCTGGGCTGAAGCATGCCTGGTGCAGATGCAATTTTCGGAGAATTTAGCTGCCAAACTCTAACAAGTTTCTAGAGGCCAACTGTGATTTTTCAGAGGTTCATAACTTAACCAAGTTTTGGCAGATTTTCATGGGGAAGCCAAAAATCACACGCCTGACACCAGACTGCCCCCTCTTGCCCAATTTCAAGCCTATCTTCCAAATCATAAGGGTTTTAGAACTTCCCAAAACAGTTGTAAGGATTTTGTTTTAATGTGGGAAAGAATTTATTTTTCCCTCCCCTCTCTCTCAAATATGGCTAAACCATTTGAGCTGAAACGTTCAAAAATAATTCAGCCTGAGGTGGATATATCTGGTATGGAAAATTTCAATCCAACTAACTGAAGGTTAATAAAGTTATACACAAATTATGGGTGTCTTACAATGAAAAGTGTTAGGTAGTGCTACCAACTCCACCTATAAAAACCCAGAAACAGCCATCTCAAAAATAGGTTTTATTTTACAGAATAACGGACAGATTCCTATTGCAATACACATCTTCACCTTTGACTGACATTATTACACTAATTCAAAACAGATAGATATTAAGCTGAAAGGGTGTATCTCAGATGTTAGAATGAAGATTTTATCCACACTTGTTATAAATCTCTACATTCAGAAGTTTATATACAAAAAAATTAACTCAATTGAAATAATTACACAGACTGAGTCTGGAAACTCTCTTTTCCTATTAAACAGTTTTGAAACCATTTGAGGAGAGAGATTAATAACTGAACTGCTATTTTTAGCCATTCTGGGGGAAAAATTGAACTCTGAAAGGTTGCTATTAAATGGCAAAAAAAAAAAAATATTAGTGCAGAGTTAAGGTTGCCTGGTGGTGTATCTTGTGTTCTTTCAGAATGTCCTTCAGCAAAACACAAACTTGTGAAAACCAGGAAATACAAAGTTAAGGTGAATGCCCATGCAATCTTAACTCTTACCCCTGGAACTGACAATAATGACTGGGAATTATCTGCATGTACTCCAGCTGCATGCCCTGTGTTAGGTGTAGCTGAATTGAATAATGAAGGAATTAGTTGGAGTAGCTTGGAAAAGCTGTCATTATACTAAGAAACAATTATGGGGCAGAGGATTGTGGTCCTCTGAGGCATATATGTGAACCCTCATCCCTGACCCTTTTGTGTGTCCAACAGAGAGAAGTTCATCTTGGCCTCAAGAGATCCAATTTGTCTCATTTCAGCACTGAGTAGTGCAAGTTGTGTCACTAGCAGGGCACAGAGGTCTTCTTGCCATAGGAACTGTCAACAGATTGGTAACAGATGAGTGTTTCAATAAAAGGTAAGTGAAAGAATTGTGTTAGATGGCATTATATGTATCTAAGGGTATAGGGTTTGCAAAAGGGACTGAAGAGGTAGTAAAATTTAGCAAATGTGGTGTTTATGTGGAGTCAGCTAAGTTCTTAAGTGTATTTAGGGAGCTCCTGTAGAGTTCAGAGCAAAGGTTGTCAGTATGGTTTATGGGCAAACTGGGGTATCACTTGAAGAGGGCAGACATGAGATACACCATCTTGCTACCTTAACACTGCATTAGTGAAGTTTTTTTGCCATTTAATTTCCTCAATTTTTGAGCAAAAAGGAAAATATTGTTGGTAGGAGTTAGTGGTCATTTAGACAGTCGTAATTATATAACTATGCAGTTCAGATGCTGCTGTGGCCAGATAAAGATACTAATACCTAGCTCTTACATAGCTCTTTTCATCAGTAGATCTCATGGAGGGAAACATCATTAACCCTATAGGACAGATGAGGAAACTGAGCCACAATGAGGTTAAAATGAGTTGGCCAAAGTCATCCCATAGGACAGCAACACAGCCGAAAATAGAGCCCAGGATTTCTGAATCCCAGTCCACTACTGTCTGCAGTATATGATTGCTAAGCTATATGATTGCTAAGCGTCATCTGTGCTCTCCATGGGATATACTTTGTTATAATAGAATGTGCATAACGGTTGTGCTTTTAAATGTTTGCAATGTGTAACTGCTATCTTGGATCAGTGAGAGAAATCTCAGATAGTCTCTATGTCCCAAGAACTTGACAATTCTATTACAGGTTGGTTATGGGAATTTTAAGCATGTTAAAGACGACTGATGTGTCTTTCTTCCCTGCCCGCCAATTCCCTACAATATATAGCCACCATCCCCACCCCCCCTTCCAGCTCACCCTCCCATTTCTATCACATTGCCATTAGCATTTTAGAAGGTAGGCACAAAAAAGTGGTAGAATCTGTGAACTTTATTAAATGATTTTAAGGAGACTAACTTGGGAACCCCTTGACCAAGTTACCCCAAAAAGCATTTGGAGTCATTGTGCAGATTTTAGAGCACTAAGGAGGAGTCAAGCTTTAATCAGAAAGCTGGTCGAGACCTTAGCTATAGTAGACCTGCCCCTTGCCTGAGAGGATGGCTAAGCAGAAGGATTTTCAAGGGTAGATAATACAAACACAACACAAGAAGAAATAGCTCAGCTGCAGAAAGAAAAACAAAAACAAAACAAACAAACTCCACTCAAAACCTGAACCTTACTGAAGTCTACTAGCCTCTGAAGATCCAAAATCATCTTGCCAAATCCAAAAGGGAAAGAAATGAAATTTTATTCCAGCTTTAAATAGCCACGCCAAACCAATCTGTTAAATTGACATGATTTTTTTTTTGATTTTTTTTTGAAGTGAGCAGGCTGGCCAAACCTGTTTCCACTCATCTTTAAAAAAAATAATTGCAGGCCATTTGTTGTGTCAGGCAGGAGTGAGGGTGACATTATACTGTGATGTAGGGATGGGAGGGTGCAGTTTGTCAATCACTCCGGAGGTGACATGGTTGAAGCACCAGAAAAAACAAACAAACAAAACAAACAAACAATAAAAAACAATAAAGGCAGCCCAGAAAAATGTGACCTGTAAGAGTTACGCAGAAAAACTCATGGCAATCAACTTGTTTTAAAACGTAAATTAAAGACCAAAATCACTTTTGGAGGATACCTTGGCAACCACAACCATTTGTATCAATGAGATGTTCTCAACTGAAGAACACCACCTCATGGAGATGAACACAATCTGCAACAATAGCTCTGGAGATGTCCAAACTGCTCCATTCATGTCAGTGGGTATTTCCCATCCCTATTCCCCAACAAACAAACAAACAAACCTGTTCAACTCCTCATCATAAACAAACCTGTTCAACTCCTCACGTTCATTGTCAGAAGTGTGATTTTGGAGCATGCTCCTAGTATACCTGTTCTCAGTTTCACACCCAGAGGAGCAGGGCTCCCCCATATCCTAGCTCACATGGGGCAAAGGTGTAGGAAGAAGGGTTCTGACCCTCTACCAGAGGGCCACAGACTCATATCTCAGCTCACATGAGTGGAATAGCAGCAGATCAAACACACTTTCCCTCTCCCTCCCCAAGATTTGGCATTCCCCAGATCCTCAACCCCCACATTTGGCACATCAGCCTTAGAACTGCTTGGCACACACTTATCTGGAGAACTGAACTTTGCTAATAATGTTCTGATTTGATTTCCCTTCAAATGGCAAGTGGGTGGCAGGCACTCTATTGGGGTAACTCTTGATTGAGAACCTGGTGATAGGATCTTGGCCCCAGATTGTAGAGGTCTGCTCAGGACTAATTCTTAGGCCTACCCTAGACCCAACTCAAGTTGATCTAGGTCTTTCTGCCACCCAACACTTCCACTTACTCTGAACCTGAATGGACATTGCCACTGCTCCTGCTGCCACCTGTCTATGGGGCCAGAGCGGCAGTGACCGTGTGCCATGCTCCTGTTGTCCACCACCCTCTCCTGAATGCTGAAATGGCAGCGTGAAAGGGGCTGCCAGTCACTCTTTGGCATACACACACTGCAGCTCACACAGTGGGGCAAGGCATGCAGCTGCCATCACACTGACTCCCAGGCAGGACAAGGAGAACTGACCTGACACAAACCAGAGAGGGTCCAGTTCTTTTCCCACCCAAACTGGAGCTGACGTGTAGTCAGGACATGTGGTTGCAGGGCTCTACTGGTTTAATCCCTTTCTGAGCAAAAAATAAAATGTGTCAGCCAAATGTATCAGCCTTTAGAAAAACTGGGGTTTGTTTTGTTTTGGGGAAGGGAGGGCTGTATCTTGCGAATCCCATGGTCAAATGGCCCCATATTTTGAATAATATAAACCCCATGACCCCATGAGGCACACCAAATATAAAGGCAATCTGAGTAAGCATTAAGCTTTTAGAGTACTTAGAAAAGTCAAGCTTCAAGCAAAAGCTGACCTTAGCCTGAACTATAGTAGACAGGGTGCTCCGCTAGAATATCAAATACACTGATACTTAAGAATTTTATAATCTATGGAACATGGGAAAGCAACCTTCTAAACTTCTTCAACCCACTCAGTCAATGTGCTCCAATATTAGGCTTCAGGGAAATCTAAAGGGCAAAGAGACTATCAGATTTATCCTGTTAATTACAAATATATGAACACAATCAAACTTTAAAAAACCTCACTTAAACATGACAAAAGCTAGGAAATTTTAAATTAATTTTAACACCTCTTTTCTTCTCTCCACATGGCCTCCGATTAAATCAGTGTAAAGTTTTAACCCAGAATTTGACGTAAGCCAGATAATTCTAGTAACACTTCTACATTTTAGATTTCTGTATAACTGGCATTGTCAATACATTCTTATCTCATAACCATGTCAGAGAAAAAAGATATACTCTGATACAAATGTTTACAAGTTATTTGGTTACTTTTAAAGGCAATTTTACTGGAGCATGTGACTATCAATTTGCCTACTTCCTATCAAAGGTTTTCTACTTAGCTGGATTATTGTGCTATTGATAGCTAAATTCTGCTGATACGGGCTACTGTCGAGTCATCGTTTCTGGAATAAACCTATAAAGCTATTTCTTTATTCAGGATGTCTATTAGAACTATCTCACCATGAATTTGCTCCAAAAATGCATTTAAAAAACAGTTGTAAAGAATATTCAAGAGATGCATGACATTGGCTTAGCCATTTCAGTGCAATCAGACAGTACAATTTAACGGGTTTAAATATAATTTGCAGAAAGCAAGAGATTAACACCTCATTTTCCAGGACTTATTTTTTATGTTACAGAAAAGACTGTCCTGTTTTCACACTGCAGAAATAGACTGTAAGCCAGAAGACATCAAATCCTAGAGGTTTTAGAGTAGACCAAAAATTTAAAAACAGTATTTTAGAAATTTCATGAGCATCATTACAATTTCTCATTTTTTAGATTTTTTATGTTTTCCTTCTGAAACCACAAGTTCACTATGGGTGAATTTTACTCACATCCCCACAATCCCTCTTTCCACTACCCCACACGAAGTGCACACTCAGGTAATCTGTTTTTATACCAGGAAGTCAGAAAGATTGAAAGCGTATCTCAGCCTAACTCACAGGAAGGTCTCAAAATGGTCCTCGCTCTGTACATGGCATATGGACACTTAGGAGTATACATAGGCATTGATACAGTAGCTCAGCCCCTGCAGCAGCATCCATATATGGCCACTCTGCACCCATCCACTCCTGCAGAATAGTAATGTGGAGAGTAAATAACACAAAAGACCTTCAGTTGGATCTCCTCACTTAGGTGTAACCACTAAGAGTGAAATTCATCCACAATTTACTCTAGCTCTCTCAATCTCTCTGGAGTGCTTTCAAATTCTTGTTGATTTATTCTCCAGATAGAAGCAGAGATAGATGCTTCATACAGTTTAGTCACTGTTATCCTTGACAAATATGTATTAGAAACTTATAATACATTTTATATATATATATATATATATATATATATATATATATGAAATAATTCATTGTGAATTTTTTTTAATCACAGTAAAAAAAAAAAAACTTATTTCAGACAAATGAGGATTTTGGAGGACTATTCTCCCTCTCCCCCCACCTCCAACTGCACTGTATATCCAGCAACCTGAAAAGTTCTGTTAAGCTCAAAGGTTTCTCTCTCCCACCAATAAAAATTGGTCCAATAAAGGATATTACCTCATCCACCTTGTCTATCTAATATCCTGGGACCAGCAAGGCTACAACACTACTGCTTATAACATTATTAAAGTAACTGTTCTCATCTCCAGATACAGGCCTCTACAAACACGTTATGAGGGAAAAAACAGTGTATTAACATTCTCTGTCTATAAGTCTGTTTGTAGCCAAGGAGGAGTCCCCACACTCCCTTTTTAATTTGTAGGCAGTAACCAAACCCTTTTAATCACAAATAGAAAATGTTTATTGCAAGTTTCAAAGAAATATTCTATATGAGTTCTTGGCAAATGAAGTCTAATCTTTCATATAACTTTTGCACTATAGTGGTCAATAAAATGGAATAATACAAAGAAACTAAAAATGTAATACATGAAAATTATTTATTTCTTTACACCATAAACTTCCTCTTCGACTATGTTAGTAATGTATTTTATCTTTAAGCAAAATTGTTTGTAGAATCATCTATTACAGATGTTAATTTCAAGGGATAAAGACTGGTAATTACATTGGTTTGCTGTTTATAGTTACTTTCATGACTCCTGACAGCAGATTCTTAACTCATTGTGCTGAGCAATTATGGATAGCTTTCTAAATCCTGTTAAAAGGTTATCATATTACTGAAGATCAGATGGTGACTGAACAAGAAAGCAGTTTCCTCCAGTTACAATCTACATGCTTAGAATTTCTTAGAGAATGATGTAATGTGATCATTTAATCCTTTTTAATATCATGGGATATGTAATGGAGAGGTACCTCACATTTCCATCCCTTTTTTAAAAAAAGGTTTATACACTTCAGGAGAGATGGACAAAAAAAATTTGGCAAATAGTCTATTGGCCAAAATACTCAGTTTTGATCAACTTGAAGCTATTCATAAATTCATGTTGCGTTCACTGAATAGTTTTAACCAAACCAAGAAACCAAAATGTTTCGGTAATGTCAAAAAAAATTATTTTGACATTTTTCAAGCTGAAGTTATAAAATGGCCAGAGGAGGTAATGATGGTAAGAGAGAATGAGGAGGTGCTCTTCTTACAACCTTTAACCTGAGGTTTAGGGAACTCACCTGCGCATGCAAAGAAGGGAACTGAAGTTGGGTCTCCTCCATTGCAGGACTGTGCCCTCATCACTGGACTATGGGATATTCTGGTTTGGGTCTTTCACAATCTCTCATGTTGAAAACTGTTCCACTTTATATAAACAGGCAGGCAGGCAATCACGGCAGCAGGGACTTGCAACTGTGTCTCCTATCTCCTTAGTGCAGTGGTCTTCAAACTGGGGTGCAGAAGCCCACCCCCGGGGGTGCGTGAGACCCCAGTGCCACTGCCAAGCCCGCCTGGGAGACCGCCTAACTCCAGGGTGGGCAATTTTGGTCCCACCGAAATGCTGTCGCAGAAAGCTTCCACTTTCTGTGGCGGCATTTCGGCAGGCATACCTCCCGAGAGCTGCCAGACTTTTCCCTCCGTGGAAAGAGGCCACGGGGGGGAAGTTTGAAGACCCCTGCCTTAGTGAATGCCCTAGTTACCTGCTCCCAGTCTCTTTCCCTGGCCCAATAACTATTCATCCTTCTTGCTTTGTGAAATCTGTCTTCCTTTACTTTTCTTAAAATGTCCAAAATTGAAATGAAAAATTTGAGTTGGGTTGAATGAAATATTTCATTCCATCTAACTCAAAACCTTTTTACTTCAAGTCACCAAAAAAACTGTTTTCTGTTTGAACTGGCACTAGACTTTTTTCAAATTTTCAACAATGCCAGTGAACCATCAAAACTTGCCCAGCTCTACCCTTCAGTTTAAAAAAAAAAAAAAGGCCTTTGACTGTTTATGATATATAGTCACATGCATAAAAAGGGTTAAGCTAAAGCTTTTTGAGTTGTTTTGGAAAGGCCACCTCCTCCATCCCCACGGACATAGAAGGTGCAATCAGTTTTGTTGTATATGCAATGAGGCATTCATTTGTTTCAGTTTTCCAAACCTCAAACAACATGGTTGGCAAAAACTGAATATTTTCACAGGGTTAGAGTCTAAAACAGAAAAGTTAGCCTCTCTCTGAGACCTCAGCTGAAGAAGTTACACCGCCAGCTTTAATGAAACCCTGGATTCTCCCTTTATACCCTTTTATATCATCAAAATTGAAAACAATATCAGTGCAATGCATGTGGCACTAGCTGATAAAAATGAAAATTGATTGCTTTTTGTTCCCCAACTATTCAGGCTCACCATTCATACAGTGGGGTTTCCTTTTGCTCTGAACTTCCAGAAGCAGGCCTGAACTCAGTCACCAGAGAGGGATGCAAAAATTAAACCTAAGTTCATGGGCCTAACGGAAATGAACTGTAAAAACTGTGTCCTATTCTGCCTCTTACGATAAGCGCACTCTTAACTTGATGTCAGTCAAGAAGGGATAGTTTTGAATCTCTGCCTGAGTTTTATCAATAAATCAACACCTTAACTGCCTACACTTGGTGAGGCCCAAAAATAGGATCCATTATTGGAGATGCATCTAGGTCATATAAAACATGAGAATTAGTAGTAGTTACAGTCTGAAGAGGGTGTAACAGAAAAGCTCCCTAACGTCAGAAGAAGAAACTGCTACACAAAATGATTGACAAGTGAACTTCAATGTCTCCATTTGAAAGTTCATGTTTTTAACTGACCTGTGGCGGTTCTGCAATCCAAATAGCTCAGGTATCTCTAACTCATTTGAGAGAAAAAATAACATAGTACTGGTCCTCCAAGAGTCTCTCTAGCCTTTGTGCTGTTTCAATAGCCACCAAGTAAGAAAACAGTCTCTATCAGCCTGTACTTCACCAGGTTCTGAGGTACAGCAAGATGGAGGGAAAAAAATAATCAATCGGCTGAAAAGGAGTCTCTGGAATTCTATTTGCAGCTCTTGCTGACTAGACCAGTGGTCTTCAAAGTGGGGTGCAGGCACCATTGGGAGTACGCGAGACTACCCCCAGGGATGCTCAAGACCCCGCCGCTGCCTAATCCTCCTGGGAGACCGCTGAACCTAGCAGTCTATTTTTGTACCGCCAAAATGACGCCGCAGAAAGCAGAAGCTTTCTGTTTGGCAGCATTTCGGTGGACATACCCGGGGGGCCGCGAGCGGACGCCACACCCCCGAAAGGGGCCGCAGCTAAAAATCTTTGAGGACCGCTGGACTAGACCACTTCCATTGCCCATCAATCCGGGGCAGCACACTGGGCTGAGAAGTCTACTCCCCAACCTTCAGGGATCCCATTCTCCTCAGAACACACACAAAGAAAAAGAGTCAAGCATTCTTGTTGCTGGTAGATCATTGTATAGAAATGTCACTTTTGGACAGCTGTTAGGCATATAGCAGCTGCTGGTCACAGATGCACATCTGGAGACTGCTGACTGCAATAGCACTGGACTGCTGTCTGTGCTGCTGCAAGGAATTCCTGATGAAATGTTACTTCCCAGACTGCCAGGTTCCCTTCAGTTTGGAGACAAGCTACCAGAAGTTGTTGCTGCATCTGGGGATGCTAGCTGGAACATGCACTTTTTCCTCACTTCAGAGAGCTCTTTACTCTCACTAGGGAATGGTTTTTCTTTGGTTTTAAAAACTTCTTCCGCTGGACACAGCGGCAGGCATGAGGCACTTCTGACTGTCTCTGCTGCTGCTGTATATTATGAATCAAACATTCTTTGCCCTGAAGAGAGAGGCTGCTGGAGAGCACAGAATGGGTCTCAGCTGGACCAAACAGAAGAAGAAATCTTGAGTCAAATTAGAATTAGACATTTCTTATGTCAAGGAGCTCAGGTAAAGCAGGAAGCCTGGAGATCACCTGTTGCTTCGGCCAGGAGGCAGAGTATACTGGGAAGTTTTGCAGAAAGCCGCTCTCTGGTGACTGACAGGTCTGATCCTGTCTCCTGAAGAATGGTGAGCCTGTATATGAAAGATACCCTTTCTTGTGACAATACAACACTCAGCATAAGAATGACAAAAATTGAAGGAAACTACTTGTACTATTTCTACTCCCCATTTTAAAACACAATCTTTTTGGTACCATCTTAGTCAATTTAACACAAATACATCATTATAAAAATATATCAGTTCTTTCTGCACCACCACCAAAAAAGAAAGAATCCTTCCCACGTAACGCACTTATTCAGAAAAACCTTGAAATCAGCCCAGTGTCATGACCTGAAGATCAACAAGCTTTGCTTTTGTCAGAGGAAGAGGGAAGCTAATTTCAGAGTTGACTGCTCTTCACTGGAAACACCTTGTCAGTCAAGCATTCCATCAACCCAGTGAAATCTGACACACACAAGGTTGGTGAGGTAATCTCTTTTATTAGACCCATAAAGGAACCAATACAATGTATCATCACACCCTTGTCTCTTTGACATCCTGAGACAACACAGCTACAACAACACTGCAAACATTCAAATCTGGGCAGTCATCTTGAACTCCTCTGCTGATCTCAACTCTTGGAGAAGAATAGGAGGAAAGAGGCCACTTCTAAAGTAGCTAGGATTTAAAACCTCCAGAGACTTTATAAGTCAAAACCAAGTCAAACCTCCCAAGGTTTAAAAATACTCCCAGAACTGACTTTGAAAGCCTGTGTCTGGCAGACAATTACATTACCCTTCATGTGTCAAATGCCCCTTTACTTTCTGCAGTATTATACGCTAGCTGAAACTATTGAACAGTCATCAGATTTATACTCTGGTATAATTCATTGCAATAACCCAGTTACAATAACTCCTCACTTAAAGTCATCCCGGTTAACGTTGTTTCATTGTTACGTTGCTGATCAATTAGGGAACAGGTTCATTTAAATATATGCAATGCTCCCTTCTAACAGGCTCATTTAAATATATGCAATGCTCCCTTCTAACGTCATTTGACAGCCGCCTGTTTTGTCCACTGCTTGCAGGAAGAACAAATTCCAAGTTACACAAGGCGTTCCAGAACGGAACGCTTGCATACGTCAGGGAGTGTCTGTAAAGGCATCAACTTTCCAATGTGCAAGGGAGTGCTCACTGCTTAACCTCTGGCTCTGCCACAGGTCCTACCCCCCACTCCACCACTTCCTACCCCCTTCCCTGTTGTGCCCTCACTCCTACCCCATCCCCCCCAAAACTCCTGCATGCCACGAAACAGCTGCCCTAGTCCTTGAAACCAGTGTCCCAAACCTCCCAGTTGCTTACACACAGTATGGGGGAACTTCTCGCTTAACATCTCAGGGGACAATAAAGCAAGGAACTCAGGCTAAGCAATTCCTTTGCTAAAACCACAATCACTAGAGAATTACTGATCTTTGCAAAATACCAAAAGTCCTGAGATGCTGTCTCTCCTTCCCAAATTTGAACTTACCCCTTTGAGAGTTTGAAGTTTAGTCAGTGTTTCACACTAGGCAAAGACCCTTCTGCCCCCTTCCTCTCTCCCCCAAGCCTGATCTTCTTGTAAATGGTGATGGGTGGCCCCTTCTAAATAGTCTTGTTCACTTTGACCATCTGCCCAGGCTGAGAAGCTGCAGCCCCATCAGTCATGCTGGTGTCCCTGTGCAGAAAATGTACTGTTACATGGGACTGAGGCAGCAGTTGAGAGAAAATCCAAACTGAGGATTCCAGATTGCTCTGTGATGGCTTCTCAGTCACAGTACTTCAATTGGATATCAAGCACCTTTTCTGGGCTGGGAACCTGCCAAGTATACCTCATAACTACCCGGCCTTGGGCAAGGAGACAAATGTGTCAAACACACAGCAGTAAGTGGAGGTTGCAATATACAATGGAGTTCACAATCTGACCCAGACACATCCCATTCAGTTACGAAATGTTGTGTGTGTAGCAACTTAACTGTCACAACAAAGCTATTTTGCCTACTCCTTTCCAGTTTTAAGTGTAAAAGCATTAATGTTACATGAGATTTGAAATGTCACTTATTTCCAATTCTTCTGGTTTGAGTATTTAGGACAAAGCTACCAACTCTAAATTTCAGGCTCAAAATTCAACCTTAGGTTTATATTTTGTTTGTTCACATATCTATCTGTTCACTGCTTGGAGGAAATTGCCTAACTGCTATTCTAGCATTCTTTCTCTCAATCCTTCCCTATCACTAACCTGCCTCCTTGAGCCAATTCGTGTTTTATCTCATTCACTTTCTCAATCTACGCCCCTCCCCAGTCTCCTGTTTTAATACTTTCCTCAGCCTCATTCCCCTCACATTCTCCCTCCCACTTCCCTCTGTGACACAGGCCCACTGGTCCCTAGCCTCTGTTTGCCAGAAGCTGGGAATGAGCGACAGGGTATGGATAGGTTGATGATTCCCTGTTCTGTTCATTCCCTCTGGGGCACCTGACGTTGGTCACTGTTGGAAGACAGGATACTGGGCTAGATGGACCTTTGGCCTGATCCTGTAGGGCTATTCTTATGTTCTTATGGTAGTTTATTACTCTGTCTCAGCAGCTTGGCTGGCATACTCGCTACGCCTAACCCCTGTTGACATAATATATACACAAAAGATGGAATGTAATATATCACTGGAAAACAAATCACTGATCATTAATATCCTTGTGTGATGTGTGTACAAGATGTGTGCAAAAGGCTGTGGACAAGAGCTAGAATGTTATTAAAATGTTTTTGGCAAACAACACATAAGCATAGTTTGCCCTAGACAAAAGGATGTGTATTTATTTGTCTGACCTGACTGGTCATCTGGCAGAGACAAAGAAGGTAACATTAACATAATAGGTAAATTAAACCATCAATCTCTCACAGAGGTCTGAATTGCAAATGATAAATACAGTAGACTCTCGATTATCTGGGATGACTGAGAAAAACTTAATCCCGGTTAATAAAACCCTGGATAATGAAGAGTCTACAGGGCTGCTGGCGCACCCCACCCCCTGTCCAGGGAGCCCTGGGGGAAGAGGGTGGGGTGCGCCAGCAGCCCTGCGGGGGACGGGATGGTGCACCGACTGCCCTGTGGGGGTGGGTGTCCCACCGCCTGCCCCAGTCAGCTCCCGCTGCTAGCCCAGGTGTAGGAAGCCCAGGCTGACAGCGGGAGCTGAGACCCCGACTTGCAGAAGCCAGTGGGAAAACTCCAAAGCGGCAGCGGGCTAACTACTCAGCCTGCCGCCGCTTTGGGATTTCCCCCCGGGGTCCTGCCAGCCAGGGTCTCAGCCACTGCCAGCCTGGGCTTCCTACACCCAGGCTGGCTGGGCTGAGACCCCAGCTGGCAAGGTGCCAGCGGGGAAACCCCTAAGTGGCGGCAGGCTGAGCACTCAGCCCGCCACTGCTTTGGGGCTTCCCCCTGCAGGCTTCTGCCAGCGGGGGTCCTGCTGCCTGCCCCAGTCAGCTCCCGCTGCCGGCCTGGGTGCAGGAAGCCCAGGCTGGAAGCGGGAGCTGAGACCCCGGCTGGCAGGAGCCTGCGGGAAAACCCCAAAGCAGTGGAGGGCTGAGCGCTCAGCCCACCGCCGCTTTGGGGCTTCCCCTGCCGACCCTTATTTTGGACGTCCCGGTTAATCCGCAGCTCGGTTAACCCGAGCCCGGATAATCGGGAGTCTACTGTAATCTATTGATTGCGTACAATATTACCGTATTATACAAGTATCAAAATAAGGTCTTTTCTGAAAGCTACGAAACATTGGTGATTAATATTATTGCGAAATGTATATATTGGCACTATATGAGGAAATAGGGGCACTTACTGATAGTATGCTTTAAAGTCTGTTGCCAAATATAGGGAGAAACAGGTTTCCTTCTAGATAGGTAGATAGGAAGGAAGGAAGCTATCTCCAATGAAGTTAACCAAGATGTGATCAAGAACAATGGAAGTCCTATTTACGTATCAATGAGCAAGAGGATGGGAAGACCACAGGCAAGGAAGAACAGCGTGAGGTCAACCTGAGTCTGAGGACAAAACAGTGAGTTTAGAAAGATATACAGAGAAAGAAGCCATCTTGGCATTCATCACAAGGTGCGAGCATAACCCTCAAAAAAACCTATCTGACAATGCACAAATGTGTTTGGAGAACTCTAAAGTACAGTGAAGTCAACAAGATCATGTTGCTGAAGCATTTAAAATATTTTTTAAAAAAATATGTACAGATTCCCATACCCATGCAATTCACAAATCTCAAGCATAGGGACAAAAAGAAATACTTCAGCAAAAGTTTTAACATTTTAGCAAATTAATAATTACTCCCTAGCCAGCTCCACATGGATCGGAATATAAGAACGACTGAACACAAAAATAGCAATATCATCTAAATGGCTAAATATTAAGGGGACAATATACCCTTCAAAATGCAGTACTCCACAACATAACATTTTTGTTATATAGAGCATTGCTTCTTTATGGACCCACATTTGCTTCTGTTCTTCTGAGTCACTAACACACCCATCTGAAGAGGATGGTAGAAGTTCAAAACAAGACTCAGATACAAATACAAAATGGAAAATTGTGGCTATTTCATCCAAAAAGGGGAACGTTTCAAAGGAAGTTTTTTATTTCTTTTATTACACACAGAGCACTAAATGGAACTAAAATTTCAGGGGTAAAGGCTATAGATGCTTTGCACTAATTTTGTCAGTAAGGTGAAAAACTGAAGATCCCAATTTATCAAGTCCTCATTCTCGTTTTGTGACAAGGTCACATATCAGCGAATACACACTATCTGTGCCGGGTAATACAATCTAGACACCAGTTGATACCTGAATTATTTACTGGCCATTGCATTGGCATCATTCCACACAGACCTGCAGAACTTGCCCTGCCAACGGCGTCATGGGAGCTAGAATCTGTGCCAGTATCAAACGAAAATGCTGAAGTGTCAGGAAACACACACACACAATTGCATAAGGGCATGAGCTCAATCCAAACCCTGGTGTCAACTGCAAATCTGTTTTGCTAAAATGCCAGACTGGTTTTTATTTTATATTAGAGTGGCTAGACCACTTTTCTAGAACAGAGGGGAACAAGTCATTTGATATGGTTTACAGAACATGCTAAGTGTCTCCATGGATATAAATATAACATCAACAAAACAGAGTTTGTCATTTGTTTGTTGCTATTTAACAGGTATAACCAAATCCAAAAAGTTTCTCAGGTCCAGCAGACTAATGAAATAAAATTAGCATTAGCATGGCTTAAGCAGTTCTGCATTTGTTATGCACTTTACAGTAGGAGAACAGATAATTCAGTAACTGTAAACTAAGTTGGCAGCAAAATAATCTTTGAAGTATGTACTACACCACCTTTAGTAATTGTTACTTCAGTGAAACACTCCAAGTGACTATTTTTCCCAGCCTCTTTGACATCTGTTAGCTGTGTTTCACTGTATCTTAAAATATAGAAGTGTTACATTTTTTCCCTACAGTTAAGTACTTTTCAATTGTCTAACATCTTTCCAGGCCACTTTGGCCCACAGCTGTTTAAAATGATTGGTATGAAACTACTAGTCATGGCTATCAATAGATGTTTTCTAACAGTGACATTTATTAGGGCTTGTCACCACAGAGAAGTTAATCACCATAATTATACTGCTATAACTCCTCATGTGGACACAATAATTCTGGAATAAGAGTGTCCATACAGGGAGTTATACCAGTATAACCACAGCAATATAATTATACCAGTAAATTTTACCAAGTAGACAAGCCCTTAGACTGAGGAATAGTGCCCTACCAAAAGTTGCTGAAACCTCATTGCTTGGAATAATTTAAAACTAAACTTAACAAGAGACCACTTAATGTACAGTATAGAATGGGTTAGTAAGGAGAAAAGTGAAGGATAATCAAAGAGGTTTTTCCCTACCCATTTCTATTATCTATGATTCTATTAACAAAAGGGTTAGATCTTGGCCCCTGCTCCACTCTCTATATCAGTAGTGGGCAAACTACAGCCTGCGGGCCACATGCGACCCGCAGGACCATCTCGTCTAGTCCCCCAGCCGGGGAGACTGCCGTTGGCCCCTTCCCCAGAGCATGCTGCCACGCGGGCAGAGCTCTGGGGGACGGGGCTGAGCGCTCCCATGGGGCAACATGTTTGGCTCTGCATGGAGCCAAACACGCTGCTAGGAGCCTCATGGTAAGGAGGCTGGGGCATTGGATAAGGGGCGGGGGCAGTCAGGAGACACAGAGCAGGATGGGTTGAATAGGGGGTGGCATCCTACAGTGGTGGTTAGGGGCAGGGGTCTCTGGAGGGGGCAGTCAGGGAGCGGGAGGGATTGGATGGAGAGTGGGACTCTTGGGGGTCTGTCAGGGAGCGGGGTGGTGGATAGGGGTCAAAGCAGGCAGGGGACAGGGAGCAGGGGAGGTCCTGGGGGGTGGTCAGAAGACAAGAAGCATGGGGGCTGGATGGGTCAGGGGTTCGGAGTGGCAGTCAGAGGGTGGGAAGTGGGAGGGGGCCGGATAGGAGGCGGGGCCAGGCTGTTTCAGGAGGCACAGCCTTCCCCACCCAGTCCTCCACATAATTTTGCAACCCTGATGTGGCCCTCGGGCCAAAGTTTGCTCACCCCTGCTCTATACGCTGCTCCAGCAAAGTAAGGAGGTGACAGTTGACTGAATTTCTGCAGCTGGGAATTGTCCCAGCATGAAGAAAACCCCATTGAACACAGAACTAATGTAGCTAGATGTAAATTATCCCCCTGCAGCCCCTAGTCTAGGGGCAGGTAAGGGGTATGGATGGAGCATGCTGCACTTCAGCTACCCCAAGCTGGAAAAGGCCTGGGTGACTGCAATTATCATTTAACAGTGTAGAGCAGGACTGCTCTAATTTCCACCAGGAATGACATTTCCAAGAAAGTTATTGGGGAAAAAGGGGAGGGGTCCCCAAATCCTTGCATAGCCAATAAATTGTTCTATCTAATGCAACATTTCTCAACCAGTGGGTCAGAACCCAAAATTGGGTCACCAGAATGTGTCAAAAGACTAGCTGGGCTCGGCTCCCAGCTCCAGGAGTTAAAAGCTGGTTCATGGGGTCACAGTGTCTCTCAAGTTTGGCCCAACCACCCCTCCATCATAATGGCAGGGAGCTTGACAGGCCAAACTTGAGTGCATTGCACCTCCATGTGGCAGGTCACAATGCCACTCACACTAATTTGGCATGAGGGAGTCATGGCAAACCTGAACAGTGCTTTCGCCCAAGAGTTCACAACACCCAGAACAGGGAGCCGAACCCAATCAGGCCTGTGGGACAGGAACCTGGAAGGATCATTCAGTGTCTGTTTGCATTAGATGCAGCAGGTCACTCTGGGACATTGGAGGGGAGAGCCAGGGATTGGGGGGGGTGGGGGGATGGAACTGATCCCATACCCTGCCCCTTCTTTCTGCAAAGGTGGGTAAGAGCAGATTTCTGCTTCAGTTCACAGATAACCCGATCCCTGATGCACTACTTGCTCTGCAGCCAAGCAATGCCCCTTCTTTCATTCCCATCCTGACCCTCAACCCAATCTAAAACAGGCCCCCTAGTATACTCCCTCTCCTACAGCCAAGCAACTCTCCCTCGGTCATGCTACCCAGCCTGACACCCAAATCTTCCCCGAATGCACACCCAGACTCTTCTGACCCCAATCCCCTCCACTTTACTCCAAGAAACTAATTCCTACTCCCTCCTTTTTACTCTCTGCCTTTCCTGGGCCATGGGGGGCAAGAGAGCTGTCTCGACACACTACCTCTCCCTCTTGCGGGCACTGGGAGCTGTTCACATCTGGCCAAAGCATCCGGAGTCTTAGTACTGAAGCCTCCCAATAGATCCCAGCAGGAACAGAGCAGAATGGGATTAGGAGGTGTCTCTGGGTTACAACAGAACATCAGGGTTTACAAATGGGTCCTAAGCCCAAGAAGGCTGAGAATCCCTGAGCTAATATGTGAAAATAACAAAGCTAGACATTAGACAGAGAGGGGAATGGGATGATAAATGGAAAGAGATTGCTTAAGTATGAAAACATGCATTAGAAATTTATTTCAAAGTACAGTAAAGACTATTATTAATGCTCCAACAGAAGTACTGGTTGTAGTACGCAGCGCAACTAGTAAGAGCAATACAAGAATCTGAGCCCCTTAGTCATAAAAGAAATCCATTGGAAAGTGTAGTCAATGCCACTTAATGCTTGATTATCTACAACTTGTCCAAATCCTCAATGTTTCATATACAAGTAGATAAAAAAAAATGAAATGTGTCCAATTTGCTCTGATAAAAAACAACAGGGACATTCACCTGAAAATTGCTACCTACATTGAAAATATATGCAGTATGTAACGTTAGAAACACTTGCACATAAGGGTTGTAAGTGCATGCAACAATGCATGCATTCTTTCCATTAAACTATCGAATACAAATTAAGATGTCAAAATATGACATTTACTTATCAAACAACATTTTTTAAAAAGAGTGACAAGGTCGATAATGAAAACTTTATTCCTACTTCAATTTTAGGACCAACTAGTTTATGTATTTAGAAAGTGGAATACATTTAAATTCCATACCTCATCTTTTAAGACCATTTCAAAAGCCATCCTCAGTTGTTAGTTCAGTTCGTAAATTTATTCCATAAAACTTGCATGATTTCGTAAGTACTCAAACACAAGTACTTAAATGTTAAAATATTTAATCTATTAATAACCACCAACCATTAGGTAGAGCAACGTACAATGCTCTTTGAAAACAATATTTGTTGCTGTTTTCAAACACGTCAATCAATGGAAGTGTAGTTCTGAATAGGCTCACCATATTTTGACTGTCAAATTCCCAACTGTAATGGCTATTATTTTATTAATTATGTGTTGTTCTTACCCAGAGTTGCATACTCCCTCATTTTCATTAAATACAAGTTAGGTGGTTTTTGTTTCACAGAAGCTCTTATACTGCACTCATTGCCATAATATCAAAGTGCCTTTCATTACTACATTAAGTAACGTGACTAACGTGTCATGTGCGGTTTGTTCACTGCCCTCCTTCCCCATCCCAAAGGGGGAGGAGGAACTGTGCGTGCAGTGTCATGTTATGTTTTTGTAGGAATGTGGGAGTTGTTTTTTAAATGTACATGCTGGGTAAATGTCTCTTAGGTAAGACAAGATTTTTTTTTTTTTTTAAAAAAAAGCATGCTCTGCAATAGTTAAGACCAAAGCAGACGGAAGAATTTCAAAAAGATCTCACAAAACTAAATGATTGGGCAACAAAATGACAAATGAAATTTTGTGGATAAATGTAAAGTAATGAACATTGGAAAAAATAACCCCAACTATACATACACTATGATGGGGGCTAATTTAGCTACAACTACTCGGGAAAAAGATCTTGGAGTCATCGTGGATAGTTCTCTGAAGACGTCCATGCAGTGTGCAGCAACAATCAAAAAAGCAAACAGGCTGTTAGGAATCATTGAGAAAGGGATAGAGAATAAGATGGAGAATATCTTATTGCCCTTATACAAATCCATGGTGCACCCACACCTTGAATACTGAGCAAAAGTGTGGTGGTCTCATCTCAAAAAGGATATACAGGCATTACAAAAGGTTCAGAGAAGGGCAACTAAAACGATTAGGGATTTGGAACAGGTCCCATAGGAGGAGATATTAAAGAGGCTAGGACTTTTTAGCTTGGAAAAGAGGAGACTAAGGGATGATATGATAGAGGTATATAAAATTATGAGTGGTGTGGAGAAAGTGAATAAGGATAAGTCATTTACTTGTTCCCATAATAGAAGAGCTAGGGGCCACCCAATGAAATTAGTGGGCAGCAGGTTTAAAACAAATAAAAGGATGTTGTTCTTCACACAGTGCACAGTCAACCTGTGGAACTCCTTGGCTGAGGAGGTTGTGAAGGCTAGGACTATAACAGGGTTTAAAAGAGAACTGGATAAATTCATGGAGGTTAAGTCCATTAATGGCTATTAGCCAGGATGGGTAAGGAATGGTGTCCCTAGCCTCTGTTTGTCACAGGGAGGTGATGGATGGCAGGAGAGAGATCACTCGATCATTACCTGTTAGGTTAACTCACTCCGGAGCATCTCACATTGGCCAATGTCGGTAGACAGGATACTGGGCTAGATGGACCCTTGGTCTGACCCACTACAGTCTCTCTTATGTTCAACTGGAGGGGAAGGTGATCATATCTGTTATGGCCCTTCATTCCTGTGGGAATTCATCCCATAGACTTGGACATGTGTCTGGGAAAGCTGTCTCCTGGACAGATAAGCTTTAACTATGTGGTAAAGTTCCATTGTGCTGGAGGAAGATAGTGGTCTACCATAATCTTCATCTCAGAGTTTTACTAATATTTTAAATACGGTGGGCCCAGGCTATCAAACTATGCTAATGAGATTCACTATAGGATTTTGTAATGATTCAAGTTTTCTGAGAGCTCATGGCTTCACTCCCAAGTATACAGCATTGCTGTAGTCCAGAAGGTACAGTACACTGCTCTCCAGAATATAAACCTCCAAAATTATCTGATTTTGAAATTATTTTTAACAGAGAGAAGTTTTTGAAGAAACAAGCTTTCTCCCCTCCTTTTTTATTTAAATACTAGATCATTTGGAAAAAAATTCAAACAACAAGTAATTCTGCAGTATTGAAATAGTTCTCCTGTTTATTGTTAGTAAAAGAACTCAGACTTTTGGGAAACACGGAAAAATGAACCAAAGCCTGGTGAAAGGTAAAGAGCTAGCATGGCTTGACTGAAAAATGTTTATACAAAACTAAGCTATTTCTCTATTGCTTTATTACCTGTGGGCTAGATTGTGCTGTTTAGGGGAAGTGTAGAGCCATAGTTTCCGCACAGAAACATTGGAAGGCATCCTGCTTCAGAGAAAAAATGTTTTCCACACCTCATCTTTTGCGGAATGCAGCTCACTATTCCTCTGTGCTGCTGGCAAAAGCTCTACCGATCTGGATACAGTAAACATTGCTATGGCCTTTTCCTCTTCCTTGCCCCTTTCAGATCATTGTGTTCCCCTGGGAAAACAGGGATAGTCCCTCAATTTTCCCTTGCAGGGATCGTAGTCACCAATTTCAGAGACAAGTATAATATGGCTCTATATCTATTTTCCCCAAAGCAGATGAAGAAGGTGGTCTCGTGGTATTTTCAGCCTGCATCTGAAGATGAACCTGTGTTTCATTTCTATCCTGCATACTCTAATTCTGTTCGTAACCATGTACTTCATTTGTAAACATGCTACACTAATCTGGTAATCTACAAACAATTTGCATACTTTGAATATTTTAACAATCATAACTAGAGGGGCAAGAAATAAAGTTAGTTAAAATTGATTTCAGATAAGTTATCAAAAATGTTTCTTTCACTTCATTTTCAGAAGATACTTAAGAACAAGCCCTCTAAAATTAAAATATATTAGTGTGGTAAAGTCAAGGAACCGCTATGATATTAGAAGTATGAATATTTAGAACAATTTATTTTCATATAAAATTCTAGAACTGTATAATTACCCATTTACTTTTCTTTCAGGAAGAATCACCATCACATTTGACAGTTTTGTGTGTTTTACTTCTAATAAAGAATATATATTATGAAGTTTTCACATCTTTATCATATTTTTATTAATATTTTAGGTTATTGGTTTAGATCAATAAAAGTGTTAAATCAGTCTAAGTGTTTATACATTAGAGGTTTACATTGGTTCATCAGTTTTTTAGATCTATTTAAGTTGATATAGCCTTATCTATGCTAGAAAAGTGTAAGACAGAAATACAGAACCGGATTTCTAAAAGAGCTCAGTATTGGAAGCTGCTGGGGCCCGTGCACTTTTGAAAATATGACCCTTAGTATTTTCCTTTAAAATTATTTTAAAATGAATTATACAACAAGATTTCATGACATAATAACAGAACATTTAAATTGGTATATAGCTCAAGTTACATTCCATTTAAATTGTTATTCTCTTGTTTTTCTGAACTATACCCAAAAGCTACTTCCCATCACTTTTCCTATGGCCAGATCAGTCGATAGCTCATGGTCATCCTAGCAATGATGTATATGCAGAACAAAGAGCTCCTACCCTCCTCCAAAGTCAAAGGAAATGCATTCCACTACACATTCAAACTGTATCACTCTAAAAACCAAGAAAATCCTCCCATGAATTCTGCTTCACAAATCTAATAACACTGGTAATTCACAATCTATGGTGACATTCACTGAAAACCCCAGCAGATAGGCAGTAGCAGCCATGAAGGAAACAGCGTAAATTAATGCTCCTTAAAATATGTAAATTCCATTTGGAAATCCAAATCTACTGCATTTATTTCTCTGTACATACAAAAACAGAGATGATAGAGCCCACCCTTAGATTTGGCAGAGACTGACATTAGGCTGAAAACTGACAAATTAACTGAACAGCTTTAGCTGTGATGAATTAAGTTTCCTAGTGCTAGACGACACTTTGCTTATAACCTACCAACTGTGAAATAAAAATTTAAATTAATTATAGAGCCAGTTAAAACAGATTGCCGAACAAAGCACAGTAAGCAAAGTACGAAGACTACCAGGCAATTACAGAAAATTGTTCAACAGTTAAAGGTTACAGCAGTTTCTTATGATAAAGCAATTTGTTTACATATATACTTCCAGCCCCAACATTTGCAACTTTAGAGAAAAAATTCTTAGAACTGTGAACCTCTCTCTTCAAACTCATGTTATCAGTACCCTTTATTCATACAGAAGCCCTATATATTCCTCACAGTAACCATGCTTACAAGTATAACAGCTGACTTTGAGCATTCTGACCTTGAGCAAATGCATGCCCTTAGCAGTATGTACTTCTGGCTTATTTCACTGCAACAGCGAAACAGCCTCACCATCTATAGTAGTCAACAGTCTCTGGCCACCACTCCTGACTATTTTAAGCTATCCCACTACATTTCAGTGATGCACAGTTCAAAGTGATAGAATAACATCTGCTACCATATTCAAATGCTAGTTGTTTACAGTGGAATTTTGGGTTTGTTCTCATACCGTGCTTCTTACTTATAAAAAAGCAAAATCTGATTTATGAACAGAGCTTCACTTCCTGTTTACATTTATAAAATCCAAAAATTACTTTTTGTTCACAGAGTACAGGAGACTATGAAATGTGAACAAATAATCAAGCATAGAATGTTTTCATATAAGCATATTTGGAACATAACAATATATGACACAATGTCTGGATTTTAAAAGGTAGTAACTTCCTGACGTTCACATTGAAAGTTTATGGCCATAATGTACAAAGTTGGAAGTATATTACTGCCAAGCACTGGCAGATTAGCCACTGAGCCAACCATGCCCATGCCCAGGGGCACCAGTCAACTGGGGAGCCATGGAAAAATGGGCATCCCCGTGCCCCACCCACCTGCAGTCCCTAGCAGGAGTGCCAGGCGGGAGGAGCAGGGTAAGCCCCCGCACCCCAACCCCATTTCCCCAGCAGGAGTGCCAGGAGAGGGCAGGGGAGACTGCAGATGGAAGGAGTGGGGAGAGGCCCCCACTTGCTCTGGTTCAGGGCACCACAAAACCTCAATCCACCTCTGCAGGCCAAGATATCAGTTTTTCATTATTTATTTTTCTTTTCAGTTAACATCTATCGTATTCACCTGTCATAAGAATTTTATTTGTTATATTAATGGAAGAATCATTTTTTATATCTGTACACATTACATTCTTAAACTGTGGTAGAAAATTGAGTCTAGTTGAAAAATGTTTGTCTACTGTATTGTTACAGTAATATTTTCCAACAGCTTAGTACGATAATTATAGAGCATTTTTCCCCATTAACACATTATGGAGCATGCTGATTCTCAAGAAAGGTGGGAAAGGAAGTCCTCTTTACCTATAACAGATACAGTATTAGCAGTGGCAGAGCAAGTTTCCAATTTCTGCCAGCCCTGACCAGGAAGAGAGACAAGTGAGAAAATAGCTTCATCGCCCTGTCCATTCAATCTTTGGCCTCTCTGCTGAGAACATCAACATGGTGATTTATTTTGAGATTTGTAAGAGCAGTCCAACAGACAACCTTTAGGCATATTTAAACTATACATTAAAAAAAAAGTAGACTCCATTTTCAGAAACGGTGACATTTGCTTTCTTATCATAATTTTATCTTTTCTTAAGTGGGAACCTGTTGCCCTATGATTCAGTACAACTGGTTCTCCCCACTATGATATCAGAAATGTGAATATTTAGGACAATTTATTCACACGAGAGGACCAAACGCGGCAGGAAAAAGCCATAGTGCTCCTTACACTTAGGCCATCATAAAACTAGCTCTCAAATCCAAACACAGCCCACCTAGAAGGAAATCCAATACATCACCTTGCTCATGAAAAATAAGATTCTTGCACTTTCAAGTTCTCAAAATCTCTTGAAACTCCCAAATAAGCAAACTGTTTCTAGATTTTTGAGCATAAAGTCCATGAGCTCTCCTGAATATCCATCCCATTGGAAGCAATCCCTTGTGTCCCTGGACTAAAAGATCCCACTGGATCGGAAGGATCCAAGGAATTAGACCAGAAGAGTCTGGTAAGAGTCTGGAGAAACACAACTGACTGAGCCATTACATTTCTGTTAACTGCTTGAAGACTCCTCAGCTTACTTCTCATTCTCCTACATCTACCTGTCATCTGCCTGCTAGTCAATCTGTAGCCTGCTCTTTGTTAGAATGTAAGTGGTTTTGATCAACATGGTCCAAGATCATGAAAATTTCTTGTTTCCATTCAGGATTGTGGTGGGGTTTTGTTTGTTTGTTTACACTTTTGCTCAATCCTGGTAATTCCACTTACATGCAATTGTCACTTTTCAAATGAACAGCTGTTAAATCCAGGGGGAGTCTTAGGAGTAGAAAGAGAACACATTCTCCCATTAACTGCAGCTCCAGAAAGCAGTTGTGATGAGATCCCTGGGATGACCAATTTCCCTGAGATGAATGGGGGCGCATCTCAGCTCTCTCAGAGATGCAGAAAATAACATGGCTCTTGATTCAGCAAATTTGATTCAGTAAAATTAACCAATAAATCAGGAAAATTTAGAGTATGGGGTGCAGAATTACCATGAACCTGTTTCCATATAGGTCATCACTGGCTCAATTAACTGAAGACACTGGGAGTGAGATACCTGTAAAGTTTCTTGATGAAATGCCAGATTTTGTGAAATCTTTCCTTTGGCAACTGGGTTACAACCATATTCAATTGATAAGAACTGGTGCACCAACATGTAGTCCTGGAGGGTTTATCTGAAAATGGATGAAGCAGCCTGGGACTTGCTCACTTAAAAAGGCGAAGCCATTACATAAAGATACAATTCCTATACAAACAGTAAGACTATATAAATGCCTTTCTACCTTAGACTGGGAATCAGAACTACTGTCAGCTTCACAAAAACCAGAGGAGCAGAAGAGAGGCCAGTGGGCAACACCAGGAATTAGTAATAGGTCTAGTATTGTTGCTAAGTTGAAACGGTATTGGTGTCATAGGTAAATCAGACCAACGGAATGAAAATCCTGAGAAAACTCCTAATTAGAAGTGCCTCGGTCTCCACACAGAAAAGAGGGGTTACTCACTGGTAACTGTTCTACAATAATTGCCTCTCTGCATTCACACTAACTGGTCATCAAGCCTCTGGTGTCAAGCTACAGAACTCTATTTAAAATATACACACACACACATATATATATATATATATATATATA
>ML677332.1:17657418-17824391 GCA_007922305.1 Dermatemys mawii
AGCAGTCCCTGCTTCTTCAAACTCCACTTCACCCTTACCTCAGGGCCTCCTTCCTTCAGTATGATATGTTGTCCTACACTCAGTCTCACCAACAGCATAACTTCCTTCCACAGCTCCTGACACCCACACCCACCTGACTAACTGGGAGGTTTTTATCTGGTTTCAGCCAGTCCCTGATTGGCTTCAGGTGTCCCAATTAGGCTAGCTGTTTCTACTCCTTTCTAGAAGGTTCTTAATTGGCCCCAGGTGTCTTGATTGGCCTGGAGTAGCCTTTGTTTGGCTATCCAGGGAACAAGGACCTGCACATCCTGAGACTAATATACCTGCCTTCCAGCACTCTCCTATATCCTTCTGGTCTGACTCTGTCACAATATATACACACACACACATATATATATATATATATATATATATATATATATATATATATATATACACACACACACACACACATTATATATATTACACACACATATATACATCTGGTGGGGTGTGCAGGAACACTTGCATTTAGTTGATACAATCAGCTTCATCTGTTTACCCCCTGCCCATCTCAATTCCTTCTCCTTAGACTGAAGAGTTATGAAATAGAAAGAACTCCAAAGGAGAGGGGAGGCAAGCTGTTGTGAGAATGCAGAGAAGCAACTCTCAAAGAACAGAGACATACAAGACCCCTCTTTCTTCTTTGAGGATCTCTGTGCATTCCTACTAATGGGAGATTAGAAAGTAGTGCTCCCAAAAGAGAACAGAAGGCAAGGAGTTCTAGGTGAAAATGGACCATAGCACTACTTTATCAATTAGAGTATCGGAACAGAATGCCCAGTCTAAAGATAGTGCTTAGTGAAACTATGGATACTGATGTCGATGCTTTCCAAATCTTTACCAGGGAACTTGTCTTAGGCAAGCTAGAAATGCAGCTTGTGGAACATCTCTAGAAGAGTGTGTCTTGAACCTCAGGTGTCCTGGCCTCCTTGCTAAATAGAAGCAGTGTTCAATACATCTCTTAATCCGGTGGGAAAGTGATTACTTACAACTAAATTCATGTCTACATCTCTGTAATCCATAGTCTGATTTCCCACACGGTTTGAACCTTTGTAAGCAAAAACACAGAGCTCCTTTAACATTCAGTGAATGCAAATGGGACTCCTGTGGGTGAGCATGGGGTCTGGTGAAGAAAATGGGGAGGAAGATAAATTGCAATGAGAAAATTGGAGACAACCGTAGACAAAATCTAAAGTGAGGTATCATGACAACTTTTTCTCTCTATACAGCCACATAAGGTAGAGTGGCCATTAAGACACTAAAGCTCACAAACCCTCTTTGCAGAGGTGATGGCTGCTAAGAACACTGATTTGATAGACATATATGAAGATTGTCTGAGCCAGGTGCTGGTAGTGTGGACCCATAAACATTGTCAGGACTAGATTAAGTCTCAGGTATGGGAGGCTCAACTAAAGCATTTACAAGTTACTCAATCCCTTAAGGAAATGTGGAACTGTGAGGTGAGAGAATATAGGTTTATCATGACCAAGCTGTGGTAAGCAAAGATAGATGCCAAATGAACCGTGAAGGAAGTCACCACTAGCCCTGTGATTTCTATTACAACAAACATTCTAAATTGCAGGGATACCCACCCCACGACACGGTTAATCCTTTAGTCTTCACCCAGCACAACTGTATCCATTTCAGTGTGTAGTACTTCAGGACAGAGTTCTGCTGGATTACAATAGTACTAACTGGATCCTCTGTCAGAACCTCCCTGTAACAGGGTTCCCGCAAGGCCCGCGTGGCTCCTGCCCCCGCTTGTCCCAGAAAGTCACTTGGAGACCTTGTCTGCAGTGCTTACCTGTGCTTTGTTTTACAAGAGGTGCTCTCACCACCTTCACAGCACAATATAGCACAGTTCCTTTTGGCTTGTCTCCCAGCAGGAGAGAAGGACAAGCTATTCTTCCCTGCTTTCCCTTAGAGCAGCTTCCCCTCTTCTTAGTTCCTCCCCCTTTCCAGGTACTTTCCTGTCTAGATCCCCCCACCCCCCTGGGCTTCCTTCCCCTGAGGCTTTTATCCAGCCCCAGCATGAAAAGGCAGCAGCTGCTCCTGCTTTGCCTATCAGGGCCAGGCGGCCTCCCCAGCTCCAATTTACCTTTCTTAAGTGTAGCTGGGGTGACAGAGGGCTGTTAAGCAGTTCTCCTGCTAGCACCCTGTTACATTTCCCTACCTGAGACAATCTCAGAAGGTAAACCAGCAATTCTCTGTCCAATAGGAGAAGATTGCGGACCTGTTCTGTCTGCACCACAATGGCTCTGTGCTGTCTGATTTTCCTTATGACTGATGATCAGAGTATGTAAGCAGCAGAGAGGTTTAGGGAAGATAACTGTACCAATTCAATAGAAATGCTGATTGTGATTTTCTGTCCCTGTGAGCTCTGTTCAGTTAGTCATTTCTCCCACCTGAGGAAGAATAAGAATGCCACAGACTGGTTCAGCACCATTCATGTTGATCATACAACTTCCCATTTAGTGCATGTGGCTGCACATTCTCTTCCCCTGGTAGGAAGTTATCAGGTAAATATGATGGCAGATATTTTGCCTCTGAAGACAGGGTTCGAGTGTGCTCTCAAATATCTGTCTATCTAGGTGATATAACACAGGGATCGGCAACCTCGGCACATGGCCCCGCAGGGTAAGCACCGTTGGTGGCCCCAGCCGCCACTTCCCGCAGCCTCCACTGGATCGGAGCAGCGAAATGCAGCCAGTGGGAGCTGCGATCGGCTGAACCTGCGGACACGGCAGGTAAACAAACCGGCTGGGCCTGCCAAGGGCGCTTATCCTGCGGGGCCGCGTGTCAAGGTTGCCGATCCCTGATATAATACATAGACACAGTGCTGTCTGTGGACATCTATACCATGTGATTTTGTATGGAGGAGCAGACCACCTCTAGGGCCCTACTCAACACACTGAGTTCCAGGACGCTAATGTGGAGTTTGAACTCCCAGGTATTTTACCGGCCACGTACACAGAAGTCCTCGCAATGAGCACTCTAACCTAGATTTGAGGAGTCTGGGGTCATCATAATAATAGAGGATGCATAACAGAATGACACTCCCTACAGCACAGAGTCTCGGATCTCTCACCAGCGAAGCTACTGAAGCATGGCGGGGAGGGCGTTTGAAGTAGGGGGAGAAGATGATTACCATCCTTTTCAGGCTGTGTATACTAAGTATCTAATGTGATGCTACTCGCTGCTGAAGGGGCCTCACTCTTACGCAGGCAAAACATTTCATGTAAGTTAATGGGGCCATGAGATGCAGGAGCTTTAGAAAAAACTATGGTTTTGCAAACAGATTGATCATTGAGAGCTTGGAGGAACTCTTATTTTCAGAAATCTGTCTTCTGGGAGGAAGACTCTGGCTTGAGTGAAATCCAGGACTGCCCCAATAAAGGTAATTTGCTGTGTAGGCTGAAGTGAAGATTTCTGCCAATTAATGAGGAGCCCTACAGACTACAAAGATTCGGTGGCAAGCTGCCCTTTAGTAGCCAATAGTCCAATTAAGGGTAAATAAATATTTCCTAGTCTGAGGTGTACTACAGATAAGAGGTATTTTGTGAATACTCTTGGCATTGTGGACAATTGAATGGAGAGTGGGGAGCACATGGAATTTGAAGTGATTTGTTCTCACACAGAAACAAATGTACTTGATGTGGATAGGTTTTATTACTACAGAGAAGTACATATCTTAAGTCGAGAGTGGACAAAGATGGGATACTGTCTCCCCACTGTTAGCACCCTGAATGTCAGAGTTTTTACATTAATGGTTCTCAAACTTTTGTATTAGTGACCCCTTCCACAGAGCAAGTCTCTGAGTGTGGCACCTCTTACAAATTAAAACTATTTTTATATTGAACACTATTATAAATGCTGGAGGTGAAGCAAGCTTTGCGGTAGAGGCTGACAGCTCATGACCCCAAGGAGTCATGCCCCCCAGTTTGAGAATCCGTTTTATATTCCGTTGAGGTTTCCAAGGTCCAGGACGGGTCTCAGATTGTCTCCCTCCTTCAGTATTTGGAAAAATATGGAGTAAAACCTATTCCCATTGTGTTGCACAGGAACGTCCTCTGTTTCACCCTTTTGAAAGGAATGTATCTAGTCCAGTAGGAATTTCTTGTGAGAGAGGCTCCCAAAGGGGCAGGGGAAGAGAGAGAGATCTGGTTTGAAATTGGATTGTACAACAGTCTGAAGATAACTAAAACCCAATGCAAAAGAGAACGGGAGAAGAGTTCAAAACTACAGCAGGAGAAGCGTATGGCTCTCTAGCTCCTGTCAAAAGTAATGGTTGGGAGGGTAGCTGGTAGTGAAGACAAGCCAGAATGAAGATCCTTTTTCTGTATTGCATTCTTTTTACAGAAGCCATTGTAGAAGAAAAGGCTAGAGATTGGTAATGCCTCTAAGATGGGGTACATCTTGTTTAAATAGATCTGTTCGCTGTTTTTGATTAGGCTTAACTTAATATGTACTTTACTGTTGAGTATCAAAATAAATAGTTTTTATGATCTTATACTGAAATCTCAGAAATTTGACATTGAAAACAGTCTATTTTGTAGTTCTATCCATTATTTTATAAAATACGGACAGTATTATGGACAGAATATTTTACTTTTAATTAGGAACTCATTAGCAGTTCTTCGTTCCACTTCTTTCACCAGTGGAAAGAGACAGATGACTCCTCTTAGATATTTCACCACCATGGAGTTTGAGAAAATTGACTTTCCTGGGGTCAAAGAACAGAAACCTGAGATTGCCAGTAAGTGGACCTTCAAGGACAGAGACAGACCAGAAGACCTGTACTTCACTGTCCTCAGATGTATTCCGCAACCTATTGTGGAGACATCAGTAACTATGGTCTTGACTGAAAGAAGATGTGCAAAGGGAAGACCTTGGTGCACACACTGATCCATCCACCACTCTACAGATTCCAGGATGTGAGGTATCACTTTCCACTAGGCTATCCAAGGATTCATGATTCAAGCAATATATTAACTTCAGCACACAAAATTGTGCCTTTATCCCTTTCAGGGATGGCTGGACTATGTACGTACATGCTGCCAAATCGCCTAGTAACTTCAAGCATACACAAATACTAGCTGAAGGGTGAGAGCACAAAGACAGGCAAAGGCAACACTGTAGAAACACTCTCAAACTTGGAGAGTCTAGTAGGGATGAAATGAATTCAATTTTCTGTGTTGCCACTACCATTGCATTTTCTCTGTTCAAAATCAGATCCAGATGATTGAAGAGATGCAGTGTGAACTGGAGTTTAACCAATTGTCCAGGTATGAAAACACATGAATTCAAATTTTTCTGAAATATGCTGCTACAGTCACAGACTTCGTAAATACCCGTTGAGCCAAGAACAAGCAAGGGGAAGCACAGTGTACTGATAATGCTGACCTGCCACTACAAATCTCAGAAGCCTCCTATGGCTCAGGAAAATTATCAAATGGAAGCAAATATATTTAAGGTTGAGAGTAGAAAACCGGTTGTGATTCAAAGTAGGAAGAATACTAGCAATGGTAACTATGTAGATTCGTATTTGTTCAGACTGTGGTACATCAAGAATAGGCCTCATCTCTCCTTGGGTTATGTGGATGAGGAAGTAGCATGAGTAAAATTTACTTCCCTGATGCCACAGAAGAACTTTCTCTATGGCCCCAGAAACCCAAAGAGCCTGAACTTATCTGTAAGTTTTGCCATAGCCTGACAATTTATAAAGTCATAGTACTTTTGTAAAAGCACTTGCCAATTGGCAATGCACATTTGTTAAGATGAGGTAGAATAAAGTTTGCTTTCCAATACGTCCAGTCTTTTTGAGTCTCTTTTGGAGTTGACTTATATTTCTCATTTTAACCTCTCATTACCTGACACTACAATGAGAGAGTTAGGCACCAGATGCAAGAAGTACTCAAAACACTACCTCTGCATATACTTTGCTGTCAGTGGTAATGATGCCAGGATGTGCCATAAAAACTCTTTGTAGGTTCTACAACAGTTTCATTTACGAGGAAAGCCACTCTTCCTGAAGCAGAGTACTGGAGAATACCCAGCAACTTATGTGTGTTCTCCTGAACAAATTCAACCTGAATACTCAAGTCTGAAGCCATGTGGCTCCAGGGGCCTTGTTACAATTTAAAATCCTAATGTACAGGAATGGAGGAATTTGGCACCTCAGCGTTGTCTGGTGAAGAAGAGGAGGAAGGAAGTTGAGCCCACGGAATCTCCTATGGCGCCTGTAACAACAGTCAGCAGCAGAAGAAGCAACCCCAGTCTGTGGCTGCAGTACCAGAGATTGAGGAGGGAATTCTATCAGAATAGGTGACCTTGTAATGGATTGAACCAAGCATCAGGATATTGCAGAATATTCCTAGGGTTGCAAGGAGGCCACTGTGGGTAGAGGTACAGCACTGGTGGACAGCAGAAGCTGGGCCGAGACCTTATAAAGCAAGTGGTGCCAAACTCGATACTGGTGGTGATCCCCAAAAGACCTCAATAACCCTCAAGAGTAGTATCACGAAGATGAGGGAAGAGGACAAAGATGCCTCTGAGCCTGACCCTGAAGAACCTTTCAAATAGTCCTCACGCAATGGAGAAGCCACCCCCAGAGGGACCAGTAACCATTCAGCCTTATCTGAAGCTCGGAATGCAGGAAGCATCAGTACTAAGAAAGATATAGAAGTCAGCAATTTCACTACTGATAGGGGTTTTGCAATCGCACACTGTACCAGAGCAGATGTCGGTACCAAAGTCCAACTGGCACTGGTACCATAGATGCAGTGTACACCAGAATTGTTTTCAGCACCAAAGCTAATATCTCCAACCAAAAAGCCACTCAGTATGGAAAAGGATAGTGACATTGACTCTTCACCCTGAATTGGAAGTAGTACAGAAGACTGCCAACAATAGCAGCAGATGTGTAATCAGACCCAGGAGAACCAAGGACACTGATGAAGAAATCACCACAGCTAAATGATCCTGAATTAGTGAAGAGTCATGAAACACGGGAAAAGCAAGTCCACTGGGTGGAAATAGTTGGTGATGACACTGACTTCACTGGTACCAGATTCAATGAATGTCCCATGAATGGTGCAGAAGTCAAGGTAGGGAGTCCAATTGCTCTTGCCTCAGGACAGGAGAACTGGTAAATAGCCCTGCTTTATCCTGCGCAGTGGAGTAGAAACAGTCCAAGTCTGCTCTCCCCTTAGAAGGGGAGGAATCTTTCCTAGATCTGGAATGGCTTCAGTCTGTTTTATGAGTCCTTTTCCTATGAGAACCAGAGGAAGTAGAGGGATCTCTCTTCCTCCTGGGAGAGGAATCCAAATCTGGTTAAACAACAGCCCATGCTGTTTCAGACACCCTGGGGGGTGGGGGGGCAAGCAGACAAACAGTGGATATCTCTGGTGTCAAAACAGGCCTCATGGCCTAATCGAGAAAATGCTGCCTCAAGCTCAAGTCTCTGGCCATTTGAATCCTCTTCTTGAGTGACTACTGATGGACCCCTTTAACGCAGGGGTCAGCAACCTTTCAGAAGTGATGTGCCAAGTCTTCGATTATTCACTCTAATTTAAGGTTTTGCGTGCCAGTAATACATTTTAATGTTTTTGAAAGTTTCTTTCTGTAAGTCTATAATATATAACTAAACTATTGTTGTATATAAGTAAATAAGGTTTTAAAATGCTTAAGAAGCTTCATTTAAAATTACATTAAAATGGAGAATCCCCCAGACCGGTGGCCAGGACCCGGGCAGTGTCAGTGCCACTGAAAATCAGCTTGCGTGCTGCCTTTGGCACATGTGCCATAGGTTGCCTACCCCTGCTTTAACATGCCCTTCCCCAAGGGACAAACAAACATCAAGTATGGAGGTCACTAGCAGGAACAGTCACCCCACACAAATGGCAAAGTATAAAACCTGGTCAAGGCATGAGAAGAGGCTAAATTCTAAGGTACTACTACAACTAATTATTTAACTTTATACACAAAGGCACAGAAAATAATGACAGAGAACTGTGAAATAAAATACCACAAAAATGCTCCAACTCAAGCACTGGGGTGGGAGACAAGGAACTGAAGGCAACTGGAGTAGCACCACCCTTAAATAGCTATGGGAGGGACTAAGGGCACCACTCCTATCAGTACCAGTAGGCAAAATTTTACGGTTCTGGTATGCTGGGAACACACATAAATGAGTGGTATATATGTCTGCAATCATTCAAAGCCGCAACATAAATCCCTACGTTGATTCCACTGTTGCTTCTAAAAGGCTGAGCAAGCGAACTAAAGAATTCAAGCAGGAACAGTTCCTAGGACACAGGAAAAACGTAGAAACAGATTAGCCCACTTTCATCAGTAAAGCACACATGTAGGATTAAAAAGGCATATAAAGGATGAATTAGTTTAGTGTGGCTAAGAAAATGTATGTGTTTTGTAGCTTATACAATACGTAGTTGGTTAGCAAAATGTAACAAGGCCTGAGAAATGGGGCATCTAACAACCAAAGTTTTGGGAAGGATGCTAAGCTTGAATGGGGTGTGTGGAATCAGTAGCGACCCCTAACATACCAATGTTATCTTGGAGAAAGAGGCACAGTTGTAAAAATCTTGTCTACTCCAGGCTTAAAGAGGGGGTCAACTCGAAACTGCCCAAGAGAGTCAATCTTTTAACTAGGATAACAGTCAAGATGACATCATTTATTTGTGGAATTATATAAAAGAACCAAGCTCTCTTGGGGAGTATTTATCAGATCCTACCTGACTATCATGGAGCTAGCCAGGGTGAGGGGATTATCCCTCGGAATGACCCTTTCGTGAGTATTCTAATCTAAAGTTTGTAAATGTTTGTTACTGTATGGGTGTAAAAACTGATTATTGCTTAACCTTTTAGATATGTTAAGAACAATTATACAAATATTTTTCAGACTTTAGATTTAATGAAGGGGCGTGGATGAATTGGTGTCATACTAATAACCTGTATTCTTATTATCATTATTAATAATAATAATTTCAAAACTATACAACTTTAAAAATAGTATATGGGCAAAGTTTTCACAAACATCTAAGTGACTCGGGATTTTAAAGTCCTATTTTCCAAAATACTTATGCATCAAGATTGTATGTGTTTTACTAAGAAAATGGGGCAAGTCTGTTCCTACATTTATATCATAAAGCTCCTACAGTACAGACTGCAGCTATAGTTCAAAATAATACTTTTAAAAAAAATTACTCTCACTACACTAATATTTGTACAGTTATTTTCTTGGTAAAATATGTTTGTGAGAAAAGTATGGGGGTTGAATCCAGAATCTCTTACCTTGCTTGCCCTGTTGGGCAGCTGTACGATAAAATTCTCCCCAGGAAGAATTCAACATACAGCTCATGACAACAAATGGAAGGATTAGCAAGTGACAAAGGCTTTGCACCAATGTATAATCAACACGATCACAGTAAACACAGCAAATGAGTATGTGAGGAGAGAAGAAGGATTAAACTATTAAACAAAAATCTCTATTTTCAAATTACTCTTGATGGACATTTCATTAAATAGAATCTATTATAAAAAGAGCTAATCTCTATCTAAACCAATTACATCTCTATTAAAATTGAATATATTATGTTTTTCTATGTAAATTCAACAGGGCTATCAATTTGAAGAAGAAAATAAAAGGGTCTAACTTTTAGAAAAGGCCATACTATTTATTTATTTAAAGATGGAGATCTTGGCCTGGATGGCAAGAGGCACTGATCACTGTGAAATACATTCTCTCTCCACCCTCCTCCTTGTTTATGTGCTCTCTTATGCTATATAGTCTCTGCACAGCAGGTCTCTCCCCTCTCCTTCCTTGCTGTTCTCTGCTCCCAATTCCTTATTAGCACTCAGTTCTGTGAGGTGATGAGCACACTTGGTTCCCATTGAAGACAGTGGGAATTGAGGGTGCTCAGCAACTTACAAGATCCAGCCATTATCGTCTAACATTAGTAACATTATCTAAGTGCTTGCATAGCATCCAGGGTTACAGCAGTGATATTCACTTTAGACAGCAATGCCCTCAGTCAGACAGCATGCCAAGCTACCCAAAAGGAATCTGAATTGCTCAATGTCTATAGAGCTATGCACTCGCAATGCAACCCAACTTGCTGAAATTAAACTGCAATTACTGGAACCAGACAGAAAATTCCAAGTAATACATTTCAAGTCTCTTTCTAAAGGTTAGGTTTCTGGTTGGAGGATTAATACAATAGTTCTAAAATAGTATCAGCGTTAACAAGTCTGGGGTCCCCACCCAAAAAAAATAAGTTAGTCCAATTCTCATTATATTTCAAATATAGCTATGAGATATAACACATCTATACTGTGGTGTAATTCATTTCGACCCCAATCCTGCAAACTGCTCCATGTGGGTAGATCTTGCAGCCTTCATGCTGCGGACACAGATCAGTAAACCTAATTCACACTTATCTCTGGAAAAAACATCTTTTAGAAAATGTTTAAAAAACATAGCTTTATAAGATTATAAATCTCTGGGAAGTAAATAATATAATCTTCTCCCCAATAGACTATTTACAAGATACCTTACAATTAAATTTAAACAACTGAAATTTTATACTTTCTTAGCATGTACACCTACATGCATCTGTCCGTCATAATCCTTTGATATGAGGCTAACTCCTTCTCTCTGCAAGAAATTCTTAAGGCGACATGATACTATAGGCACACAAAACTCATCCACCTAAAGAATTTGAGCACTCTTAATTTAGAGAGATTACTTTTTTCCTACATATAAATACTTTTTAAATGCATATATTCAACATGCACTATACATGTAAGGTACAGTGCTATACAACAGAACCAATATCTACATTAAACCTTGGTTAACAGATTACATGTTGGTTTTCCAATGTACAGAGCTGCTCCACTTGATAAATGTGTCCAAATTCTATGCCATGAAAATAAAAATTTATGACAGTCTTACCTTTCCTTGTTTTACATGCTATAATTTTTTCATATTCAAAGAAATCTAGAAAAAAATGCTATTCTGATAAGAACTTTCCATATTCCACATTCTCTCTATGCTGAGAGCACAGAGAGTAAATTTCAATGGGTACACAAAAATTATAAAAACAATGATTGTCAATTGGTTGATGTAACCACAAAGAAAATAAATACGAGATTAAAATATTTAATAGGGAGCACAATAATTGTGCCAACACAATAGTGCTATACAACTGTCAGTGGCTGATGTACACTCTGAATCAGAAGCAGAAAAATGACTTAGTAGTATACCTCTGCAAGTTTCAGTAGGGTCTTCCAGTCTGGATCCATCAGTTTTCAAAGCACAAAAAATAATTCAATAGCCAACATCAGAGCTAATAAAATCTTAAAGTAGGGAGCTATTCAGCACCTTGCAGGATCAGACAATTCCTATTGAATTCTGCTCTCAACTATGCTAGACATCTAGATGTTAAGAGTTTGCGCACCAGGCATGCCACCTGCAGACTGGCAGTCCTGGTAGGAAGTCACAGGTGACTGGTACCTTTACCCTCTTCCAATCCTGCCAGGAATTGAATTGGGGAACAACAAAGTGCATGCTTAGGTCACTAAATTTTTCATTTCCTCTCTTTTATGAGTTTGTGTCAGGCACATTGTGTGTGTAGTTACTCTTAACTGCTTCCCAATGAAGATGTGTTTATATACATTTGTTTGGTTGTTTTTTGTGCTTAACTGGGGTCAGAGATTAAGCAACGGGGGAACTGGGAGGCAGCAGTGGAACTGCTAAAGGAGAACAGCAGCTGTGCATGAGCCTCTCTCTATTGTAGGATCCTCACTGAGAAGATTTTGGGTATGTCTGTGCTTCAATAAAACACCTGTGGTTGGCCTATGTCAACTAACTCAGTTTTGCAGGGCACAAATTGTAGAGCTATAAAATAGCAGTGTAGATGTTCAGGTTCAAGCTGGAGGCCAGCTCTAGGACCTCTACGAGCTGTAAGTACAGGATTAACTTCACCAGTCCCTGAAGTTCATTGAAACTGATTGGAGTTGAGGGCACATGACATCTAGCATAAGTGTACATACATGGTAGAGAAAATATAAAGAAAGAGTATATATAATCTCTTCTACAGAAGATACCACTACAAATGTCACGTTATTTCCAGCTGCTTAAAGAGATAAATTTGTATATTAGGTTAAACAAGGAAAAAGGCACTCTGCACAAGAGGTTATGTACAATTCATACATAGATTTCTGTTTTAATGGTTTTCAATCTAACAAAAAATATACACCATGAAGTTGGGGGAAAAAAAAAAGCTCTTTTAGAAAGTCTCTGCTTGACAAATCAGAGATATTTGCATGTGCATTGGGAGAGAATGCAACATTCAAAACATAATTCTGGAGGGAACTCATTGTAATGCAAAAACAAACCTACTGCCATTGCAGTTATTACTTTTAGGCCAGCTCTACACTGGGAGGAGGGTTGACATAAGATACGCAATTTAGGTCAACTTACCTGGGTATCCTCACAGCAGCGAGTCTACTGCTGCCGCTCCCCTGTCAACTCCGCTTCCGTCTCTCACGGCGGTGGAGTTCTGAAGTCAACTGGGAGAGTGCTCGGGGATCAATTTATCGCATCTACATTATCCCCGATAGATAGATACCCACCCGCCAGTCTGGCGGGTAATGCAGACGTACCCTTAAAGTCAGCAAATTATATCTAAAATATGATCAACTATTTTATTTTAGAATTAATGAAATGATAACATGGTCGATTTGAATCAAATTACTATTTACTGTCTGAAAAGTTATATTTTCAAAACACTTTAGCATTATTTTTCATGGAGGAGAATTTTAACATTTTTAAAAAAAGCAAAGCAAAAAAATTGAATAAGCACCTACCTGTAATACCGAGACTGTAAATAGGTTGAACAAACAGTCTTTGACACGTGGCTGGCAGACCCAAAGTCTATTACTTTAACCCGGTATGGCTGCCGGACAGGATCCACCAACATAATATTCTCTGGTTTGAGGTCAGCATGAATTAAACCGAGACTTTTTAGTTTTTTCAGTGCAGTGGCCACCTGTTGCAGAATAGGCCGTATTACTTTTAGCTGTAGAGGGCTGAATTTGTTTTGCTTCAGAAAGTCATATAAATTCTGTTCCAACATCTCAAACACCAAGCAAGTATGGTTATGATGCTGAAAGCATTCATAAGCTCTTACAAAATTAAACTCATCCGCATTTTCAGTACTTAGTCTTGCTAATATGCTCACTTCTATTTGTCCTTGGCGTGCATATGAAGGATGATTCTTCAAAATTTTGATTGCGACAATCTCATTTGTCCCTCTTGTCCAACATTTTACTACTTGTCCAAAGGTCCCTCGTCCAAGGAAATCCAGGACCTCATAAGTATTTTTCATAGAGCACAACATCTCATGCTGTACTAACTGATAATCTCCATCACCATTGGTACCACTCTGTTTTGAAGTTGCAGTAGTTGTCACAACCGTCACTGGGTTTCCCATATTTGCTTGCAACATTGCAGGTAATATAGACAGTTCATCAACAATCTGCATTGCGCTACTTTGACTATTCAACTCTTCACTCTTACGCTTCAATCCACATCGCTGGGATCCATCCAGTAAATCTAACCTGGTTCCCTGTATACGAGTCTGAGGTGCCTCAGCTTGAGGTTGTTGCGCCTGCACTGCTAATACATTTGTAGCACCTACAGTATTTTTTAAAGCAACAGCACTTGTCTGCAACAAAAAGTTCTGTCCTCGAGGTCTGTCAGATGGGTTCTTAGTCTGAAAATAAGTATCAACCCTTTTGGGAGAACAGGCAATTCCAAAGTTTTTACCATTCACATAGATCCGTGGGTAGATTCTTTCGTGGTACACACAACTGCTTGGCTCTACTTTGAGTTTCTTCACACTACAAAAGGCACTTGACTGGGTTTGATAAACATATGGTGGATAGACCAAGACTTGTGAGGCCATACCTGAAGAAGGAAGTTGGAAGGGAAGAGGGAAAAAAAGAACAAACCACAATTTAAAGTTTATAACAATTTCTTCCCCTGAGAAATTAGAACACTCAAATTAGCCCCTGCAGTTTGCATTAAATGGTTTGATACTTAAATTACCCAAATCAGTGGCTCCCAATTTTTTTTAAACCAAGGTGACACACTAACTCCATTTTGTCTTTTTTGCCAACCCACCCAGAGTCCAAATTCATCATAGGCCAGCATCCTCTCCTCCTCTGCTGCTCCTCCTCACCCCTCTGAAGGGACACTGACCACATGTAGCGACATGCTGTGCCCTGGCACTGCAATCCTAATCCCAACCCAGCATGGAGCAAGGTTGCAGATTGAACCTGCATCGCATACACTCTGCAACAGCAGCTCCTGTCCCATGAGGCTCGGCCCTGTTCACCGGTAAATGGGATGGCAGTGCCATTAAGGTTTACCCTTGCCAATTCATTCTGCCTCTATTCTCCTCCAGTGTGTGTAATGCATACACTTCTACCATTAAAATTTCAGGAGTTTAGAGTTATGGCTAATGTAAATTTTGGACTGGTTGTACAGGGTGTTGCCAGATGGGCTGCAGCAGCTCAGTAGTGTCTTGCTTTTTGTGGAAAGGAAAGCTAATCTTCTTACACTCCAGAATCTAAGCTTTTAATTAAAAGAATCTTCTAGCTCTCATGGCTGTGAAGATAACTTTCAAGTTATGAGCGGAGAACGATCTGATGCAGTGATGTCTGTCTGAGTCTATGGATAGCCTGAAACAATAGTTGAGTGTGAGCATATCCTAATATCCTGAAGTATTAACTCAGAAACCGGTTAATTTAAAATGTCAGCATTGCTATCATTTAAGTATGATAAAAGAATATATGAAAGAAGGATGAGCATCAGCTAACATCACTGTTACCGAGCACACAAGAGTAGAATTCTATTGTGAAGCCCTTGCAATTTGCTGTAAATGGTATCTTGTTCTGATGTGTCTAGTAAGTGAGACATGGGGTTTGTGTCCAGGACTTGCAATTGATAGATAGATACAGGTATGTTGCGTCTTGCACGAGGGTACGGTTCCGCGGTGTCCGTGTAAAGCAGAAACCGTGTATAGTCGAAACCCCTTTGAGTTCAATGGCAGGCGAAATCGCCCGTCCTAAAGTTTTTATATTTTCAGTTTTTCCTCTCTTTTTTTTTTGGGGGGGGGGGGGGGGGGTACTACGTAAAGATGAACTTGTGTACGTTGAAAGAGCGTAAGACACGACGTCTATAGATAGATAGATAGGGTACATACACACACACAAATTAAATATTTCCAAACCAATGTATAATTTATAACTTTAGCATCTAACCCTATTACAAAATGGAGATGCTTACTGTACTTCTGAATGGCCCACAAAAATGTTATCATATAGCAAACAGAAAATCCCACATATTTGTTGTGTAGATAATATACACAATTTATCTTACAGTACTATCTATTTAAGTGTACCCTAAAAATACACCACCATGTAAAACATTTAAATGTACTCTATAACCCACCATTTCCAAGAAATTCCATGGGAGGTAGCTTTACACAGATACAAAGGTATTATATAACAAAAAACAACAACAAACAAACAAAAAAAAAGATCTGATTTACATGTATGCTGCATCAAGTTAAATCTGTCCTGTTTTCAAGGCCCTAAATAATACCATTTTAGTCCATAACTCTAGCTTCATCTCCTATTACATCCCAGAACGCCATCCCCTCTCCTCTGCAAAGAACACCAGCCTCAATGTCTCATTCATCTGTTTCTTCCACAACAACCTCCTTGTTTATAACATGCCTTCCTCAATCAGGGTGGATACTAACAAATGTGGGGTTTTAAATTACATTTTATTAAATCTAAATTGTCTTTTCTTTTAAAAATAAACCTATTTAAAATTAAATAGCATATTAAATATTAATTAAATTAATAAGTACAATCTATGTGTTAAAGTTTAAATTTATATAAATTATGGAATGATTTAAATTAAATTAAATATTAAGCAGTTCACATTTGCTCCCAAAGTATAAAGAAAGTCAAGCCACTGAACCGATAGAAGTCAGGGTCTAAGCACACAGAAGCAGAAATTCCTGAAGTGCTAACACAGCTTTACACAACAGTAAAGTTTTGTGCCATGCAGAGGAACTCTCTCCTTCATTTAAGTTTATTTAACTAGTTCAGCTCAATGATTAGCTCATTCAAAGTTGAGAAGTTAAAAAAACAGGAAAGCTTATTTTCATTTTCCAATCTGTAAACAAAAACTAAGTGTTCAACTATGAGATCTACTATTTCTAAAATCTCTAACATGGTGACCTAAAACAGTCAGTTCAACTCACTAACTACAGAGGATACTACTTTTGTATAATAAATCTGTTTTAAACGCAAAACTTGTTTTGAGACACTTTTTTCCTTATATGCCTAGCACATTTAAGGCAGTTTTATGTAACTAATAGAAAACTGAAATGCTGGTTTTGTACATATACAACTGAATTCTAATTTCCATGGAAATAGAGCTGGATACAAATCACAAGTAAAAATTAATCTAGTAAATAAAAAAATACATCGTTCACTATTCGATTCAGATTCTTTATTTTTACTTTTTTTTTTATTGTTAGCAATGTAAATTAAGCCATATAATTGCTTAAACAAATGTGAACAGATATAGGTATCCTGCTAGATAGTAAAGGGAAGCAACAGATTTAGTGTAACAACCTTATTTAATTTCAAATTAATGTTTTTAATGGTTACCAACCAATGAGAAATCAACCTCTCTTTAGGAAACTACCTAAAAAGTACAAATGCAAAACATTATAATTGATTATTTGAATTAATGCTTCCTGATTTAAATCATGATTAAAACCAATAATTTAAATCAATCCACCCTGTCCTCAATATAGTCCATCAAGCCACTAGCATCTCCATTCAATTCCTTCCTAAAGACTCACTTAAATGATACTTGCCAATAGTGAGCCAAACAGAATTTCTAGTTCACTCCCTTTTTAGGGTTTTCCAGCATCTCATCCACTCCAGGTTTGCATTGTTCAAATTCATCGGGGCACAGACTATATATATTTTATCTTGTATAGCAATAGTTCCCAAATAGACCATAAATTCAGAATTTGTGTATTGTTATGACAGAAACTTATGATTAAAAAAACACGAATTTCTACCAGTGTTAGCATATCAGACCAAAACCATCATCGTCTTTGTATTACAGTTCTGCCGAGAGCTTACAAATTAATTTATTACTATGTATGTCAGTAGTGTGGTGCTGTACAACAGTGGTTCTCACCCATTCCAGATACTGTACCCCTTTTAGGAGTCTGAGGTCTTCCAGGGGGTACATCAATTCATCTCCATATTTGCCTATGCTTACAACAGGCTACATAAAAAGCACTAGCTAAGTCAGCACAAACTACAATTTCCTACAGACAGTGACTTGTTTATAATGCTCTACATATTGTATCCGTTTTTCTCAGCCTCAGTGTCATGATTTATTGTATAATTATATAGTAAAAAGTAATTTTTCTGTAATAGTGTGCTGTGACACTTTTGTATTTTATGTCTGATTTTGTAAGCTAGTAGGTAAGTGAGGTGAAACTTGGGGTATGCAAAACAAATCAGCCTCCTGAAAGGGGTACATAACTGCACTCAAAACCAAAACAAAATGCAGAACTTTAGAGCCTACAAGTCCACTCAGTCCTACTTCTCGTTCAGCCAATTGCTAAGACAAACAAGTTAGTTTACATTTACAGGAGAAAATGCTGCCCACTTGTTATTTACAATGTCACCTGAAAGTGAGAACAGTCTTTCACATAGGAACTGTGTAGCCAGCATTTCAAGGCATTTATGTGCCAGATATGCTAAACATTCCTATGCCCTGTCATGCTTCAGCCACCTTTCCAAAGGACATGTTTCCATGCTGAAGATACTTCTTAAAAAATAATGTGTTCATTAAATTTGTGACTGAACTCCTAGGGGGGAGAGCTGTATGTCTGTTGCTCAGTATTTTACCCTCATTCTGCCATATATTTCATGTTATAGTAGTCTCAGATGATGACTCAGCACGTTGTTCATTTTAAGAACACTTCTGCTGCTGCTGTGACAAAATGCAAAGAAGGTACCAATGTGAGATTTCTAAATATAGCTGTAACACTCAGGGTTAGCTCCAGGCACCAGCGGAGCAAGCACATGCCTGGGGTGACCCTTCGAAAGGGGTGGCCTTCCGTCCATTATTGGGGCGGCGCAGTCCGAGGCTTTTCTGTTTTGTTTTGGGTTTTTTTGCTTGGACAGTCGGGGTGGCAGCAGTCCGAGCATGGGGTTTTTTTGTTTTTTTTTTGTCTGGGGCAGCAAAAATGGTAGAACCGGCTCTGATAGCACTTGACCCAGCGTTTAAGAATCTGAACTGCCTTTCAAAATCTGAGAGGGATGAGATGAGGTTGGTATTTTGAGACAATTTTTCTTAAGTGCTCTCCAAAATGCCACACATGACCACCCAGTTTTTGCAGGGCCTGAGTATGCAAATTGCTTCCCCTATTAAATCTACAGATCCATACTGGAGGCCAATTAAGCAATTGCTGACCTTTTTATTACCACTGGCAAACAGGAAAACATCCCTTTTCTGTAATTTATTTCAACACATACTTTAAATAAAATCTGTCCATTCAAAACCCAGGCCTTTACCAGTAGAAAGCATGGATACACAAATGGAAGTTCATACAGGACAAAAGAATGTAATAGAACACTATCAGAACCAAGGTAGAAATAATCTTTAGTCCCGTGCATTTGTTTTAAAGGCTCACCTAGCAACTATTTCTAATACACAATGATGTGAGTGAAGATACAAATACTTGGAACAGAAATATAAACAATCCTTTTAAAGCCCGACACATTTACCTACTTTGGACCAACAGTTAAAAATCAGAAAAAAACAATCACTTTCCCTCAGAAAAGTTAGCATACCACCTCACTTCATTTATTTGAAAGGAGGTTCTCCTACAGTGTAACACTGCATTAGATAGAGATCAAAAATTTATACTTTTAATATGACCTTCAGAAATTTTTTTTTACTATTATATTTTTTTACCTTTAAATTCCATTAAAAATGTTTACAGTTGTTATACTAATCACACAGAAGTTCTACTGAAAGTCTCAAAAAAAATGTGAAAAGCAGAGATTTGCTTCTTTTTAACTATAATTGTACATAAGACAAAGTTACAATTTCATTGTTGGATTCTATTAAAATAAACATATATTCATGTAAAAATTAAACTACCTTAATTTAAATATTGGAAAGCTATAGCTTGGTACAATACTGTTATCCGATCACAAATCACAAACTTGAATTGTGAAACATATCAAATTCTCTTTGTGTTTCAACATATTACTTAGGACGTATAAAATATTAATAAAAATACACGAATTCTTTATTTTATATAAGCCATTCAGTCCTTTTCACAACAGGTTTTAAGTGCACCATGGCTATGAAACTTTCTTCACTTGTAGGAAACCTTCCTTGTCCAACCTTGTGGTGTTGAGCAAGAGAACGAACACAACAACAACATTCTGTGAAAATACTCAGAAGACAGAACATCACCACCACCACAAAACTGCTTCATCAAGGTTCTTGACTACACAGGACTATGCACATGCTTAAATACTTTGCTGATTCAAGGCTTAGATCAGGGTGGACAAACTATGGCCTGGGGGCCATGTCCAGCCCTTCAGACTATATTCCAGCTCTTGAGCTGCCACCAGGGAGCAGGATCCAAGGCTTGTCCTGATCCAGCCGGGGACCGGGGGTCAGGGTCTTGCCCTGCTTTGCACAAGTTGTGGGTCAGCACAGCTCCCGGAAGCAGGCATTTTCCCCTTCAGCTCCTACTCATAGATGCAGCCAGGGGTCTCAGCACTTCGCTCCTCCTACAAGCACCACCCCTGCAGCTCCCAGTGGCCTGGAAGCACAGCCCGTGGGAGCTTCAACGGCAGCACCTACAGACAGGGCAGCGCACAGAGCCACCTGCCCCTCTGCATAGGAGCCAGAGGGAGGACATGCCACTGCTTCCGGGAGCTGCTTAAAGTTAGTGCTACCCAGAGCCTGCATCCCTGGATACCTCTCCCACCTCCAAATCCATCAGTCATAGCCCAGAGCATCCTCCTGCACCCTCAACTCTCATCCCCAACCCCACTCCAAGGCCTGCACCACAGCCGAAGCCCTCCCCGTCCCCCCTGGCACCCCAACCCCCTGCACAGCCCAGAGCCTCCCCCCACACCACGAACTCCTCATTTCTGGCCCTACCCCAGAGCCTGTATCCCAACACGGAGCCCTCACCCCCTCCCACACCCCAATCCTGTGAGCATTCATGCCCCGCCATACAATTTCCATACCCAGATGTGGCCCTCAGGCCAAAAAGTTTGCCCATCCCTGGCTCAGATCCATAAGCACTCAGAGGTAATCAACAGAAGTATTGTATGTAACAGCTGTGTTTGTTTTGCAATCCACCAATGATGGCCAGGATATTTTGGCTTTGATCATCCACCAATTAAGTGGTGATGCTGCTTTGTTAATTTATTTCTTTAAAATGTTAGGAAAGAACCTACTCTCCCATGAGTATTAGTGTTAATTCCAGTAAAAAGTGGGAGCTGTGTGCACTACTCCTTACAATTTAAGCACATACTTAGTGTTTTGCTGTATCAGGGCCTATGTCTTTGTTATCCTACAGGTTTTTCTTTTTCATTACTTTCTTTTATCCCTTCTGCAGTAGCTAGAGCTCCAATACTGGCTCCCATTAAGCACCTGAGGATGTACCTATATTTCAATGTATTCAGCTAGTTATGGAGGTTTCAGTAGCGACAATTGCTATAGAGCAAATCTAAAATCCCTGTATCACAATTTAGAGATTTAATTTAGTCTGCAAATTCAGCATACTAATTCCCACGACAACAGAATTTTCTGGGTAGTTTTACTACAATATTTATTAAGTTTTGCAAATTATACATTTTAAGGCGTTTTCTTTTGTAATGTTTCCCTTATATTTGTTTGATTCCTCTAGTTAAACTACTAGAATCCCACAAACTCGAAACGTCTCTCTCTCTCACCCAGATCAGTAATATCACAAACTAGTCATCATAGTTCAGCATTTGTATTTCACCTCAGTGGCCAAGCAAGAACATCCACTCTGAGGCTTCCAGGTCCTCAGATGTTGCCTCTCTTGGGTGTAGACATGCATCTCTTCCCCATCTGCAAGAGTTACTTCTGTGCTGCACCCTTCCCTGTTTTCACTCTCTATTTCCCAGCACAGACAGGTTCCCTTAGGAAATCTGCCTTCTCTCTCTTCAGGGGCAGTTAACAAGCTTAATTGCTAGTTATAAAAGTAAAACTACACAGCATGTCCTATGCAAGCCTACTTTATTCTTAAGGGGAAAAAAAAAGAGAAAAAAGCGTTAAAAACAATAAAAACCTACATGCATGCTATTAAGCTTACCAGAATTAACCCCAACTCTAATACGGATTCTGACATGAGCAGTCCTTCAATGCCCCACTGAAGTGGATTCCTTTGCAGGCATAAGTTCATCACAGCTCTTTCTCAGAACAAGAATTGGGGCCCGCTATGTACCAGAGGTCCTGTTCATTTGCTGGATCAGGAAAAAAGCCATCAACCAGTTTAAAGCTAGATTATTTATCTAAAAACTCTGTCTTTGGTACCTGGAAAATCTAGTTTGAATTAGTATATGCTTGCCTCTCCAGTGGGGTAGCTTCAAAGGGATAATAACGGAGGAAGTACATCAGCATCCCCTTTTTCTACTAAAGAAGGTACAAACAATGCCACAACAACATATACATAGTTTCATTTGACACAATGTACCACAAAGGTATTAACGCTACTCCAGTAGGGTACAATAATTCAATAAAGTTCATTCAAGGCATTGCAGGACATTGACAGTCTGTCACACCAGCCCTGTGAAGTTTCAAAATTAAGCACAAAAATTGTCCTAATTCAGGATAACCTGAGTTTCACTAAGATTTGCTCACAGACCTGCTCAGATTCAATACTTTACGTCTTGATAGCTCACCAGCTGGGCTCTGCACATAGCTTGTTGAGCCATGTTGGGACAGGAGTGGGAGTCTGAAGGATATGGTGGTCCTAGGCTGGGAATCAGACAAATCTGGTGTAGAAAGGAATCTCTGTCTCTTTGCACTGACAAATCAGTACATGAAGGGCTCCAATAGCACTGCTGCCTTGGCTCCTTTGTTCACAGGTGCTGCTGCCTGAATTTGCTAAGTGCCTCAGCATAAAGTACCAGAGCTTGAAAGACTTCCCCTCATGGAGAAGCTAGAGTCACAGATGCCTATGAAGACTTTATACTCCCCTGATGTATCTCATCTCCTCTTGTCACCAGACACCTTTTACCACTGGTGAACAACCTGTGGACTATATGTAAAGATGAATACCTCTTCCAGAGCTGTAGAGGGAAGGAGCATGACTGGATCCCTGCCTCCGTACATCCCCACTTTCTATCCCTGTCCGCCACACCCACAGTAACCCCACCCAACAACACCACAGCTGCCCAATCCCCAGCAACCCCACAGGGAGTCAAAGCGGACAGGCTGAACAGCCATGTACAGTAAACCTGGGGACCTGAGCAGGAATGAGGAGTGGATGGGAGGGAATGTGGAGGGTATACATGTACGAGATGGAGAAGCTTTAAGGTGAAGTAGAACTCCATTCCAGTTCATCACACTAGCAAAGATATTTGGTGAATCACCTCAAATTCTTAAGGACAGAGCTCCTCTCTGCTCCTCTCAGTGTAAATCTTCAGTGCACCTTCACTTCGAACTTCTTTTCCATGCTCTCTCATGTAAACTCAGCTCCATTTCCCTACTATCCCACTTCTCAACATGTGACCACTACCCACATTCCTGCTCTGCCTTTAGATACATTTAAAAGGTGTTACGTGTTGGAAGAATTTGAGCATTCCTCAAGGTAGAATATGTTCTGTAACGCTGATATTAAATCTGGATTCTTGCTTGGATTACTAATCTAAACAATAATGCTTTATAAATATGTACAGAACAAACCATAAAGCTGCTTTGCTAATCTCCTGGATAGAAGCAGTCCTGATTAGCCACCCAAGATGCTCTGCCCCAAATGGGATGAGCCCTGACATGACATTCAAGCTACAAACCTGTCAAACTAACAGTGAGAGACAGAGACAGGTAGTCACTTAGACAACATTCGCTGATTAACAGCAGAAACTATTGCATTGGCTTGAACTGAAAGAGAGCAGGGACGGAGGGAGGGGGGACAATCTAGGGGCTCTAATACACTCCAGATAAAAACCTATAAACCTTGTCACATCAAGCTTGTGGAAAAGCAACTTGCCAACATAGGCATGCTGGTGGGGGAGGGGGAAAACAATGGCATGGTGATTAGCTTACTACAATGCAAGTTTATTGCCAACTTTGGAAGAAATGAAGGGCAACATTTTCTGATACATTAGGGCAAAGAGCCAGCCAGAGGAGGATTCCCCTAACATAGTGGAATCTTTGAATACCAGCTCTAGACTATAGCTACACACATACCACATCTCAACACAGGCAATGTTTCTAGAGAACCCCAAATGCTTGTCACATCTCTACAGTCACACTGGTTCCTATAGTCCACTGGCACCCAGCACAATTCTGAGCAAAGTGAGCTGCTACAAATTGTAACAGGAAACCAGCCCAGGAGTATCAAGGGACACAAATTCACTCTTTCCACTTCCCTTTCAGTCTTGTGTCAAACAGCTTAGTTAGAGAAGCCAGCCCTTCAGAACATGTCTGTAGCATAATCGTAATCTTGCAGACAATAGTACAAGGTGGACCAGTTATTACAGGCAGAAGTTCACTACTCAGTGGACTCAAAACAGTGCCTCTAGAAAAAAAATCAAGATGTACAAAATTTGCTCTCTCAAACAGTCTCAAAAAGCATTTTTAATACATTTTGTTGTACAACATCTGTGCGGATCTTTTTAAAAAATGTTTAACGCATCAAGCCCTACGCAAAACATGTTACAAGGGATTGCAGATAATCTGATATATTTTTGATGCATTCATGAGAGAATGAAATAGCTACTGACTGTCCATTAAGAAAATGTCATGTTTATCTTAGAAGAGTGAAGGTGGTAGTTAAGCAGTTTCTGCGCATGAGGTATCTAAAAAAATCCACACAAACCTTTTGGCACCAAAACACAAACTTCTCCACCCAAAGTAAGTCTGATGGTCTTCTTTTGAGACACTAAAATGACTTCATACATCTCCTCAAACACCATGCCTCTAATGCTCTATCTACCAAAAAGACATGCCAGTAGGAAGAGGGATTCCAGATGGCAATGCCCTGGGTCTGAGTGATTATCTGTGGCCAGACTCCCAGATTGCTATGAGCGGCCATGCTCTAACCATTTGAGACTATTAACAGCAACTTTCTAACTCGAGTTTGGTTTTGATTTTTGTTACCGAAGTACAGTAACTCCTCGTTTAACGATGTAGTTATGTTCTTGAAAAATGCAACTTTAAGCAAATCCAATTTCCCTATAAGAATTAATGTAAATGGGGGTGGGGTTACATTCTAGGCAAAAAATTTTCACAGACACATTTTATAGATAGATAGATAGATAAAAATTTATACTCTGTGTGTGTAAAATCTAACAAACAATTTAATACTGTACACAGCAATTATGATTTTGAAGTTTGGTTGAGGTGGTGAAGTCAGAGGGTGGGGTATTTCCCAGGGAATGCATTACTGCTAAAATTATGAACTAGCACGCGGCTGAGCCCTCAAGACGTAACACATTGTTGTTAATGTAGCCTCACACTCTACAAGGCAGCAAGAATAGAGGTACGGAAGTCAGCATGACAGAGAGAGACAAAGACACACACAGTGTGTGCGTGACTGTGAGTGAGAGAGAGAGACTTGTATTGCCCCTTTAAGTATGCTGACCTCACTCTAAGTACACTGCCTTTTTAAGTAAATCAGTTGGGGCACCTGGCATTGGCTACTCTTGGAAGACAGGATATCGGGCTAGATGAACCTTTGGTCTGACCCAGGATGACTTGAGTGATGGCCTTTGTATACTCCTTTTATCAATCCATTAAAAGTTACTACAATTCTCAGTATTTCCTGTATGCAAGTGAGCACATTTTAAAAAACTAAATATAAAATTTACTAACTTCACTTCTTTCCTTAGGTTTAGTTGTCATCTCTTATATGCAACAGTATTTAATTTTGAATTTCAAAGTCTGTTCAACTTTCCAGCTGTACTTTAACAAAGAATATACTGACTAAATATATCAGCATGGGTCACTGTTCAAAAGATTCAGGTAACTTAGAAAAATATTTCAAAGTTTGAACAGTAAATAAGATACTGGATTTTTTGTTATAGTTGCTGGAATGTATAATGCAATCAGTATAAAATATCAGTCAGAAAACAGTATTATAAATTCAACTAATTTTTCCACAAATATTTTATACAATAAAGGATGAATTAAATAGATAGCATGACCACGAGGTTAATTATAAAGTGGAGAAAATTTAACTTCATAATTTTAAAAGTTAAGTATCATAATCTTTTAAATAAAAAATATAAGAGCATTATAGAAATAATTGTGATTTTTCATAAATGCAACTGTTCAATCACACTTATAAACTAGAAATTGAAAGGTGCCCTGTGAAGGAAAAAGAAAAATTTGTTCTATTCTTTCCCCCGACCGCCACCCCCTTGCCTTCTTTGTGACGTATAAAGAAAGTCTGAAAGTTGCAAGTTTTTTTTAAAATCTGAAAATCCTCAAGAATGTCAAGTCCTGTCTCTAGGATAAAAGTCAAGCAGGAAAAAAAAAAAAGATTTTTAAAAATGTTAGGTCTTCTTTATACATCAGATATATAGAGACACACACACACAACAGGTGTGTGTGTGTGTGTGTGTGTCTCTATATATCTGATGTATATGATTTATATGTATATATAAAGATATAAATCTGATGTATACAGAGGTTTATCTGTATATCTGATGTATAAAGACGACCTAACATTTAAAAAAAAATTTTTTTTTCCTGCTTGACTTTTATCCTAGAGACAGGACTTGACATTCTTGAGGATTTTCAGGTTAAAAAAAACAAAACAAAAACTTACAACTGTCAGACTTCCTTTATGCGTCACAAAAAAGGCAAGAGGGCGGCGGGGGGGAGAATAGAACAAGTTTTTCTTTTTCCTTCGCAGAGCACCTTTCAATTTCTACTTTAAGTGTGATTGAACAGTTGCATCTATGAAAAATCACAATTATTTCTATAACGCTCATATTTTTTATTTAAAAGATTATAGTATTTAACTTTTTAAAATTATGAAGTGTTTTTATATATATATATATATATATATATATATATATATATATATATATATATATATAATATATTATATATTATATATACACATACACACAAGGTCATGCAGCATAAACCTGTGTTTCTTCTTCAAGTCACCTTTATGGTGTCACTATAGAACAGAATTTGGTTTTCATTACTAGCTTCCATCATAATATTTACTTGCACCTTCCTTACAAACACATCAATGCAATTATTTCATTATAAAACTTAGTACTTACATAGCGCCTTCCATTTTCAACACACTGTACAAAAAATAACTAATCATATCCAAGGATCCCCAAACTGCTCCACAAAGCAGCAGTTTAGAGAGTAATATTGCAGCAACAGCAGAGTGAGTAAAAACTGGATTTTTATTGTTAAATTATACATTTTTCTTTTTTAAAATAAACTTCTTTAAAATAGAATCTGAATTTAATATAATATATATTAAGGCCTAAATTTATTATAATCTCTTAGAACATATAAGTAAAAAAATAATTATGCTGAATTCATTAGCCTCTATCAAAAACTTTAGTTATAGGCTGCTTTCCTATAGACAGAAGAAAAACAAGGGGAAAACCATCTAAATTTGGCGGTCAACCTTTATAAATATGGCACAAATAAATAAATATATCATTCACTATTTTCTAAAATACTAAAAATGTACAATTAATATGTATCTGAAAATAGTAAATTATACAAGTGTTTAAATAAATGTATATAGCAATAGGGTATGCTCACGGTAACAAAAGGATGCATCATATCTCGTGTAAAGGCTCCGTTTAAGTTGTAAATCAGTATGCTTTAATGATTATCTCCACCATTGAGAATGCACCTCTCTTTAGAAAACAAATGAAGTACAAATGGAAAAGTTGATTAAAATTGATTATTTAAATGGGGGCTTCCCACTTGGCGATTTAAATCAGTTCATACTGAGAAACTCTAGACTAACGTGGGAGCCATTAAGCACTCAGCAATAACTCAGCCACAGCCTTTGTTGTTCAAATCTATTTTATCAAGGAAAAGTAATGTCAGCCAAAACACAATGCTGGGAGCAAACTGCTTTGAAAACAGTAGCAGTACTTGAAATCTTGAACCATAACCTAGACAGTCAGTAGAGTATGGTAAAAAAGAATTTGGTTCAGATTCTGACCAAAAAGTCCACACCTATGCATCTGTGGACAAGACAGGGTAAGTGGAAGAAAGGACATGTCTATACCAGGGGCTGGCAACCTTTCAGCACTGATGTGCCGAGTCTTCATTTATTCACTCTAATTTAAGGTTCTGCGTGCCAGTAATACATTTTAACGTTTTTAGAAAGCTTTTTTCTGTAAGTCTATAATATATAACTATTGTTGTATGTAAAGTAAATAAGGTTTTGAAAACATTTAAGCTTCATTTAAAATTGTATGCAATTCTACTAACAACAATATAGACCGTGGTAGGCAACCTGCGGCACCTGAGTTGATTTTCAGTGGCACTCACACTGCCCGGATCCTGGCCATTGGTCTGGGGGGCTCTGCATTTTAATTTAATTTTAACAGCCAAGTCCACACTGCAGCAAGGCAGAAAAGAGTTAATGATCTCTCCTGGAAACAGGAACTAACATTTACCCTGTCCCACGCCTGCCAGAAACAATAAGTCTGGAGGGAGGGCCTCTAACTGAAGGAAATAAAACAAAAGAAAGCAGGCTTCAGAACTGGATCTCTCTGACAGAAGGATTTTGGATATGAAGCAGAGAGGTGTCAGCTGAACATCCAAACCAAGAAAAAGGGTTTGGACTGGCTATTCTACTAAACAAATAGCCAAACCACAGGAAGGCAGTGAGTTTTGACCATATACTGAACATGTAGACTGTGTTTTGGAACAATCAACTGGAAAAGTCACATGTTCACATATGTTCCATTCAGGAGCACAAGGGAAACTCTCTCCAGGTTTACAAATTAACAAAAGAGAGAGAAACAGGAGGTAGAATAGTACCCAGTTCTCACAACCTCACACCAAGTTTAAAATTCTACAGAAAATTCTCATGCATCTCTCGAACTTTTTACACTATGAAATGGAATTCATTATATTGTCAGCTTCTGTACTAGTTGTTGTAGGCAAGCTCAGAGGATCCCAAAGTCTATTACAATTATTTTTTCAGTCTTCCAAAAGGCTTAGAAAGTTTGTAAGCACAGTAAACTTGGCAGTCTTTGTGACAACCTTGAAAAGCATGGACTGTTCCAAGTTTTACAACACTAATTATTAACTTCTTAACGACATTTGATTTCGCCATCCCAGAAAAAAAGAAAATAAACTTATATTGCTGAATATTATGCATTAACATTCAAGAAACTACTCACACTATTTTAGAACTGCATTGACTAAAGTTTAAACACTTACTTAATATATAGTTACAATAATAATCAGGTACAAGTTACTGTTCCTGTGGTAGAAACCATAATATGCAAAGCTTAACCACATACTACAAAGCTAAAAGAGGAGTTATACTTTAACAAAAACTTGTTTTCCAATGTCTTTCAGACAATTTTTTTTTTATTAGTGAGCATCTAATTCTAAATCACAATTGAGAAAATCATTTTGTTGTGCAATATTACTAAATACCTAAACAGATTTTTCCCAGATACTACATTTGCTGACAAAGTTCCAATTACCATCACAGAGAGCTGTTACATTATATTTTAAAACACACGGTACAAAAAATCAACCTCGTATGTTATCCCCTATCTTAAATTCACTTTAAATTTTCCAAAAGCATAATTCAGTTCTACCTTTTATTATAAGTGGTTTCCAAATAGTTTTTGGACCAATTTAACTGTAAAACAGATAGTTAAATCAGTCTGATCCCTAGCACAGTTATGCTGGTAGAAAGGGTACAGCCCTTTAAGATCTTTAGACAGAAGGCTTAGACTGACTTCTTTATTAACAGAGTTAGAATTCAAAACAATTAGGTGAGGAGAGTGATTTGAGCCATTCCTATCATGCAATTTTCAGTTAATAGGAAAAGATTAAACATTTATATTTTGAAATAGACTAAATTATTTCAAATACTGACAATGTAAGTTCAAATGAAACTGGTCAGAACTCCATTGTCTCAATACATAAAAATTATTTTTTTAATATGAGTGTTAAGCTAATAAAATGTAAAAAAAAAAAAAAAAGGAATTCACATGACTTAGTGGTGTCCTAAATTATTTCTGAAAGTCATTTATACCAACAGTAATATTAAAGACAGCACAAAGGCATAATCATTATATTCATACTGTACACACATCAAAAACTAAACCTTGTGATTCCAATATGATTTTAGTCACAAACACAAATGGAATAAATAAATTTATTTTTTTCCTCCTTTGCTTGCAAGCAATAAATTAGCATGCACAGAGAGAAAAATGAAATCTGCCACCAGCTCTGAATCAGCACAGGCTATCCTCAACACAAACAGTAGATCTGAACTAGCTTGAGCATCTACATGCAGACCTATCAATCTGATCTCTTTTTAGAAAATTAATTTATCTTTCATCAACCTAAAACAGCAGATCTACTGAAGTAAAAAACTCTCAAATGACTGGATAGAACTTGTGTAGGCCCTCTCCTATATGGGTGAATTTCATCTTAAGAAAAGAGCTTAGATGGCCAAGAATGAGGCTTGAAAAACCTCAACCAAAACAAACAGAAAAAGTGGACAAGCAAGTAGTCTGAAGAGCTAATGACTCTTTCACAGGAGAAAAGGGAGACAGGGAGCACATTGATAGGAGAGAGAAGGGCAGAAAGTGGCAGAGAATCCAGAAGTAGTAGAGAAGCTAACAGGCAGGAAAACCTGCCCAAGCCATTGGGGTGAGGGAGGAGGAGCTGGAGGGCTCCCAGTAGCTGAAGTTCCCTGCACACCCTGAGGGAAAGAGATGGCAGCATTTATTTCCATGCAAGCCTGGGATCCAGCATCAGGAGGTTTCTCCCTCTGAAACCCTGGGCTCTGAGAGGTAGGAGGATAGGTGTCTGGGCTGAGGGGGAGGGGGCTCTGCAGCTGGGCTCTGGGGGAAAGGGTGCGGATATCTGGGCAAACGGGGGCCCATAACTGGGCTCAGGGGTTGTGGGTATCTGCCCCCCCAAGCTGGGCTCTACAGGGGGATGAGGGTAGAGAAACTGGAACTGGGTTGTTTCTTTAACACTCTACTCCTGGGGGAATTTTTGTGTGCATCTGTATTGCTACAGACATATTTGCTGACAGGTATTTTGAAATAAATTACCAAAATAATTGAAACTGGCATGATTATGTAGTGTTATTTTGACAAATAACTTTTGCAGAAATTTAAGATATTGTGCACAGAATTTTTATTTTTTTGGTGCAGAATTCTCCCAGGAGTAAAGGTGGAGAAGTTTGAATATAAATTAAATATGCATAGCATGAAGGGAGAGGGAGATGGCACACATTTTTAGGCTAGCAGGCTCAATCCTTAAAATAATAAGTGTTGGGTAAATTTAAATTCTAACCAAGAACTAAGATTAAAATATATACTGCACAGACTATGTAGTACACTGATGAAGATGTTTGTAAATTTCTGCTTAGATTTAATAATAGTTTAATTGTTTTGAGATTTTAGGTTATAACTTTATTATAAACTCTATTCAGTCTATTTTCACTGATTTCTTGTAGTTAATGGTTACTGTGGTCCTACAATGGAGAGTTTTATTTCATTTTAGATTTAAAATGTTGATATGCATTACTTTCCCTATAACTATCATTTATTTTACATTTTTATTTGCATTTGTGGAATCAAATTTCAAAGTTAAATTCTTCACTGCAACTGTTGCATTTTATATGACAACATACTCCTTTTAGGCCCTGATCCTGTAAGCTCCTATATATGTACAGATACCTGTTCCCCTGCAGAGCATCACTGGCTTTGATAGAGCTCTGTGTACGCCTAGCGAGTTCTGTCTATGTGCATGAGTTTGTAGGATCAAGGACTTAGTGATTCTTCTGATTCTAATATACAAAAAAAAAAAAAATCTCTGCAATAAAAAGATTCCACCATGTGTGAAGCATAGCTATTTGTCACTATAAACATTTTATAACTTTAGTTTATCTATTCTTTGTTTTATGTCGTTTTTTCAATACTGGAACCTGGACATTAATTGCAAGAGTTCTTTATCATCCCTTATAACGAGCACTGTACAAACGAAATCAGCACACATTTTACACTTCATGTTCTTTACAACATTGCTACCAAGATAAAAACCCTGATGACGACACAAGGTTTGTAAATCACCAAGTTCCATACTTTTATTTGCCTTCAGAGAATCTTTAGTTCCATGACACGAACATTTCTACTATATATTTTGGATAACTAGTTACTGCTTTTGTGTGTGTACCCAGTAAGTTATGTTTATGGAAACGTATCTTTTCTATTCTCTAACAAGTAGTCTCTAACAAGTTCTATGGAAAAGACATAAATCAAAATAGAAAATTAAGTTAAACCACACATTAAATTAAAAGTAATTTAAGAGATACTAAACAGGAAATCATTCCACAGTGACATATTAATAGTTTAAAAGCTGTGATACCACAGAATCAAGATATTCTTTACCCAAATCTATTGATTTATTTTGTTATCACTAAATGGATAAGAGATTCAGATGTAATCAGTTTTAAAATATTACATTTTAAATTCAGAATTGTTTCATGGGGAGGGGTGTAGCAATATATCCAATTTTCAACGAGTATTCTATAGGTTACCCATTGTAGAGAAATTTACCATTTATGAACCATTCTACCTCATTCCTTTACTTTTAAAAAGGGCATTCATATTTTTACAGATGATTTCACTATTTCCTTAGAAACTAAAAAATAATATTTTCCCCACTAATTTTCTTCTAGTCCATTTTACCAGCACCCATTTTATTGCTGTGTTTTGAAGGAAGCCAAAATTAATACAGCTGTTTTGTTTAGCCCAACTACAACTTGCATAGCATCTTATTATGCTCAAATATTTCTGGACACCATGGTATTGGGAGGTTTTGGAGCCAAAGTGAGTTCCCCATTTGTGGAGAAAATTTGAATAGCAATATTAATCATAGCCTTATACAAATAAGGTCTATTTTTCTAATCCTTTTATTTGCTAAAATAACCTTTAATATGGAAAATGTTCACTAAGTTTGGAAGCATGTCATGGTAATTTTTCCTAACAATCCCTGGGTATTCAGTCTCACCAGACATACATACACATACATCATTTTTTATGCCCATGGATTCTGTAGCCATACACTGCCCACATATAAATATTCAGTCAAGCCAGAAAGGGAACACAATACACTACTGTGGAACTCCGTGCCTCAAAGCAACACCCTGAAACCATCAAATTCACCACTGCCATATTATTATATATATGTTATGTTATATATAAAGTATGCCTTGTGAGGTATAATTTTTAAAGCCTTGATTTGTTGAACATTAATATTCCACTGGATTGTATGTGCTATCATTGTATGCAAAGTTATGAAGTTTTGCTATGTGTGCACTACTGAAATATGTTGTGAGGCTGGGAAAATCCACAACCAGCATTTTAGGTACAACAATTGAGTAACCAGACAGGTTGATGGCCCTTTAAAGGGAATCTACCTTCCCAATAGCCATCCCAGAAGACTTCTCAGAGAGAGCATGTAGACAATGGAAAATACTTGACCAATGGGGGTGGACCCCCCACATCACGAGCATATATCTTTCCAGCAAGCTGGAAGAAGCTATAAAGAGAGGAAGTGACATCCTGACTTGGCCTCACTCCCCCACAACTCAACACCCTGAAGCATATCTGGAGGACAAAGACTATACTGGGGGAAGGTGGTCCCAGGCTGGAGGAAAGTCTTAGCCTGTGTATTGAAGAACTACACCATCTGCCAGGGTAAGACACTGCTTGATTCAAATCCTGTTTAGTTTATAGAGCTTAGACTGGCATTTTATTTTATTTCTTAGGTAACCTACTTTGATCTCTATACTTGCTACTTATAATCACTTAAAATCTTTCTGTAGTTAATACATCTGTTTTATATTTTATTTCAAATGTCATGTTTTGGTTGAATTGATGAGAAATCTCTGCTCAGTTTACAAAGGCTAGTGTGTGTCCTCTACGTATCGAGGGAGGGATGAACTCGGTAATGAACTTACGCTGGTCTGGCTTCAGACCACGGCAAGATGGTACAGCTCTGGGGTGCAAGATTGGGAATCTGGGGGCAGGGGATGTCTGGGGCCTCTTTATCGATGGTTCATGATTGGCTGGGAGAAGCATTCGTGCAACTCAGTTGGGTGTGTCCCTGCCTGTGAACGTCTGTGTAAGTACAGTACCTGCCAGAGGTTTATAGCTTGCCAATAGCACCACAGAAAGAATACCCCAGGTTGATGGGATAGGATACAGAGATCCGTGGTTACATAGTTCAAGTTGCACCCGGGGAACCCTGTCACATCTATATTTTAGTAGATCACATAACAGTAAGTCACTTTAAATAATCTCTGAAATAGAGAGGTTTTATATATGTATATATATACACACACACACACAAGATTATGGGTGTACTAGAAATATGCAGTTCTAATTAAGAAGTTAGAGAACGTTCCACATTGTTCAAAACTTACGTGGAAGTCAGGTCAAATGTTTAATCTAAAAGCCTTAAATTGCCAGAAATATTTCAAAATTGCTGACTTATTTAAGGTTTTGTTTTTAAAATATAATTATTTTACCTTCCAGTTTTAAAGCAAAATAGTAAATTAGAAATTAACTTTTAGATCTAGAGAATGAAGCACACAAGACATGGCAGTTCACAAAATGTAATTTCCTGAGCTTGTCTACACTTAACACACTGCAGCAGCGCCATTGTAGCGTTTCAGTGAAGATACTACCTACATCGACGGAAGGGGTTCTTCAGTCAGCATAGGTACTCCATCTCCCCAAGATGTAATAGCCAGTTCTACAGGAGAATTCTCCCATAGAGTTAAGTGCTGATTACACCAGGGTTGGAGGGTTTAACTGCATCGCTCAGGGGTGTGGATTTTTCACACCCTTGAGCAACAGTTCTACATTAGGAAATTAGGTCAGTATAGCACACCCTCCTGTTCCCAGAGTAGGTTTTAACATGATTTGGCTTTATACAGAAAGATGAATTACTTCAGATTACTATGACCCTTCAGAAGACTAGTATAAAACAAAACTACAAATGTTCCCTACCTGCTCTCAACCTCAAGCTGAGAGGTCACATCTTGAGAAATTTCTGCAAGATGTCAAAAATCAAATCCCCATTCAATTTGACTGTATTTTCTCAATAAATTGTACAATAGCCTTGTTAAATGAACACTTTTAAAAGAACAAGCTTAAACTATATTTAGAAATAAAAGCTCTCAAATGAACACCTGGTAGATAGGACCAAGCTTTTAAAAAAATAAACAAACTGCACTCATACAAGAGGATATAAAAGAATATGAGCAGACTAGCCAGGAATATAAAAACATGCACTTTGAGCTCCATCTTTATATTTTTCTTATTTGCTTCTGAAAAGTTAATACCCCAAAAGGGAAGTACAGCGTCAATGTCATAAAGACTAAGTCAAAAACAGGTTTTAAATTAAGATTTCTCTATAGACAAATGAGCAGTAAAATTCTTCAAACTACATGCTCCAGTCCAGGTCTGCTTTGTCTACCTCCACTTATGCTAGCAGTTTAAGAAAGCAGTTTAAGACATGCTAAAGCTGATAAATTACCAAACAAAAAAAAACCCACCCGAATTTAATTATCTTCCTGTAGGGAAAAAAAATGGAGGGCATCTCTAACAAGTTGTGCTAACCGCAGAAATAGCAAGAAAAAGCTTGAAAATACACATATGCAAATTGAAGTCCTTAACATATAACAGAATACTAAACTGTTAAAAACTGCTTTAACTATTGTTACCAGGTATATATGGCCTACTCATCTTCTCTCTAAAACTGCCCAAAATTCTTTCCTACAACATTTCACAACTTGTTTTCTTGAATTTTGATCTCATGTACAATCACTTCATTTCAGCCATTGAACACACACTTCCTATTTTCTTTTCTTTCCAGTTCACCTTATACTACTTCTTGCCCAAAAGTGCACATACTGGAATAAAACGTGGTCTCTAATCCTTTCTACTTTAGAATACTTTTCATGCTTCATCAGTGTAAAAATTCCCCCCACTAGCCCCTCAAGTAACATAAATCCTTTAGGTGTTAGTGAAGGCTCCCTTAATTAACTGCATCTTCCTAGTTTGCAATACAAACATTTTTAAGAAGTAAAAATTAGACTTAAAATTGTTTTGGAAACAAGTGCATTTGCTTCCACATAAAAATAGTTAAGTTTTAAAAATACTGTAGTACCAAGTGCAACCTACAGCTGTTTCCACATTTTTAAAATAGCAGTAGAGTTAATATTAAGAATGGTCAGAAATGAATAGCCTGACCTGCTGCAGACCACATTACCCACCTAAATGACCATCATAATCCAAGTTGAAGAAATAGTACACGTCAGAACACACTCTTCAATAAATTAACATTAGGGTAATCATCTTAAATTCTCTTGTAACTGTGTATCAATCACAACAAGAGCTCTCAGTGAATTCATCTTGGGGGATTTGCAAAACTACATATGACTAGAAGCTCTTTCTTACATTGAGATATGGATGCAATTTCATTAATCCTAACATGAAGTACATCACTGAAGAAGATTAAAGATTACCATGTTTCATTTTTGTTCATTAGACTATTCTACCTATCTTTACTACATTTATTGTAGGAGTATAAACACACATCAGGAAAAGTAGGGTTGATAAACTGCAAAGCAATTTAGTGATAATTCTCTCTCACATAACACCCCATAACTTGTAGGCTGCTTGACAAAACAGTGCAGATTAAAATTTACAGGACTTTAAAATTTATACAATTTAACTTTATTTTGTGTTTGGTGATATTTTTCATCCAAACTGCATACCTCACATCCCTTACGAAGCGCATGCACACACACACACACTACCAACAGTTTCAGTTATTAATCAGTATACTAGCTGAAAGTTAAATAGTACCCAATTTTTTAAATTGAAGTTTTTCCTTTGCATTTGACATTACTTCTGAAGTTCAGAAAAAAATATGCCCAGCCATCTGAAATCATATAATTGTCGATGGCAAAAAGACTCATCAACTGAGAACTCTGCAAGTAAGGGAAAACTTGTCATTTTTTTTAAATTTCAAAAGTCTATCAGAGTAATTAAGAACATCTTATAATTTCAGTATAGGGGTACCATGAAATAAGAAAATTGTAATTTGATTTTTATTCTCTGCACTAGCATATTAAGGCGTCAACCCCACAAACTCATACATGCAGATGGACCTCTCTGAACATGAGTTTTCAGAATAAGGTCCTAAGTTCACAATACATCTAGGGTGGGATTTTCAGAACCACTCCATGTTGGCCTAACTGGTAAAACTCCTATAGACTTTAATGAGAGCAATATCAAGTTCAGACACTAAGCACTTTAAAATTTATATATCACACCTCTACGTCATCACATGTTGTTTCTTTAAAGCAGTCTAGTAAAACACACACACTTGTCTAAAAATTCTAATACTGTTATAACTATGATTTCTTCCTCTCAATTTCTCTACTTTATATATTTGATATCACGTTGTTTTCCCTGTTTGTATGTAAGGGTCTCCCACAAAAGAAAGATGACAGAAGAAGACATCCAAATACAGTAACTCACTACTTAATGTTCTCTTGCTTAACGCTGTTTCAATCTTACGTCCCTGCTCCATTACAGAACATGCTCATTTAAAGTTGGCCAATCATCTGCTATAACATCATCTGGCCATCTGCTTTGTCCACGGTTGGCAGCCCTCCTATCAGCTCTCCTATGCCCCTCCCGCCCACCTGCGGACCCCACAGATCAACATCTTCCCCCTGCTATCCCCACCTCCTGCCCGTGGCAATCAGCTGTTCTGCAGCGTACAGCAGGCAGGAAGGAGGAGAGAGAATGTGGTGTGCAGGTTCCCCCTCCCTCCTGAATGCCGCAAACCAGCGGGCAAGAGGCAGGGGAAGGAGTGGGGAGACTCCATGCTGTGTCCTCGCTCCTTCCCCTAGCCTCCTGAACGCTGCAGGACAACTGACTGCCGCAGGCAGGAGACGGGAGAAGCAGAGGGAAGGTGCTGATCCGCAGGATCCATCGGCAGGCAGGCGGCACTGGGGAGGGTGTGGGGAGCTGATAGGGAGGCTGCCAGCCTGTTTATTACCTGTATTAAATTGCTTGTTTAAAATTGCTTAAAAATGTGTATGATGCCTTTTGTCTGGCCAAAAAAAAAAAAAAAAAAAAAATTACTCTGGAACCTAACCCCCGTCCCTTTACATTAATTCCTATGGGGAAATTGGATTCGCTTAACATCGTTTTGCTTAAAGTCACATACTTCAGGAACATAACCACAATGTTAAGTGAGGAGTTACTATATAAGAAACCACAGAAGTTGGCAGAGGGCTTAAGGCAGATATAGCTCCTTAAACCACTTTAAATTTTTTTTAAAAAAACTAACCAGATTTCAAGGTGATGGAGTCTAATTCTAAAATGTTTGTAAATACAGAATCATATTAATACCACAACAGCACCAGTCATAACGTCTACACAAATAATCTGTGAAAAAATAATTTACAAAACATAACACCACACCATGGATAGGAAGCAAAATAGCATTACAACAGAAGTCTCCAACATTTAGCATAGTAAACAAGTATAACCAGTCTAGCAAATTTTCTACATGATTAGATAAATCTTGTTTACCATATACTCATTGGCATATTTAATATATGCTGAGATAATGTAATCATCAATATCATATGAATTTTCTCCATTTAAGTCACCTACAAAAAATTTACACACTGCTGTACTCTTTTTTTGCAACCTCATCATGCCACTTCATAATACAGTCCTGACCTATTTTTCAGCTGATTAATTACTCTGTTTGCTGGCTGACACTCTTGTTAAAGTTAAGACAGTTTTTAGTTACAGTGTGTATTTCAAACATAGTTCTTCCTGTAACAATATTAATTTGCCAAAGGTCTCTATAAACCAAACCTCTGGAGTCTAGCCAATATTTTTATTTTGCTCTCAGATCAGCTGCTCTGTTTTAACAGACACTTTGTGCAACTGCTGTAATGGTATGTGAAAGTAATAGTGAGAGAATACAAAACTATATTTAACTCTAAGTCTTGTTACTGCAGCTTTAACATCTGTTACCCCCACATTAACAACGTAGTTGGCCTGCATTTAAAACTAGTGATCAAAGTAAAAACATTTTAAAAATAGTATTTAAAAAACATTTAAGATCTGTTAAGTAAATTCAGAAGTCTTAGAGCATTATGATTTAATATAATAGCTGGAATAATCTGATGATCATAGGATGGAAGTGGTACATACTAGTTTTCGGCTCTCATTTTAAAAATTAGATATTTAGCATCTAATATCAACAGAACCTCTACAAAAATAATTTTAAAATACTACCTATAGCATTTCTAGCTCATTTATGGCTTGATGTAAAGGGAATTATCAATATTTATCTTACGAAGTTAACTAATGCATATGCAGTAGCTGATTTGTTATGGTACAAGGGTGATAAGACACTCAGCACCTAAAACCAAAATGGTGCTGGAATACAGAAATGACTCCATGGGGGGGGGAGTTATAAAAAGTAACTGTGGAGTCTGCTCAAAGTTTAATTCAAACAAAAAACTGTTTTTAATTGTCAAATTATAAATACCAGAAGACACTAGCCTACTTTAAAGTGAATGACTGGCAAACATTCTCCTTTAAAAATAAATGCCTTTGTGATAGGTCAACATAAAAAAAAAGCATCTGAAACCCTGAGAAGAGTTAATTTTGGCCACTCTGTAATCAAGTTTTTAAAGTACAAAGCAGCAGCATATTCCATCTAATTTTTGTCAAGCTCCAATTTCGACTGATTTAAAACAGCCAAGTTATAGATGTTCGAAAACAAAACTGTTAAAGAGCCAACACAACAAACAAGCATTTGCTAAACGAGCTCTTGGTAATAAACAAACAGAATAAATATACCGTCACCTGGGAACAGCAGCAGCATTTTACAGAGTTTGAGAACACCATACAAGGACTAAACTAACACTTATTACTAAATCATGAGGGGGGAGAGAAGAGGGAGGAAGAAACCGCAGCAACGTAAGTTCCAAAGAAGCTCCACTTAATTGTCATCAGTCCCACGTACCATTTTAAGCTATTCTTTTCCCCCTCTGAAATGGAAATAGACATACTCCTTCCCAAACTACATTTGCAAATTACCTCTGTGTCCCAAAGGGAAGCAATAATCGCTGTAACAAGAGAAACTCGGCAGCCACGCCTTCCTGCTGGCCTGACAAGTTGCAAACGGAGGGTATCACATTTCTTCGATCACAACAACAATCGCACACAGATCCTCAGGTTTGTTTTACACACGTCAAACCACCCCATCCAGAGGGAAATTGCAGCGTGCCCGGGAGAATGGGGCAAAGACAGGGAAAAGAATAAAAGAGGGGGAAGCTTTTGGGCGCCAGAGAGAGGGAAGGGATGGGAACTGGAAAACAGAAGGGACGCTCGGTGTGGGGCCAGACTGCTTGTTTACCACTAGATTTTCGTGGAACCGTCACCTCCCTGTGCAAACTTCAGTGCCAGGGGAGCTGGAAGGGGAACTGCGTAGTGCGTGTGCGAGGTGGGGCACCGCCTGCCCCCCGCCCCAAGGGCTGAGAAAGCAGCCAGAAGGACAGGGGCGGCCCAACCCATGACAAAGTTTGTTAGCACCAGCCCAGCGTCGTCGCCCCCCGCCCCGCAGCCTGACTTGCCTGGTCCCCGGCAGGAGGCGCCTTCGGGAGCAGCTGGCTCCGAGCCGCTGCCACTCCCCAGAGACGGGGCAAGAAGCGCCCGAGTCCTCTCCCGCCCGGACTCTCAGCTGCCACAGCCCCACCCGCAGCGTGGCATTTTGCGGGGCGGCTCGGCCTCAGCCCCAGGCAGAGAACAGGGGCCGGGCCCCCCTTCGCCAGCCACCCGCTCACCTTCACAGGTCGGGCGGCGCGAGGGTCCGAGCCGCCGCCCTGGGCATGTCCGGGGGAGTCACGGGGAGGCGCCTCCCAGGCCGGGCTTAGCTCTTCGCGGCTGCTGCTCCTGCGGCTGCCGCCGGCGCCTCGGACGCTGCCATCTTGGCCTGGCGGCTGAGAGGAAGGTGCCCCAGCTCAGCCTGCTCAGTTCCCCAGGCCTCCGCCTCATCTTCCCGGGGAGGGACCCGACCCTCCCCCGGCCGCCTCCTCTTCCTCCTCCCCCCGCTGCCGCTCCTCTCTCCGCCGGCGGCCTAGGCGCTGGTGCCCATGGTGCACTCGGAGGGGGCCGCGGGACTCGCTGCGCCTCAGTCCCGCTTAGACATGGCTCGGCTCGGTTCCCAGCTATGGGGCCCTCCCTAGCGGAGACTGGGCGAGCTCTAGGCCTCCGCCGCAGCGGCAGCGCCACCGCCCGGGCCCTGCCTGCCGCGCTGCTGCCGCCGCCGCAATCGGAGCTGCTGCCCAGAGCCCCGGCCCTGACCCCCCGCTCAGCCCCGCCGAGGGATCAGCCGCCCCGCCTGCTGCCCCAGTTCCCGTCTTCCGCCCCAGCCCCTCTGCCAGGCTCCTCGCTGGAGCCCAGGGAAGGGGCCCTTGCTCCCGCCCCTAGGAGATGATTGAATCTCTCCCTTTTCCCCTCCAACCCTCTTCTTTCCGCACTTCGGGAGCCCGAGAGCCCGTTCTCCCTCTGCAGCCGCGGGTGAGCCGCTTGCCTGCAGGGGAAGGGCAAAGTCAAAGTCCCGAGTTCAGCCAGGGCCCTCCTCCTAGCGCAGTAACGCCTAAGAGTCTTTTAGAGCATTTTCCAGCCCTGGAGCTATTAAGCCCCTTCACAAAGCGAAGCATCCATGGCTCCATTTTACAGCTGGGGAAACTGAGGCACGAGAAAGTGAAATGACTTTCCTGAATTTGCTGGATCTGCAAAAGCAACAAAGAGTCTTCTAGCACCTTATAGACTAACAGATTTTAGGGATCATGAGCTTTCCTGGGCTAAGACCCACTTCATCAGATGAATGTTGTGGAAATCTCCAGAGGCGGGCAAGAAGGCAAGGTAAATTCAATGTGGGGGGGTGAAGCCCACTTCCAGCAGGTGATCTGGAGGTGTGAACACCCAGAGAGGAGAAACTGCTTTTGTAATTGGCGAGCCGTTCACAGTTAATATTGAGTCCAGACCTGATGGTGTCAAATTTGCAGATGAACTGGAGCTCAGCAATTTCTCTTTGAAGTCTGGTCTTGAAGTTTTTTTGCTGAAGGATGGCTGTTTTGAGGTCTGCTATTGTATGTCCAGGCAGGTTGAAGTGTTCTCCTACAGGCTTTTGTATATTGCCATTCCTAATATCTGATTTGTGTCCATTTATCCTTTTATGTAGGGATTGTCCAGTTTGGCCGATTTACATAGCAGAGGGGCATTGTTGGCACATGATCGCATATATTACATTGGTAGATGTGCAGGTGAATGAACCAGTGATGGTGTGGCTGATCTGGTTAGGTCCTGTGATGGTGTTGCTGATGTAGGTATGTGGGCAGAGCTGGCATCGAGGTTTGTTGCATGGATTGGTTCCTGAGTTAGAGTTGCTATGGTGCAGTGTGTGGTTGCTGGTCTGATTTCCTGAACTTGTGTGTCAGATCAGTGGTGGAGCTAGGATTAGCACACAAGTCTCCTGATTCCAGTCCAGTGCTCTTTGAAGTAGGTCATACAGGACAGGTTGAAATGCTAGTGTGACAGCTACTGTTCATGCCCAGACTGCTGTGGGGTGGAGAACAGCTTCATGTTGCCTTTGAACTTTTTAGGGAGCTCCTGAAAAATCTGGATATCTTCTCCTTCACCATGGTCCTAACTGTGGCATCTTTCCCATTCCCACTCCTCTGGCTCACAGAAATAGAGCTGGTAGGAGGAGCCCACCAATTTTTGGCTGGGGGGGAATATTTTTGCCTTAACTTCATTTACATCAAAATGATACATTTGGTCAAGACAGGAAGCATCAGTAGAATTACTTAATGTCTGGTCCTTACACACAAACCTTGGCAGGACATCTAACAGGCATGGCCCTGCAGGGTGGTGGTAAGGACAAGGGATGGATTCTCACAACTTACGAGCTCAGACAGGAAGAAGATGCAATTAACAGAAGGGAGTTCCTGATTTGTTTAAACCAGCTCTGCTGCTTTATAACCTGCAAATGTTCATGTGCTGTCAGAGACTTCCCCTAAAAAGCAGCTCTCAGCAGCCAGGAGGGTCCACTGCCAATCACCAACTGCCTTGGAACCTTCTGGCTGCACTATTCCATCCCTTCCTGGTGAAATAGATGGCTGATGGCCAGAGAAAGAGGAGTTACTTACATTGTGGCATCTAGAGTTCTCTGAGATGTGCAGTCGCTGTCTATATTCCACTGGCGCATGTGCTCTAGGCACCTGAGACTGGATGATTCTTACTAGCAGTGTCTGTTAGTTTGCACCTACCCCCTTCTCATGTTGCATACCAAGAGTATAAGGAGCAGCATGGACAGACTGCTTCTCCAGTTCCTTCACCACCATGAACCAAGGCAGAGGGGAAGGAGGACAGGTAGTAGAATACAGATAGGGACCACACACCTCAAACTACTTCAGTTACTATAGTATAAAGGTAAGGAACTTCTTTTTCTTCTTTTAGTGCAGTTGCCTCTGTTCATTCCACTATAAGTGACTGACAAGCACAAAGGATGTCCACTGTGGAGGCTTGTTCTATAGCATAGTGTCTCGTGAAGGTCTGAATGGAACTCCATGTAGTCACTTGGCTTATATCAAGGAGTGAAGCAATACTACTGAAGGTGCTTGTGCGCTGGTAGAATGGGGTTCTTACCCCTTGTACAGGAAGAAGATGTGTCAACTGACAGAACAGGATATAACCTGAAATCCACTTAGAAAGTCTCTGACAGGAGACTTTCTGCCGGCAAACAGAAGTCTCTGACAGGAGACTTAGTGCCGGCAAACAGTCCCACCAATGAAGTCCATCACTGCAATCTAAAGGTTTATACTGATTTCTGAAGTTTATACTGATTTCTGTTTGCTGGCACTAAGGCACTTTGCCGGCAAACAGAAATCAGCACTTTGCCGGCACCAAAGGTTTATACTGATTTCTGTTTGCCGGCACTAAGTCTCTGACAGGAGACTTAGTGCCGGCAAACAGTCCCACCAATGAAGTCCATCACTGCAGTCCAAAGGTTTATACTGATTTCTGAAGGTTCTACCATCCATACTGAGCTCTTCTACCATCCTGCTCTTCACAGGGTCATGTTTCATAGCCATGTCTCCCTGGAGTTTCGCCTTCTAGCCTCTAACCTCCTTATGAGTGCATCTCCTGTTCTGATCGAAATGGCAGTCTATAGACTGCCTTCCTCCAGAGAGTGCCTCCTAATTGGCTGGAAGACAGGGGAGGCCCTGCCCCATCCTATGTTACATAGTTTCTGATCCTGAGCCTTTAAAGGAACAATGCCCTGGTGTTTTTCCCCCATCTGACCACTTCCTCTTTTCCACTAGCAGGGCATTTCCTGGGACCTTGTTTATTCAAACTCCCTTCTAACCCTTCCACTCTTAACAATATACCCTGTTACAGGGTCCAATTGCTATGAGACCTTCTCCTATGGAATACTGTACGCTACAGGTCATCCTCAGAGGTCCAAATTTCTCTATGCCTCTCACAGAAGTGATGGCCCCTAGAATTGCCAGTTCTCATCAATAACACATCCCTAATGGTTCAAACAGTGGTCTAGTTAATGTTAAGAATACCAAGATACGATCCCAGGCTGGAGTTGGTTTGGTTATTGGTGAAAAGGTTCTAATTACACCTTTGAGAAAACATACCATTAGTATGCGGGCAAAGTTAGTGTGGTTGTTAATTGAAGGGTGTCATACACTGATTGCTGCCATCTGAACTTGCAACAAGCTAAGGGAAAGGCCAACAGACTTGTGGGTAAAGAGATAATCCAAGATAGCAGAAATTCCCACTTTCTCTGGGGACATGTGATGATGCTGAGTCCAAATGGAGAATTTCTTCCACTTTGCTATATAGCATTTTCAGGTGGATTCTTTCCTGCTATGGTGAGGATGGTTTGTCTTCTGAATATCTGTGTCCTAGGTTTGATGTCCATCTGAATACCAGCTGTGAAATGGAGAGTATGGATTGGGATGTTGCCATGTCTTGGCTCAGGGACTCTGGAAAGAATTGGATGCTGACAGATGGACATATTGACTGGTGAAGAAGACTGGAAAATGGGAGTCACAAGAATGATTATTGCTGTATCCTGTTGGATCTTCTATGGAGCTTGAGATAAGAGTGGAATGAGTGGAAAGGCATTCATGAGATTAGCAGGGCAATGCCCCTAAAGCCCTGAGCCAGAGTCCTTCTGAAGCAGTACATTTTGCATTTCCTGATCGCTTAGGATGCAAAAAGGTCCTAAGACAGGGCTCTCCACTAAATTGTGTAACATCCACTCATGGTCAATCAAGAAATGTCCAATGAGGCTGTATGCTGAGAACTGTGTTTTCCCAGAAGTGAACTGCTGATAGGGTAATCTCATGTTGAATGCCCCAAGGTCATAGACTGACTGCTTCTATGTAGAGGAAAGTGGATCTTGCCTCTCCTTGCTGCTTGATGTAGAATATTGTAGTCTTATTATCCAGCATCACTAGAATATGATGGGATCCTGTAACTGGTAAAAAGCTTTGCAGACTTCCTGGACAGCTCTCACTTCTAGTAGGCTTATATCCATTCTAGCCTCCTGAGAAGCCCGTATGCCTTGTGCTGTATCCAGGTAGGCACCCTAAAAAGTAGGAATTGATCTCTGTTCAGCATTCTCTCAAGTGTGGGAGGGAGGAAGGGAACTCCCCCAACACACGTTCCTTATTCATCCAGCACTTTAAGGAATCCTTCAGCTGGGGGAGAAGATCATTACTACTGTGTCCATGCTGTGTTTTCTTGGCATACAATCTGATTGAAGCCAAGTTTATCGACAACAGAGATGAAACCTTGCAAAAGATATCACATGGGTGCATGACACAGTGTGACCCAAGAGGCTAAGTCAGAAACAAACTGATGTCTGTGGACTCTTCTTAGTTCATTAAATTGCTCATTGACTGGAATCGGTCTAAGGGAAGATAAGCTTTTGCCCTGATAGAGTCCAGAGTTGCTCTGATGAATTCTATAGTTTGTGTTGCAGACAGGATAGACTTTTCTTAATTCACACAGATCCCCAGAGATGCCAGAAGACTCAGCAGAGATGAAGTTGATGTCAGAACTTTCGACCAGAACTTGCCTATCAAGAATCAATTATCTAGGTAAGGAAAGACTGTTGAGCTGCTGCAACGGACATGCTGCTTCTACTGAGAATACCTTTGTAAACATTTGGGACTGCTTGTGATATTTCCACCTCAGTGCTGATATACATACCCAAGGAACAGGAGGGTTGCTGTTGAGTCTTTTATGCTGTTGCATCTTTTATGCTGTGCGTACACGACTAGCTACAGGATTCAGGTTCAGGCAGGTACATAGTCAGCTAAGCCATGTCTCCACTACCAATGCTACCATCCCCACACTACTCGTGCTAGTTCGATGTCAGGCACATGGAATGCATGCGTAACACCATGTGAAATACACATAGGGGCCAGCACTCAAAGAACCTACAGATTCCACTGTTAAAGTAACATCATCAAAACATTCACAGGAGAGAGCAAAAGTAATATTTGTCCCATGTGACAATGGCAGCACTTTCCCTTGTTCTCACAGTTCCTGACACAATCACAGGAATGCACCACTCATATCACAATTACCTTGAAAATATCAGTTGCTGTCTGTAGGACTAGGCAACTGATGCAAACTGGATTCTTGACTCTGGTGGTAGCACTCAGCCCACACAGAGCAAAGAGGCAGTAAGAAGGAGCCACTGTTCCTCCAAATAACAGCCAACCTCAAGGTAAACCCCAGATTAGAGAAAGTAACTGAGTTTTACATGCTTATGTTATACTTTTTTCGTTTAATATAACCTGTAATCTATATATGTAACCAGCCTATGCAAACATGCATATAATTTTACTCTTGTCTTCTCCCCACAGCACACTCCATTTTATTTGCAACACCCTCATGCATATTTATTACACCCGTGGTTGAAAATGAAGAACTTGTAACCTGTAAATAAAAAACACAAGAGTAAAAAGCCAAGCTCCCACATATTAACTACATAGGCTTTTGAATTTGCCCTTAAATGCTGACATATTTTTTACTAATTTACTTACTTTTTAAGCACCTAATTTTTTTAAAAAAAATGACCAACTCAGTGTGAATGTGCTAAAGCTTGATTGAAGGTGAACTGGCTGAGTGCAGATCTTCTAAAAATTTATAGTATTGTGAATTCAACTATCCTGAGTTCAATGTTTGTTTTTTTTACCTCTGTTCTCTACTATTTTGATGCCACAAACTGTGACATGACCTCCTATAGACACAGATTTGAAGTCAAAATCTGGATTTAAAATTTTAAATACAAGAAGAGAATAAACCTCTGGGCTTACCTTTGAATTTTGAATCAGTCAATTTGGCTAAGTAATGGAAAGTTTCCAAAGCTTCTCTGCATTGTTTTTCAATGTTGTCCTTATGTTGTTCCAGAATTTTTGTTAATTAGCTCATGCCAGATTTCCATTCAAACTGCAGTAGTATAATCATAAGTAAGTAATCTTCAAGTCCCTTCTTCAACTGCTTTTTTTAAACATAATGCCTCTCTGTAGAGTCCTTTATTGTGTAAAGTATGTGCTGTGTTATGACTAAAGGCCTTCTTGTGTATAGTGCAAATTTCATCATACTTGGGACAGCTGAACATAAATTCAAGACTCAGTCCTCCTCAGTGTTCTCTTGAGCATTATTGGGAAGGCTTATCTGTTCTGGGCTTCCCTAAGAGAACTAGGTTGAGAGACTTTGAGTGACTGTTACAAAGGATTATTTATGGTTGTATTTTAATTAATTGTTATAATGGCTTACTGTGTGGTTACATGGGCTAAAGTATTTTGTATCTAGGATATGTATCCTCTATTGCTTTCAGAATTGTTACAGGTATTTAGAGTTATGCCTTAATATATTTAAAAAAGAAATTACAATGAAAAAGACTTTGAGATTTTCAGAGGTGCTTAGCACTGGCCTAATTCTGTCTTAAAGTATGAAAAGTCTGACTTGAAGGATGGAAAGTTAATCTGCAATAGGATGCACTTCGAATTAAGTTTTATAAGGGTATAATTCCTACTGAAATCAAACTTTAAAGGGAGCTGAGTTGGGCCAACAGTAATAACTTTTGAAAATCCCTCCCTTCATTATGATGAAATTGCAGACACATGAGTGTATTGACTGTGTATTACTGTACCATTCAGGAATGGTAAAACAAATACTTTAAAATGTCCTGCTTTTCTATTTAAGATTGCACTTCCAAAGTAAAGCACAATTATTCTCAGATAACTGCAACCTTAAGTCTGCACCACAGACTACTAAAATCAGTCATGCTCAAAACTTATAGAAATAGCATTCCATTACATTGAACAGCCACCAGTGAGTTCAAGCAAAGTGGGTATGAGGTTGCATTATGAGCTGGCCCCTACTAAATTTACTTCGAAGTGCACTCCATTTCACATTCATTTTCCATGCACATCCAAAATTCTAGGTGTATACATTCTGTTGCTATGCACAGAGGGAAAACTACTTTCAAATTCAAAGCAAATGTGCTTTTCACCTCTCTCAAGAATTAGAAGTTCACACTCAGAGCACTGCATTATTAATTAAGAAATTATATAATTTATTTTCTTAACTTTAATGTTAAGATACCTTATTTGGAAAATACAAGGCTGCATACATTAGTATGTCCCATTACTGTAGAGGCTACACTGGAGACTCTTGCTAGGAAGGTTGGTAAAAAAAAAAAAAAGTACATCAGAAAATAATCTTGAAGATCTCACAGGGTGGTGTTTATCTGTTGAAAAGGAAAACATACTAGGAATTACTGATGTTTCCTTGCTTTCAAAAACAGCATTATGGAAAGACAACACAATTGTAGTCTATAATGTTTTTATCATAGTTGTCTATCTAGCAACAGAAAGGATGCAGAAAATGAGAGGAACTTGAATGAAGTGTTAAGCATTAATGTCAAAGATTTCTTTTGTGTTAAAAAAAAATCAGTACTAAAGTAACTTCCTCAGATGTGTATTTCTTAGACATTTGCCTTTTCAATATCCCTATTCTTTTAATTGTTAAGGATCACAGTTGTTGAAAATGCCCAGTGGGACATCTACAGTTCAAACAGATGATTGGCACCTTGCCAAAAATTACAGACTTTTTACCCTGGAATATTGTAGAAATTTTATTTCTGTGCATCTATCTTGTGTTAATATTACAGCAGTGAGTACTGACTTTGCATGTTTGTTTGTTTTTTACTGTGTTTTAAAATGGATTTTTATGTGATTTGAGCGCACATACATTGGGGCTGTTGAAAATTACAGGCCATTCAAAGCGACACAGAATTATTTCATCATTCCTTCATTCTTTATGCCCTCCACCCCTCTCAGGGTATGGGCCGCCAACAATAGATTGCCAGAGAATTCTGTCCTGGGCCATTCTTTCAAGTTGCCTTCATCTTCCAGGAAGTTGGTCTCTGAATTATCTATTGCTTGCGTTTCTGTAGCGGGTAAATTTTTACGGGATGGGGTTGCTAGCCCCACGCCCAACCCTCCTCCTTTTTCATCCGGGTTTGGGTCTGGCATTGGGGGAGTTACAGAATTATTTAGAGCTGCTTAAATGCTTTGACTCAACCAAGTATAAACTGATTATCTAATTTTGTAACTTGCTACTGTAAACTTTTTTGTTTAAACCCTTTTTGTGGTATCTATTTATCTAGATTTTTAGGATCCAGAGCCCATTGAGGTCAGTGAACCTTGCATCAGTCCCTTAATGTATGTCTGTTGCTTAACTGTACAGTGAGATAACACTTATCTACCTTACACTGGTGTTGTGAAGCTAAGTCCATAAATATTTATGAAGCTATTAGATTCTATGGTAGTGAAGGCCATTAGGAGCAGATAGAAACACTTTCTAAATATTATCATTCTTTTTTGTTGTTTTTACATTGCTAAACAATGCAGACAAAAATGTTTTAGTAAAAAAATAAATGGGGATGACAAAATATTGTCTCTCTCACCAACAAAAGTTGGTCCAATAAAAGATATTACCTTACCTATCATCTCTCTAATATCCTGGGACCGACACAGCTACCGCATCATAGCATAAAACACTCAAATAACATTTTGAACAAAAATAGTCCATTTCCTACTGTGACCAGAGTCCCGGGGGAGCCAACTGAAGTCACACAATTAGGTTGAACTGCGAAGAATGGGTCAGACAATCCCCAAAGCTGGTGGATATTCCAATACGTAGATTTACCAAGCCAGCTCAAAACAGCTTGTACAATACCTCACTGGTTACCCAGAAGCCAACAACACAGTTCCCTTAAAGCAACCCAGCCTTAGGCCTCAACCCAGATGCCCAAGTCAAATATGATGAGGATTACTGAAAATCTTATTCATCATATAAGAAAGTTCTACCAGTCCCAAAGGATCAGACACATTACCTCCCAGGTTAATGAATATTCCAGATCATACCCAAATACATGCTTATGCAAATTCTTATGAATTAAACTACGTGAATTAAACTTAAAAAAGAAAAGAGAGAGAGAGAGTATTGGTTAAAACATCAGTATACAAAAAGACATAAGTACAGTTCTTGAGATTAGATTCATAGTAGAGATGATGCACTTTGTAGTTGCAAAGAATTCTTTTAGAAATAGTCCATAGATTATAACCCAGTGTTCATATTCAGGGAGACCCAGTCAAGACTGGAGGTCTCAGCCTTATAGCTTAAGCTTCCCCTGCATGAAGCATCAAGCAAATCTGAGATTAAAAGCATCAGGACCCTATACAGCTCTAGGCCTTCTTTGACAGGTCAGAGTCCTTAGGCGAACAATAGGCAATGATGGGGATTTTGAAGTAGACCTATTTCCTAAGCATCACAGTAATTAGCTATACAAATTAACATAAGGCAATTTATCCATTAGGCAGTCTATCACAAACTTTAAAGAGACATATAGACAATGACATTATTTCACCTAAGATTCATCTAAATGTTAATATTCCCTTTTGATCTTTGAATCAGTAGCTATAGTGACAGACACGAACTGTCTGTTTACATGGCTAACATTTAACAAGATATGAGTACACACATACATTTAGTATCATCTTTAATTTCTAACAACATAGGTCTCAATTTCAAAGTTCTAGCTTATCTACCGTGGGAATGGCCCTGATTACCATTCACATACTTTTCTAACATGTTGCTAAAGGTTGAATCTGGGTTATTTATCCTGCAGAATACTTAGCCCTTTCAGGGCATATTTCACATTTTGTATAAGATTTGTTGCAATTATATAATGGTAGCAACAATGATTTGCATGGTAATATTTTAATTAGACAATGTCATACCTACTGTGTTCACATTAAAATAAAGCCATCACAGTTGGCACTAAAGCAGCGGTATCCAATAGAAATTCAATGCTAGCCACACTTGTAGTTTTGAATTTTTCTTATTAACCACATGATAAAAAAGCCACATGCATTAGCCACAATTCAGAAGCCTATTAGCCACATGTCGCTAGTGGTGAACATATTGGACACTTCTGCACTAAAGTGTAATTTTCTTGTAGTTAAAGCAAAGAGAATAAGGACAAGGTAATGGAGCTTGAACTACACTATCACCCTATCATTGGTGCCTCCAGAACATAATTGAGGCTCACCGGTGGGACAATGTGGGAAAGCCTACTCTGTTATTTTTTTAGTAGAAAAAAGTACAGAAAAGATAAGCTCATTCCTTTCATGAGCATTTCAACTAACTCAAAACAATTCAAAAATTAATGCAAGAAAAAAATTAGAAAGTACCTCAGATAAGAACAAGTTTAAATACTATTACTCAGCATTTGTCTGGTATTTTGCAACTTCAGAGTAGTGTACAAACACATAGTCTTACAACACAGCTGTGATATAGGTAAACATGAATTATGCCTATTTTGTATATGGAGAAACTGAGACAGAAAGGAGAAGTAACCCAAGGCTGTGCAATAAGAGACCCAGGATTAGAACTCAGGTTCTATAGACCATACTGCCACTTTAAAAAAACAAAAAATACAGCTATTTACCTACTGGTATGAAATATGGGACTTTGTTTTACACATTAATAAGTATGGAGTTTATTGTTTAAAAATAATCAAAAAGAAAATCAACTCAAAAATATTACCAAGTTGAATGAAAATATTCTTACCTCAAAAGGCAACCTAGAAAAGTACGAGACTTTTTTCTAAGCAGAAGAGAAAACTGAATGATTAAATCAAAAGTAAATAAATTTCAATATAACATCATTGTTGCTTTTATAATTCTTTTTTATAGAAATAACTGTAGTTAATGCTATCTGGAAGTGTCTTCTGCATGTCACACAAAGTGTGACTATAAATAGCAATGCTCTCCAGTAATATTACTGACCCTCTTTTTTTGTTGGTTGACTGATCACATTCTTTTTTTAGTTACTGATCCACAGCAAGATCCAGAGCAGGAGACAGGTGAACACCACAACTGTTCCAACTGACCTCACTTTCCTAAATGTATTGTTCCTGAATGTGAATGTCATTAAAGTAGCTGGCATAAGCCAGTCATATTTTTCAGTTAGAGCCTGATCATGTAAAATGTTACTCACCTGAGTAGTTTTTAGTGAGTAGTCCTGACTACTAGTGAGTAGTTATACTGACTTCAGTGACACTATTCATGTGAGTAACAATTTACAAGAGTGGCCTCTTAGGCCTGATCCAAAGCCCACTGAAGTAAAAGGGAATTAGATCCTTAGGGAAAACTCTCCTTTGCCATGTGGGAGTCCTAGTTTGGGCAGATCTTGTAACCTGTTGGTCTGGTAGCAAAACACTGATGTAAGGCACTTAATTTTCAATGGGTATGAGTCACTCTTCAGTGCCCCTTGGCAACTGGTTTTACAATATAAGCATATTACAGCATTAGAATAGAAAATAGAATAGTGAGGGTTCCGGGCACATAGGTCATGTCAATTTATTTTGGAAGGAAAATGGGGCTAAATAGATACATTGCAAACTGAAATCTGTGTGAACCTATCTCTAAGGATACATTTGAGAATGGGAAAATATATACTTTCTTACCTCAGAACATTTTAGGAACAGGAAATAGCATCTGGTCTAACATTCGCTGTTCCTTTTTCTTTTATCCTGACCTTTTTACTTTATCATCAGTCCCCTCATTCTCATGTGTTTCTTAGCATTTGGATCTGTCTGTACTGCAAAGTTTTCCCAGTGGAGGCCCCGTGCTTTTAATATGATCGGGTCCAATCCATTTTACGACATATTTGGGGCAATCCAAACTCTTACTGCCTTTACATGTATAGACTAGGAAGCAAATCCAAAAGGGGCAGTTAAAAGATTCCCCCTGTAGATGTGAATCTCTGGGTGGTATAAAGAAAGTCTAGCCAGCTCTGAACAATCTGTTTCCCCCCACCAAACAGCCAGAGCATTCCGTGTTCCAGTAATACAAAGCTTTTGCTCTTGGGACAAGTTAGATTACTTCTGAGGTTGTTTAACTTCTGCCAGGGGCTGAATCAATCCCAAGCCTCCCACTGGATTGAGAAAACCCTGATGTCCCTTTCCCTCCTAATGTATGCCCTGAGAATAACTGAGGATCTGGTGCTATAACATGGTTACACTAGTTCAATACTAGTTCAATCCACCATGATTTCAACAGCTTCCACCCCACCATCCACCTCAGCCTGGATCAGTCTACACAGGAGGTCCACTTCCTGGACACCACGGTGCAAATTAATGACGGCCACATCAACACCACCCTATACCGAAAACCTACTGACAGCTACGCCTACCTTCATGCCACCAGCTTCCACCCCGGGCACACCACACGATCCATTGTCTACAGCCAAGCACTGAGGTTCAATCGTATTTGCTCCAACCCCTCAGACAGAGACCAACACCTACAAGATCTCCACCAAGCTTCCTCAAAACTACAATACCCGCACAAGGAAATAAGGACACAGATCAACAGAGCCAGATGTGTACCCAGAAGCCTGCTGCTGCAAGACAAGCCCAAGAAAGAAAACAACAGAACTCCACTGGCCATCACCTACAGTCCTCAGTTAAAGCCTCTCCAACGCATCATCAGTGATCTACAGCCCATCCTGGACAACAATCCCTCACTTTCACAGGCCTTGGGAGGCAGGCCAGTCCTGGCCTACAGACAACCTGCCAACCTCAAGCATATTCTCACCAGCAACAGCACACCGTGCCATAATAACTCTAACTCAGGAACCAATCCATGCAATAAACCTCGATGCCAACTCTGCCCACACATCTACACCAGCAACACCATCACAGGACCAAACCAGATCAGCCACACCATCACTGGTTCATTCACCTGCACATCTACTAATGTAATATACGCCATTATGTGCCAGCAATGTCCCTCTGCTATGTACATTGGCCAAACTGGACAGTCCCTACGAAAAAGGATAAATGGACACAAATCAGATATCAGGAATGGCAATATTCAAAAACCTGTAGGAGAGCACTTCAACCTCACTGGACACACCATAGAAGATTTAAAGGTCAGCATTTTGCAGCAAAAAAACTACAAGTCCAGATTGCAAAGAGAGACTGCAGAGCTGCAATTCATTTGCAAATTTGACACAATCAATTTGGGACTGAATAGAGATTTTGAGTGGCTAGCTAACTACAAAAGCAGCTTCTCTTCTCTCGCTATTCACACCTCCAGTTCAACTGCTAGAGGAACACCTCACCCTCCCTGATTAGAGATAACAAGCTGGTTCAGCCTGATTGGACTAACCTTGTTATCTCCCACCTGGTTCTTGCCTACCTATTTATACCTGCCCCTGGATACTTCCACTGCATGCATCCGACGAAGTGGGTATTAGCCCACGAAAGCTTATGCTCTAAAAAAATTTTAGTTAGTCTTTAAGGTGCCACAGGACTCTTTGTCACTAGTTCAATACTGCTCACACACACACAGAAAAACCTGCTATAATATGTTGGGGCCCTGACAGTAAATTTTGCTGTGTTGACACAGGCCCTTCTTGTGCAGCACTTCTGTTTGAGACTACTTACATCAAGTTTTCTAATGTACTTGATGCTCCCAAGATGCTGAACTCCTTATTGGTGATAAAATATATTACTATTGTATTTATGGACTTCTTTTTATAATCTTGAAAAGCTATGTAAAAGCTACCTCAAAGTCACCCACCTTTTTTCCAGTGAGATGTCATTAATGAAATATTAGTTAAAGAAAACTGCTGGGTCTTCCCATTATGATTCTATAGGCTCTCCTTTTGGCAGAAGCAAAAACAGGAAATATTTAATCACACAAGTTATGAAGCCAGGAGACTGACTTGCAAATACTTTAAAAAAATTTCTATTTATAGTAAAGAGCATATTTTCCTCTAAATTCTTGTTTATTCTGAGTTACAAATATTTTTAAAATACATTTTTCCGATATGCTACAAGATACCGGACAAGATTCACAGAATAGGCTTGTGTTTATGTTTTGTTAATAATTTTCATGTTCCAAACCAACAAGAGTCTGATTCCGTTCCAAGGGGAAACATGATGTTCAACAGCAGTTTAATTAATTGTTTTGACAGAGTGAAATAAACCATGTCCACTCTTAGTAATGAGACATTTGGCAAAAAGTATCACATCACAAGAACAATAGCAGCAGATTGTCATTACAGTCCACAAAATTCTTTAACCTCTATGCAATATCCCTTTAAACAATGGAGGGGAAGCTAGGATTACATTTCTTCCCTGGCTAACTGATTTTTTCCCTAACATTTTAGGTTTATAGAGTTTAGAGGGATTTCACTACTTTTGGGAAAGAATTAATTTAAGTAGTATTTTTGAAGTTGGTGATCTTTTTTTACATCTTGTTACTAGAAACACTTAAATGCTTAGCTGATTTTTTTTTATGTAGATTTAGATGTACAGAAATACTTTCTGGACTAAACTATTTTTAAAATATATTAGAAGATCATAACAACATCATTTAGTGATATCTGTGAAAGCAGTGTTGTATCTATGTAACACGATCTAAATTTTTATGGCAGTCAGGAAATATGGTTGGGTGCCTTTTTTATATTTTGTTTAATTAGCACTCTCTGGCATTTATAGATTGTATGCCACATCGTATGTAAACTATGTGGTGTTTGATTCTGACGCAAGATAGCAAAGCAGCAATGGAAAGAAAATTGGCAAATTTGTATTCTTAAGTAATTAGTTATATGTTACTTGATGCTCAATGCTAAAATAAATGAGAATAGATTACAATAGGTGAGGAAATGAATAGATCAGGACTGTGTATTATCTAACATGAATACCCATAGTGAAGGCTATGTAAGAAATTATAGTGGGATTTTACTTGAATTTTATATGCAACAACTTTGATGATCTCTCTCAATACTCTACAATAACAATCAAATTGTCTTGTTGCTGCTTCTTTTAGAGGGGATGGAAAACAAAATGGGAAATTAATGTCAGGAGACAGAAGCACAAGAGCAGCCCTGTAAAATCACCTTCAGTTTCTATGTGATATAGAGTTCTAGTTATGGGGGGAAAAAAACAAAACAGGAAAATTGGGATTCTTGCAAAGATACAATTTAAAGCCACAAATGTTGCCAAATTGACCTTCAAATATTTGTGCTTAGACATCAGACCAGTTGCAGCTCTCTCCTCAAAAAGATTGTTTCTATAATAATACACCAGTGTAAGCTATTACAAAAATAATGTAGCTCTTCTGGACTAAGAGGGAAACATAGACTGCCACTCAGTAATTGAAAACTAATTTTGTCCTTTACCAACTTAAATAACAAACATGCACTTTCAGATTTACAGATTTCTCTCTAAACCAGATTCTAAATCAGTAACAAAAATACACATCCAAGAGTCAAAGGCCTGGAACATTAAGCTGCTTTGACATTCAGTACAATCTGACAAATGTTAAACACTGTATATAGTACACCAGGTCTTTCACAACAACATATATACCATTTCTCATAAAATAGCATTTTACACATCTGGGTATTTTTTCAAAATGCCCCTGTTGTCCCATTGAAAAGATTATGTATGCTGTCAAGCGAGAAGAGGTCAAAAGAAGACATGATATATTAACAGCCATGTATTTAAAATATACTGGAATGCCTTAAGTAACTCAAAGGAGTAGTTTCAGAGAACAGCTTCAAATCCCTTGGTCTTCCCTGCACACGCATTTGGACAAGAGAGAAAACATTATTAACTCAATAGTTGTGGACTTTCCAGTCTATTGCTTATTATACATTTAAAGTAACATTGAATTGTCTGCTTGAAGATTTAAAACTATTATTTAATTTGTTTTGGAGCATTACAAATACTTTGCGTACATGTACATAATGTTTTAGTATTGAGGTTATTAGTTTGTTTTATATGTTCCATTAATAAATTAAAAATTAATACAACACTTTTTTTAAAAGGCAGGATCTTGCAAGCAGGCTTTACTGAATGTAGTTAGTAAGTGGAAACATCGCTTGGATAGTGGCCTCAATGGGAGATTTGCATCTGAAAGTACTGAAGGTTTCCCCATACTACAGATGTTCCACATTGAAGCAATGGGTCAGTTTTCAGCAGTTTTCATGGCAACAGCTATGAGAAATGCACACATAATTCTACATGCAGTAGAGAATTGTGAATCTGCCCAATATGTAACACAGGGAATCCTTTTTCTTATTTGTCATTTCTCCTCTTCTCTTTACGCTTCTCATACAAACCCTCTCATCACTCTAGACATCCTGCTTCCTGATGGGTTTTTGATGACACAACAAGGATTACTCTTATCTTTAACATTATTAGCCATTAACTGTAGAAAATTTCTGAATGAGCCAGTGGATTAACAGTAATGTGGTTTGAGCCAAATTCAGATACTATATAATTTATATAGAGATTTTAGTAAGGCTTTTCATACAGTCCCACATAACATTCCCATAAGCAAACTAGGGAAATGTGGTCTAGATGAAATAACTGTAAGGTGGGTGAAAAACTGGTTCAGAGACGCTACTCAGAGTAGTTATCAATGATTTTCAGTTAAACTGGGGGAACCTCACAAAGGTCTCTTCTGGGTCTGGTAGTATTCAATATTTTCATTAATGTCTTGGGTAATGGAGTGGAGAACATGCTTATAAAATCTGCAGATGACACCAAGTTGGGTGGGGTTGTAAACACTTTAGAGGATAGGATTAGAATTCAGAACAATCCTTGACACTTGGAGAATTGGTCTGAAATCAACATGATAACATTCAGTAAAGATAAGTGCCAAGTACTATACTTAGGAAGAAAAATTTAAATGTTTGAATACAAAATTGTGAATAATTGGCGAGATGAAAAGGATCTGAAGGTTTTAGTGGATCACAAAGTGAATGGGAATCAACAAGATAATGTACTTGCAAAAAAGAAAAGACTAATATCATTCTAGGGTGTATTAACAGGCGTGTTGTCTGTAAGACCTGGGCAGCAATTGTTCTGCTCTACTTGGTAGTGGCGAGGTCTCAGGTAAAGTACTTTGTCCATTTCTGGGGACCACACTTCAAGAAAGAAGTGGACAAATTGGAGAGTCCAGAGGAGACCAACAAAAATTATAAAAGGTTTAGAAAACCTGACCCATGAGGAAAGGTTAAAAAAACTGGACATGTTTCGTCTTGAGAAAAGATGAGGGGTGAGAGGACTGATAACAGTCTTCAAATATGTTAAGGGTTGTTACAAAGAGGACAATTCTTCGCCATGGCCACTGACGGTAGGACAAGTGGTAATCGACTTAATTTGCAGCAAGGGAGATTTAGGTTAGATATTGGGAAAAACTTTCTAACTAAACTGGAATAGGCTTCCATGGGAGTTCTGGAATTTCTGTCACTGGAGGTTTTTAAGAACAGGTTAGACAAACACCTTTTAGGGAGGGTCTAAATATACTTGGGCCTATGTCAGCATAGGCAACTGAACTAGATGACCTCTCACGGTGCCTTTCATCCCTACATTTCTATGATCCTATGATAACTCAAGTCTCTTAATTTCTTAGGTGAGACAGTAGCATTATCTGTCTACAAAAGGGGGTTAGTAGATAGCTCTTCATCATATAAACAACCTGGCAATATTAATTATATGTTTATTATTAGTAGTAGTAGTATTTATTTGTATAAGAATAGCACCTAGGAATCCCAGTCATGGACAAGGACTCTATGCTACTATGTGCTGTACAAAAAGATGGCTTCTGCCCCCAAAAAGCTTACAATTTAAGTAAAAAACAAGAGATGGATATAGGAAGATAGATGGGAGAGTACAAGGAATGAATCAATGAGGCAATACTGGTCAGCATAATAGTTAGTTGTGGTATCAGCACACCAGAACACTAACTGTCTCACAAGTCCTTAAGACCAGAAGGTAGAGTGTTTGCCTGCTCCAGTATTTAGTATTTTATGGATTGTATTTAGTATTTTATGGATCTCTAATTTTTTTCTTTCCCTGAACGATGAAATAAAAACACCAGGAACCTTAGAGAAATGTGCAACACTGATTTTACTGGGAATAAAATTTTGCACTGACATCAGTGGGAGTTTTACCATTGACTTCAATGGCGTCAGTATTTCACCTGTTGCCTCCTTTTTCACTATAAACAGACTTTCCATTCTGACACTGATCATAGGTAAATGCTTGAAAAATATACCAGACACTCTCAACCCTTAGCATTAAACCCACTATCCCAGGTGTGGGAAAACCTTTTGGCTCGAGGGTCACATTGGGGTTACAAAATTGTATAGAGGATGGGGTAGGGAAGGCTGTGCCTCCCTAAAAAGCCTGGCCCTGCCCCCTATTGACCTCCACCCACTTCCTGCCCCCCCTCAGAACTCCCAACCCCCACCTTGTCCCCTGTATGCCCCTTCCAGAGACCCCCCACCCTTAGCCTCCCTGCTCCTTGTCCCCTGACCACCCTCTCCTGAGACCGCCTATCCCAACTGCCCCTCCAGGACCCCACCCCTATCCAGACCCCTGCTCCCTGTCCCCTGACTGCCTCCGGGACTCTCTGCCCCTTACCAACCCCCCCAGTCCTGGCCTCCTTACCATGCTGTTCAGAGCAGCGTGTCTGGCAGCCCCGTCCCCTTACTATGCTGCTCAGAGCAGCAGGAGCTCAGGCTCTGCAAGAGCCAGCCATGCCACTGCAGCGCTGCCCAGGAGCTGCAGGCCACAGTGCTGGCAGCGATCTGAAGCTGCGGGGGAGGGAGGTAGTTCAGGGGCTGGGCAAGACGGTCCCACGGGCCAAATGTGGCCTGCGAGCCACAGTTTGCCCACCTCTGCACTAACCAAAGAATAAAATGATGGCCCCTAACAGCGACCATCTACTTACAAGTGGGCAGGGGGATTTTTCAGCCCTGATCATGGCTGTTATTAACTCCAAAAGTTCCATACACATTCAGATGGTTGGCAGAAGCAGGAATTTGGCAGCCGCTAGGCAGCAATTCTGCAGACCTAGAAAAGAAATAAGAAAAATAATATAAACATACACATTCCCTGAAATTGCAACTACAAATACCTATTTGGGATCCCAGCTGCATTTAATAGGGTAGACTCAATGTTTCCATTCACCTTTAGCAGTCACAAAGACCATGAAGCTCTCTCCAAATTGGTATTATAACAACTACTGACTTATTAGTTTTTCTTTTAAAATACAAAAATCTTTGTCAATAATTACTCACATTTACCAATCTTATCAAATGTTATTCTGAGTATTTAATTGCATTTCTTCAATACTCACAGAGAGAATTCATCTACTGTATTAGAATCTAATAAGTACTTCACAGCAGGGCATGTGTCTCTTCATCCATCTTTTATGAAATAGTTGTATCTATTGCATACTGTGTGAAAGGTTGATTTATCTTCTCATTAACAGGTTTTTAGATTAGAATAGCATATTGCTGAGCGGATGACGGTGAAAAGCTCCAGTTAAATGTTTAGCAGTAGCTACTTTAACACCTGTCTACTTCAATTTCAACCTCAAAATACTATGTTTTAATTGAAATATAGTGGGGAAATGCATACTTAATGCTTACAAACATGTACTTTTTAGTTATGTTCCTGGTATTTTAAAAATAATTTTATCAGTATCAGGGTAGTTGTTTGCAGACGCATTCTTATTGTTAATGAATGAGTATTACTGCTCCCCTGTTGCCTCATAAATTTAAGCTGCTATCTAGATATAAGTACTTGTCTACTTGTTTTAAAAATATTTTCAGCATAAGGTCCTGATCTTGCAAAGAGATCCACAGAGTGGCAATTCTGAACTTTTGAGTGCTTGCTTTAGCAATCTTAGTAATGTCCTTTTACTACAGATTTTCTGTGTGTAATTATAATAATGTAATTATTGTATTGACACTCACTGAATGATTCCAGAATTGAAATTATTAGCTTCCATTATGGGGTTATTTTTGACACAATCTCCCCTCTGACTTTCTGACAAAGATATCTTTCCATAATATTTCTTATGTAGTTTCTTCTCTGGTAGTTTTGTTGTTTTTTTTTCAATTTCGGGTTAATCGGATAAACTGTTTTGGGGTTATGAGGTTTCAAAAGGGATGTGTTTTCACTTTTTGAATATTTTTCTACCTTTTTCATTTAACTCAATACAGACTAGATTTAGCTTAACAAAGTTAACCTTGGTTTTCACACTAAACCCCAATGGTGCACAGAGGACAAATCGGAGTACAAAAGCTATGGTTATTAGAAGCAATCTGTGTGGGGATTAAAACTTGAGCTGGTCAAAAGTTGGACTTTCTGTTCTATGGGAAATTCTAATATTTCAAAACTTCCTTTTATCCAGAATTGGAATGGAAAGTAAAAACTTTGAAGTTCCCCACAAAAAAAGTTTGAAAATACTTGTTTTGGAAATTTGGAACATTTCCAACCAGCTCTACTTATAACTTCTCTGAGAAAGCTGGAAAGTGTTACAAACTTTGTTTTATCTAATCTATGTTTTAATTAAAAAAAAAAACATGCCAGAGAGTCCAAGGAATGAGACAATGCTGAATCCCATTCAGAACAAGGGAAGCTGAAGGACACACAGGCCCATTATGACTGGACCCAACCACAATAGCCTAGCAAGTGTTCGACTCAAGCTCAGGGAGCTCTACCAAGGCTGAGACACATATTGGAAAAAGGTGGGAGGCAATTTATTGACCAGTCATTGGTATTTTTACTACAATGACAGCTAGACGTGGATTACCCTCTTTTAGGATCTCTGGCCCAGTTCCTTTGGCTCCTAACTTCCATTTAAATCAATGGAAGTAGGAAGACTAAATACCTTTGAGGTTCTAGGCTTCTCTTCCCTGCATTCCTTTGTGGGCCTGACCCTTTAAATTTTTCAGAGCCAAGCAGCCGCAATCTTAATGTGGCTATTTTGAAAAAGGTTGCTTTACCTTTCGCTATTTCTGCTCATATGTATTTTCACCTTGAGTTTGCTTTCCCCCTGTCTTCTCAAGTACAATGTAAGTAAAATCTATTTATTCATGTCTGAATATTGTGACATCATAGCAGAATTTTCAGAAGCCGTCTGGATCCATTGCTAAAGTCCCACACTCAGCAGCTGACCTCCCAGTGGTCAAAAGTCATGTATCTATCTCCTTGCTGGTCATTCCCTTTTGTTAATTCACTACCATTTCTTCCATGATAATTTCTGAGTTTATTCCCATGTACACCTGAAGTGATCATATTCTCAAGGAAGAGAAATTTAAGACAGAAGAGGGTTTATTATATATTTTAAAAGTATATGCTGTATATTAGCTAAACAAAATCCAGAATAGATTAACTGGATTCATCACTTTGCAGTGGATATATCACAAACTAATTTTACTAAAATTCAGTAGTAATATTCATCTCCGACATACTGCTTTCATCCCTATATCTCAAAGCAGTTGCTGACCAAACAGGAAATGAAATTCAAAATTTCCTGGGGCTTTTCCTGTGTACCTGGCTAGTGCATCTGAGTTGAAAATGCTGTCCAGAATGGTCACATTGGAGCACTCTGGTGATAGCTCCCGGAGGCCAGTACGTCGAATTGTGTCTCCACTACTCCAAATTTGACCCAACAAGGTCAATTTTAGCCCTACTCCCCACTCCGGAGAGGAGTCCAGCAGTCGATTTTAAGAGCCCTTTTGATAGATGGGTAAATAGGTAGATAGGTTGGTTGGGTAGATAGGTAGATGGGTAGATAGGTAGATAGATTGGTTGTGTAGATACATTGATTATAAAATCAACCTAACATGGCTAAATTGGACCTAACCTTATAGTGTAGACCAGGACTGGGGATAGAACACAACTTTCTACTTCCCTGCCTGATGCCCTCTATACTGTCTCAGTTGAATGGAAAGTAGGGGGAAATGAACAAAGGTTACCAAAAATACAATACATACTTTATAAACAGTATACTGTGGAATTAATCTTATTTCCATGGATGGTGATTTATCCATATTTGTTAGCAGATCTTCACATCATGAGAGGACTATATATCCTTGTACTGTTACTTTGTATTCATGCCCCAAATCCAGAAAATGCAATACTTTTTTTATCTTAATTATACATACAAAAATTCCCTTGTTAGATGAAAGAGCTAATAATGAGTGCAAGTAATATTAGTTGGATGTATTATTGTTCTTTGCTTTGAGAGGATGTACATTTAATCTATTTGCTTCATTTTGATGCAGAAAAAACAATGCAGAACTGAAACCAGAGTAATCAACTCTGACAGGAAAAAGACATTAATAGGAGCAAGCAATGAAAAAATAAACTGGAGATCTAAGTAATGGCTAATCAACCTAAGAGGATTTACCTAATTAATCCTGTGTTGCAGAGCTATCCAGATTGTTTCTCATTCTACTCCATATGTAACTATTTATTACTTACTGTTAGCTTTCTAGAAAGAACTAAAACATCTTGTAACAAGGAAGACTACGTTACCTATTTTTGAACTGCTTTATTGTTCTACTGCTAGTCCCCAATTAGGTAGTCCCAATACTGCTACTGTACAGTTAAAATATTTCCAGAATTTAAAACATTTTGCAATCATACTTAATCATAGTCCAACTGAAAAGTCAAGAAAAATAATAATTTGGAAGTAATCTCTTTTTATAATATTACATGTTTTCTTTAAAGAAATTGTGAATGAAAACAATAGTTAATTACCAGAAGGCAAGATTGCGTGGAATAGACACAGTTGCAAAATCTAGTCCTTATAAAAGAAATTTTAACTGTGGTTGATTTTTTTTTGTTTTGTTTTGTTTTTTCCTTTACATGGTTGCATCATTTGCTGAACATAATCTCACAAAAAGTATGTTGTAAGAAAAAAATGCAAACAGTTAATGTTTAAAGAACATCATTTTTTGATAAATTTTAAATATCTTACAAAGAAGTTTCAGAATGTGGCAGATGTGTGTCATGTATACTTTTACAGTCTAAGTAAAGCAACCATATGAAGAGATTTTAAAAAATAGATTAAGTGTTTTTAACCTTGCCTACACTAGCCAGCTGAAGGCTTTAAATAATTTAATCCTTACAGCAACTGCCAGTCCCAACTGGAATACTGAAACAAGGCCTGAATTCAGTTTGAAACCCAACAGGTGCAGTCTAATAGTGCTTCCTTAATTCAGCTACTGATCTGAGTTTATGCTTGTGGAGGACACTATATTCTTAAATTCACCAGGGCATTAATTAAATTAGTCTAAGTGCCTTATGTTTTGTCCCATCTTCCACTATCAAATTTACCTCAAACACTACTCTATTTTCTCCCCCCCCCCATTCCTTTAAATGCTTGGTTTTCATGCCAGATGCAATGCAAATAGCTTTAAAAAGCTTTTTAATGTAAATATAGTTTTATAATTCTATGCCATTTTGATGAATTGTGGCTATATCTGTAGAAAATATGAATTCTGGTTCATATTGTGAAAAAATGCTGTTTTGTGAATGCCTATATGTATGTGGTTCCACTATTGCTGAGAGGTCCTATACAGTACTGAAAGAGAAAGACACTGGAGTGGTGTTTAGGAGTCATAAACAATGGGTGAGCTCCATCCTTAGAAAACTAGCTTTACCTTAACTCCTCCGAAGAGATGGAAAAGGCAGGAATGGTGAAAAGTTATCTAAAAGACAGAACAAAGGAAGCTGGGGCAGGGGATTTGGGGGAAGATGTTACATAGTAATTAAACTCATGCTCTCAGGGCAGCCTGCAAATGTACCCCATCTCAGTTTCCCTCAGTTCCTGGCATGAACTCAGAACAGCCTTCAGAGTACATGAACAGCCCTTTTTTGAGAAGCCTTTTTTTCTTTTTTTTACCAAAATCACCACTACCATAAACCAGAATCCCGCCCCCAGTACAATCCAAACAGAACATTCATCCTCACATCCAACATCTCTCACCAAACCCCATCTCGGGTACAGGTCTGGCATATCTCTCATCATGGTTCAGCTCAGCTGAGGTATCTCTGACCATGGCTCATCCCAGCTCCTCTACCTGGGATCTTCCACCACCCTATTTCCTTCCCACTTATGGTTCCAGGCAGCTCTTGCCTGGAGACACCTGCCAGATCAACCTTTCATCATTCCCAGCCTTCAGCCCTCTCTAGTCCTCCAACTTCAGGTCTATAGCTCAGATAGCCAGCAAGCATCTCCCTCTCCAGCTCTCAGCCTCCAGCCCTCTCCAGCCCAGCTGTGGTGTTCTAGCTTGGGCTGCCACTCAGGTGGACATCACTTGGTGCTAGGCACACAATCCTTTTGTACCTTCCTCCCATTGTCAGGCAGATTATTCCGAGTCATGTGACTATTTCCTGCTACAAGTTCCCACCAAACTTCAGAAAGACCGCCAACTGGGCGGTAAATAAAGGGGACTAACATGGAAGGCAAACAACAACTCAGGCAAAATAAAATGATGAAACCAGCCAAAATAGTGAAATTGGCCCTACTGAGAGAGAAGAAATCCTCTGGCTGCAGTGGGCCTGCCATCTGAATGGGAAGCTGATCCACTAACAGGTATTCTTTATCATAATACTATTCAGTTTATTTGGAAGGAAACTAGCCTGATGCATTACTGAAGTATGTTGTGCCCCCTGCAAGAGTCTAACATCAATTTCCAACTAGGAGAACCACCATCCTTTAGCAAGGTGCCTGTCGCTGAGTCATTCACCCATTCATTACCTTGTGTGTGGGGGGGATTTATTTTACCTAAACTTGTTTTAAATCTAGTTCCCCACTGAGTTCTCTTGCTGCTGAGCAGGAGCAGGATCTCTGTGCCATTGAACGAGCCTGCTATCCTGTCAAGGTGAGAAGTACAAGGTAAGATTTCATCATAGGCGTGCGTGAACTACCGGCTGGGAGAGGCTAGCCCCAGCCCTGCCCTCTCTGTCTGAGGCCTCACCCCTTCTATTCCCCACCAGCCCAGAACCCTCCCCACTGCTGCTACTGGCTCCAAGCCCCGCCCCAGGCTAGCGCCCCCAGCCCTGGAGCACCAGGAAGGTGGGCGGGCGGTGCTGCTGCAGCCCCCCCAGCTCTGTCTGGAGCACACAAGGACTGGAAGTTGGCACTGCACACATGTCAAGAGGTTATGTTGTTATGTTGTATGTGAGTCTTACTGTTGTATGTGAGTCTTATGTTGTATGTGAGTCTTACTGTTGAGCCTATGATGTATGAATATGAAGTTGGCACTGCACACATGTCAAGAGGTTATGTTGTATGTGAGTCTTACTGTTGTATGTGAGTCTTATGTTGTATGTGAGTCTTACTGTTGAGCCTATGTGAGTTTTACTGTTATGTATGAATATGATGTTTGCCTCAGTTTCCCTGTGTGCTGCACCAATACCTCGGTGGTGGTAATAGAGGTGTGTGATTTTGGCTGAGATCTCTAGGGCAGATGAAGCTGCTCCAGTTGCCTGCATATATTCTATCACTGATGCCCTTCGTAACCTGAGACCCAGGAGGGGAATGCAACCAGGTGACAACCAGGTGACTCTTTGCCCAGGAAGAGAGACAAAGAGGAGAAGCAACGGGGGTGTCTTAAGTCAGGTCGCTGGAATCTGGCAGTCTGCTTGGAGGGACTGGAAGAGGGGGAGTCCAGGCCACCTGACTCCCCGAGATGTACTTGGCTGAAAGTCAGAGTTCTGTGCTAACAAGTTCTGTTCTACGTTGTGTTCCTGTCAACTAATAAACCTTCAATTTTACATTGGCTGAGAGTCACATCTGACTGCAGAGTTGGGGTGGAGTCCCAAGTAGACTCACTGCAGGAAGCACATGGTGTGGAAGAGGATGCTAAATGCTCGAATGTCAGACCCAGGAAGGTTGAAGCTGTGTAAGCTTCTTGCCCTGGTGACAGTATGCTCAGAGAGCGGAGTCATGCTCCCCCAGAGTCCTGACTGGCTAAATACGGAGTAGTTTCAGAGCATCACCCCGGTGACTCCGTGACAAGGCTGAACCACCAATACACAGATGCTTGCAAATCAGGGTGAGATACTAAAATAGAGTGAGTTGGTGTAGCAGCTATTCATGTTATAATATAAACAGAATAGCTGCAGTGACACTCTAGGATTATCAAGAGTCCAAACTCCAAAAGTATACGCCTCTATCAGCTTAAGAAAAACTATTTTTCAGTACAAATCGCTCCATAGACAACCTTAAAGGAGAAGGTAAGTTCTGTTCCTAGCAGCTAGGTTGCAAAGATATCTGGTTTCTTCAAGTTTTCTCAAACCCCTTTCCACGGGGCTTCTGTTATGAAGAGTCCAGAACTTCCCATCAGGCTTTCAGCGGGTGCAACCCCAGCTGGAGAAGTTTGGCCTTAATAAAAAAATGCTTTCAAGGCAAAATACGTTCAAGGCTTTTCTCTGCATCTTTATTCAGGATCTTCCTCTTAGATCCCTCTCTCCCATATCACCTCCCCAGAATCTCCGTTAGCCAAGTTCTAAGGACATGAAATAGACTTTGTGGATGAGCACTGCTTTTTTTATACTTACAGTCCTCCAATATTCTGCTGGCATTTGGTATTGGTGTAAGTGATTTAAATGGACTGCCCAGTATGTAAAGGTGTATGATCTGCCCAGGGAATGAAGCATTCAAAACACCAGAAGTACCACCCCTGGTTTTTCTGAGAAATGTATCTTGTATTTAAGGTAAGAACATTATCTTTGGATTGAGTAGCAAGTGTAGGACTGTAGTTTATTTTAGTTAAAAAGGAGGAATCAGACTTTTCATTCAGCTGTCTGTGTGCCTAATGGAGGGACACTACTAACTATTCTCTGGTTACCGTGTGGTGTGTTGCCACAATTTAAGATACCTGAGACTGCCAGATGATGCACTGAACACATGAGGAAATAAGAAGGAAGGCACAAACATGTGAGTTAGTTAGTATTACCAACATAAATAATAGCAGTAATCACATATTGTTTGTGCAGTACCAAAAGTGTCTGGCTGCTTGTATAGACTGAAAGCTTTGCTGGGAGTTAGCCATCTAGTTAGGATAAAATAAGAACTGCCTTACTGCTGTATTATGACCCCAGTATTTTAATAAGAGATTATGACTTTACCTAGTGTACAGTCTGGATTGTTGAATAGCTGGATCCCCTCAATTCTCCAGCCTGGGTGCCTTTTACCCTGCTTTGCTGTGAGAGCACCTCTCCTGGTTTATTCACACACAGCCTCCGGCATGTAAATCACTCCAAAATATACTGTGTGAGTGCTATGGCCAGCCACTGTTGAGTTACACTGCAGAGCAACACCAGCAAATTCCCAATCCCACATTTGCCTCCAGAAATGTGCCTCCTTTACTGTCCAGCACAACATAAGCTCATTTTATTCATGGAAGATGATATGGACAAATCCTCTTATCCCAAATGGAGTTTCCCAAACACTTCAATCCAAGCACACTGTTGCTGATAAAACAATAAAACAAGTTTATTAAGTACAGAAGGTATTGGTGTGGGGTCTGGGCAGCTCTTACCTAAGGCGGGTCCCAGGAAATGGCTAGCAGGTCCCTATGGCCTCTAGCCATTCGTGGGACTAGGGAGGCTCCATGCACTGCCTGCACCCACAGGTAATGCCCCTGCAGCTCCCATTGGCCACACTTTGGAAAGAGTGATGGCCAGAAAGATAGGCTTGACATTGTGACCGAAGAAACTGTCTCCCATTTGATCCTACTGCAGGCAGTGAACCAGGCTTTTGAGCACGTTCTTAAGTGAACAAGACTGCAGCACAGGCAGACCTGACATTTTTATTCTAACAGGCATAAACCACAAGACCTGAATACTTGCTAAATGCAAAAAAGGGTAAAACTATGGACCTCAGCCCTCCGTTTGGGAAAAAACCCTTCGGCAGAGAGAGGCATTGTGGATGTTCCTGAGAAAAACTGAGACAGCTCCAGCAGATCAATGAACTAGACAGTTGAAGGGAAAGTTACATCCTGGCATAGTAGCAGGTGTGTATCCACAGTGTACCAAGGCATACTGGACTGGCACTAAACCTGAGGTGCTAAATAGCAAGTAGGAATGAAGCAGGAACCTGGTGTACTAGTGCAACAGACACTTTGGCTGTTGCATTAAATAGTGTCCATAGCACAAATCTCTGCACAGAGCACATAGGTGTTGGCTGATGCCCAGGAGAGGGTGGAGTGTGGTGTGCTGCATGCTTTGGCAATAGAGAAGAGTGGTGAGGTGGTATATGCAAGGGGGGAAGCAGTGAGGAGGCATGTGGTGTTGGTCCTTGTGTTGTCTTGTGGAGTCATAAGAAGGAAGCGCAGTCTAGACTCTTAGAAATAAGGCTCTGTTAAAGCCAAAACATAGTTACATAGGAGAGCTGTGTACTCCTCGCTGTGTATCTAATCAAGCTGCCACTAGTCTGCTTTCAACCAGTTCTCATAAGAATGTACTCTGCTCTTAAAGGCATGCTACATACTTCAAACAGCAGTGTCCCAGGAACTGGGAGGTGGTTGATTACAACAGGGAAACCATGTGTGGTAGGGTGACCACCTTTTCAAAAGGCGGACACGTGCAGGAGCCCTGCCCCCTGGCCCTGTTCCTCCTCTTCCCCTGAGGCCCCGCTCCTCTTCTCCCCTGCACCCTGGCCAGGCTGGAAGGTAGAGTTAGGCACTGGTAAGAACCACCCAGGGAGCTCAGGCCTTTGGCAGGTGGAGGGTCCAAGGCTCACTGCAGCAGCTTGGGCTACCTGGGAGCTCTTACTATTGCCCGGCTCTGGTTGGCTTCCAGCCTGGCCAGGGGGCCGGGCCTCAACAGAAAGGGGAGGAGCAGGAAGTGGGGCCTCATGGTGATGCAGGATAAGATTCACATCAGCCTCCCCAACCAGGAAGAGGCTGGTGCCGCCCCTGAGCCTCAAGCAGGCGCAGAGCGGCACAGCAGGGAATCTGGGACAATGCTGTCCTGGAGTCAGTCAGCCCGGGATTGGGACTAGAACTCTGCATTTTGGGACGGTTCCACCCTAACATGGGGAAATATCTGGTATTTGCTTTGGAGAAATGCAGTTTATTTGGTGGGATTGCTACAGGGGCGTTTGGTATTTACAGAGGAGAATGTAGAAGAGAGGTATGATTGTCACAGGGGATGTCTGGCTTTTCAATGCTTACTCCAAATTGCTTGGTGTTCTGCAGGTCATGAAGCAATGAATTAATTGCAGAGGAAGCCCTCTTTCTATTTACCAAAAAGGGAGGTTACTTTGCAAACTTAGCCTTGCATCGCCCTGATGATCATGCAGCCAAACCCCTCAGCTTCACATGAAGCATAACCTTGGGCTGGGCAAAGCCTTTGTGAGCCTCTGCCCTTGAGGGGAATTCCCAGACTCCAGCCTGTCTCTTTCCAAGCAGGCTCAAAGATTGACTCAAGGCACCACCTTCTGATAAACAGCTTGATTCCTGAAAATGCTACCTCATCCAGCAAGAAACACCAAACTTCAAACTGACTTTCACTTTCCCTTTTTGACTCTCAGCTGGACTCTCTTCTTTTCTAAATTCTAAACTCTCCCAGTAATCCCTGTCTCAGAATTTGGGTCTCTGGGTTCTAAACTCAGTATTGCCAACTTCAAAGAAAAAAGAGAAAGAGGTGACTTTCCCCAGCTTCAGGACTGCAGCTCCTGGGGAGAGATGGCCCTCCTTCCCAGACTCAGCACTGTGGCTGCTGTGGCAGGGGAGAGACCCCCACTCCTTCCCAGCTTGGGTAGTGCCGTGGCAGGGGAGAGACACCCCACGTAACTTATTACTAAGGGTTTTTTAATAGAGCGCTTTTATCCAAAGTGATTTACAATAGTTAGCTAAACATACAAACAACATTTGGAAAGATCATTACGTGGTCCACCAAGACCCTCAGCAATTTTCAAGTGGTCCACTAAAAAAGTTTGAGAACCACTGGCCTAGATAATACTTAGTCCTGCCATGAGTACAGGAGACTGGACTAGATGACCTCTTGAGGTCCTTCCAGACCTACAATTCTATGATTCTATGTCCCCACGTCCTTTGTGGCAATGTTTGTCCTTTGAGGTCAATGGAGGGCGAAGCTCCTGCTCTTCCCCAAGAATGGAACTGTGGTTGTCTGGCCCTAGTGTGGAGCACACAACTGGTGGGGCATGCTCTCCCCTTAGTCTCCTCTTTTCCAAGCTAAAAAGTCCTAGCCTCTTTAAACTCTCCTCATATGGAACCTGTTCCAAGCCCCTAATCATTTTAGTTGCCCTTCTCTGAACCATTTTTAATGGCAGTATATCCTTTCTGAGATGACGAGACCACATTTGTACACAGTATTCAAAATGTGGGTGCACCATGGATTTGTATAATGGCAATAAGATATTCTCCGTCTTATTCTCTATCCCTTTTTTAATGATTCCTAACATCCTGTTTGCTTTTTTGACTGCCGCTGCACACTGGATGGACGTCTTCAGAGAACTATCCACGATGACTCCAAGATCTTTTTCCTGATATAGGCTCCTATTACCCCTCGCCCCGCCTCACAATTTTTCACAGTTGCTGTCTGGTCATCCTAAGTGTATCAAGCCTTGGTTCAGGAACCAGTCCACTCTTTATACCATTGATTCCTATAGGAAAAGCAGTTTCGACTTACAACATTTCGACTTTCAACGCAATTCTGAGAAACGAATTGTGTCTCAAGTGCAAGGACTCCCCGTAATTTTTAAAAACAGGCAGATCTCAAAAAATAAACTCCCCAGTTCAGGGCTGGATTTGTATATTATACAGACATCCTATTTACATTGCTGCTGTCATGTGCTATGTGGCCTCTTAAAAAGTATAAAAACAGAATGAAAGAAATACAACTAGAACATTGTGCAGATGTATACTTGAGATTGATATATAGATATATGCATGCATTTAAACAAATACTTATAATGCATCCAGTTCGTCTCACTCAGTGTTTTGATTTTAGTATTAGTGATGTCTGATCAAACTTTTAATTGTCAGTGGAAAGCTAAAACCAGCCTTAGTAACCCTTGAATCAGAAGTCCTAGGTTTGAGTTTGACTAGAAGATTAAGAAAATATTTTATTATGAACATAAGAATGGCCATACTGGGTCCGACCAAAGGTCCATCCAGCCCAGTATTCTGTCTACTGACAGTGGTCAATGCCAGGTGCCCTGGAGTGAGTGAACCTAACAGGTAATGATCAAGCGATCTCTCTCCTAAGATCCATTACCACCCTCCGACAAACCGAGGCTCGGGACACCATTCCTTACCCTTTTGGTTAATAATAATCATTGCACATCATATTTAATGCCAATATCATTTTTTTCCCTTTATTTTTTGGTATTAAATTACTTTCTTATTCAGAGTTCTCACTTTACTGACATGGTAAAGCAATGTTCTCCCACCAGACTCAGAAGTGTTTGGAAATGGAGATACATAAAGTAATTTTGTATATGTCCTCAGTACATCTTTTCTCTTTATGACATTTCATTTTGCATTAGTAACTTTTATACAGAAATGCAGAACCAGGTAGGGCTGGAAAATAAGAAATATAACTCAGCATAACTCAGTCCAGAAATTCTCAGAACAGGTCTTCAATAGCAACATTAAAGCGCTACCGCAGCAGCGCTTTAATGTGGCTCTCCTAGCGCTATAAAAAAAACACCTCCACAAAGGGAATAGCTCCCAGCGCTGATGTACTGTCTACTCTGACACTTTACAGAGCTGAAAATTACAGTGCTCAAGGCGGTGTTTTTTCACACTTCTGAGCAAGAAAGTTGCAGCACTGTAAAGTGCCAGTGTAGACAAGCCTTCAGTGAACTTGTGAATGACAGTAGCCAAAAGAAGGCAATAGGACCCACTGTAGAAAATACGGGGCAATACCGTATGCGTAGTAGTAAAAGACAGTATTGTATAGAAACATTAAAAAGGTGCTGTGAAATGCTGCATGAATCAGATAGAGATACAGGATAAGAGGCTCATTTCTGGAGACACAAGAGGGTTGATCACAGAACTATCTGGGAAAAAGATTTTGAGTCAGATTAGCTCCAGGATCTTTTAACTGTGATGAATCACACAACCCCTCACCTACAAACCCATTATCTTTCACTTATTGAAACACAACTGCCTCCTTTGTTTATTGATAAGTAATTAACCTTGACACCATTATAGGCTCTGTTCTTCTGCCCATCACATACAACTTGTGCCATCATTAGATATTTATTGCTCTCTCTATAAAAGTTTAGGATTTTTTTTCATGTACTTCAGATGTTTTGCATTAAAGTTTTGTGAGGTTGTTGCTTGAACAAGGCCCAATCTACATCATAACTTCTATGGGTTCAATCACCCTTGTTGTGCCATTAATATGTCTTTTTCAGCGCAAATACTTACCTGTTTAATTTTGTTGTTAAAAGCAGCTCAAGACGAAATACATTGTACTTTGTGCTGTACTCACAGGCACCAACTCTGTGAGGCACTGAAAAAAATTAGTGGGTGCTTAGTATCCACCGGCAGCCAGCTCCTTCTCTTCCCCTCTAGTGTCTCCCATCCACCAGCAGCCCTGCTGATCAGTTCCTCCCCATTCCTTTCAGAGCCTCCTGCTCACCATAATCAGCTGTTCTACAGCATGCAGTAGGCTCTGGGAGGGAGAGGGAGGAGCGGGGATGGGGCACATTCAGCGGAGGGGGAAAAGTGGGTGGAAAGAGGCAAGGAAGGGGTGGGGTGGAAAGAGGCAGGGCAGGGGCTTGGGGAAGGGATGAGGACAGGACCTGGGGAGGAGCAGGGCGGAAAGAGGCGGGGCAGGAATGAGAGCTTAGGGGTGGAGGCAGGTGGGGCTGTGAGCGGAGTGGGGGCATTGAGCACCCATGGGACCCAGAAAAAGCCAGCACTTGTGGCTATACTGGCTGAGTTAAACCCTGTCACAGCTATAGTTTTAGAAGGTGTTTGACTATCTAGATAACATGATCTAGCACGGGGTGGGTAAACTTTTTGGCCCGACGGCAACACTGGGATTCAAAATTGTGTGGAGGGCCGGGTAGGGAAGGCTGTGCCTCCCCAAACAGCCTGGCCCTGCCCCCTATCTGACCCCCACTCACTTCCCGCCCCCTGACTGCCCTCTCAGAACTCTTGACCCATCCAACCCCTCCCCCCATTCCTTGTCCCCTGATCATCCCCTCCGGAGAACCCCCCACTCTAACTGCCCCCCCAGGATCCACCCCCTATTTAGCCCCCTTGCTCTTTGTTCCCTGACTGCCCCCTCCCGAAACCCACCCACCCTAACCACCACCCCCAGGACCCTGCCCCCTAACTAAGCTCACCTGGTCTTTGTTCCCTGTCTGCCCTCTCCTGAGACCCCCCTCCTCTCTAACAACCACCCCCCGGGACCCCACCACCTAAGCCAGGACCCCACCACCTAAGCCCCTCCCAATTCAAGGAGTTTACAAACTAATGCCCCAAACTTGCAAGTTCTTACATACACGAGTAACTTTACACAAGTGAGTGAACTCAATGGGACTACTCACATTCATTTTTCTCCAAGCAGCAAGTGTAGGATGGGGACCTAAATTTAGACTAAAGATTTAAGAAATTAAGGTTATTTAAGAAGGTTATTGCCAACTTCCAGTGTTCAAAAATCACGAGCCCCCAAAAATCACAAGATTTGCTTAAAAATAATAAATTTGGGGTTCTTTTAGTTTTGCCTTCTGATTTCTGGGATTTCAGGGTTACATTTTCAAGCTTTTCTCCAGAACTATAATGTCTAGAAACTTTCTTAATATTTTGTTTTTTAAATTAAAGTACTAGTTTCCAGGAGCTGGGGCTTTAAGTAAAATATTAAACATCACAGTTCCAAAGCAGCCCCGCACTCCCATTACCAGGTTGGGTGACTGTTCAATTTCACCTCCCCCAGCTCTATGAACTCTACACACATGGAGCCAGAATCATCAGATTTTATGTCCGTGGGGTGAATTTCATCTTCTGAGTGTAGAACTTACATCTAATAAAAGAAGTATTCTACACAAAGCAGCTACAGAATTGAACCTATATGTCACACAGGTGATGGTGTTGTAATAATATGAAAACACATAGAATTCAATGGTCATTAAATTCACTCTTCCACTCATGTCATGTGGTGCTTAAATGTTATTCATCTATACTACATAACATGTAGGGAAAGTGCAGACAAGACTGATTAAGTTTTTGTCTGCAGTGTCTACTTTTCCTTTTCAATAAGCACTGGCATTTTTTTTAGAAACAAACAGATTTTAAAATTATTCATCATCATCCTGATGACCATTAACTTGTGTGTACAGTTCACCCAAAGATATAAATAATTTTTTACATTTAAAATATTTAAAAAGTGTTGCATGTATGTTTATAGCCAAAGCCTGCATGAGAGAAAAGGTGGTGAGGTAACATATTTTATTGGACCAAATTCTGTTGGTGAAAGAGACAAGCTTTCAAGCCACACAGAGCTCTTCTTCAGGTCGAGGAAAGATACTACAAGCCTCAGAGCTAAATGTAAGGTGGAACAGGTTGTATAGCATAAGTCGTTAGCACATATTCCAAGGGATCATTCAAGGCAGATACTTAATACCCAAACATGTGACACACAAAATTCAAATATGCTCTTCCCCACCTTGAGCTTTATTTTCTTTTTTAATTATTGGATATTATTCTAAATTATTCTAAGACTATGTTTACACTGACAATTGAACGGCAAAACTTTTGTCTTTAAGAGGTGTTAAAAAAATAATCCTGAAAGACAAAAGTTTTGCCACAACAAGGATTGCAGTCCTGCTGACAATGCAAATGCCACTCACTGGTGTGGAAGTTTTTTGTTGGCAGGAAAGCCGACAAACAGTGCCTACACTGCATGACTTTTAGCAGCATGACTGTAGCGACATATCCATGGTTCTAAAAGCAGTGTGGAGTAGACCTCAATATTAGGAGCAGTTCCCTCTCCAAATGACACTCAGCCTTTAACATCCGCTTCCTCTCTCCCACATCCCCTTGCTTGTTACTTTTATCTCTACTTTGAATACAAACAGAACTATCCTTCTGAAATAAGGCATAATTTGAATACTTAAAAAGTGACCCATCATTGCAGGATGAGTGTCCTAGAGGGGAGTCATAAAAAGCTACATTCACTATGACATAGGAATGTGAGAGGGCAGAGTTCTGGAATCTAGATATAAAACCACCAGAAATTATAGAGATTCCATTTTCCCTCTTGGACTATTTCCAGTAATGACCTGAGCCTCATGACCACATGCTTTCCAGACTGAAGAGTTTTTGCTGGAGTTGTGTTAGTCTGCCATCTAGTGAATTAGTGATAACACTGAAACAAACACTTGCCAGAGTTCAAAGGGATGTGAGAAAGAAAAAATTGGTTATCACTTAGTGATGGTAAAGATATGTTTCAATTACACACAAAAAAGACTATATTAAAAGAATGTTATTTAAGTTGCAAAGTCTAACACTCAGAAGTTTGCAGATGCCAGAACTAAGGTTGTCTGTGCAACCTTAATTATGCACCTTTGTGAGTATACATAGTTCTAATTACATGTTCAGATACTATTCCCTTCATTTGGTGCACAGGTAAGATAGTGTTGATCAATATTTCTTTTTACTTTCATCATGTGATGCCCTATTTACTGCACACCATCCAAAGCTTTCACTAAATACAGAAATACAGTATTAATTTCCTTATGGCCTTTTCTAGTATGTTCATAATGCCTCACAAATGTTAATTAATTTATCTTTACAACCCCACTAAGAGCTAGGAAAATATTTTATCCCCATTTTGTAAGTGGGTAACTGAATCACAGAGAAGTTAAAGCCAGCATTGTCAAAAGTATCCACACATTTTGGGTGCCCAGTTTGAGACATGCGGAGCCTGGTTTTCCAGAGATGCAGAGCTGCATCTCTGGCTTCAGTGGTGACTACGGCTGACTCAGGTTGAATCTAGAAAATGTGGGCCACACAATTAGGCCCCGATCTTGCAAACATATATGTCTATGCTTAACTTTAAGCATGTGATCATTCTCACTGAGGCAAATGAGACTACTCACTGGCTTAAAGGTAAGAACGAGCATAAGTGTTCACAGAATTGTGCCTTACATTACTAATGCAAAAGAGGATTGCTCTCTGCCCTCAAATTAGCTGAAAACCATTATATAATTCTCTTTTGTATGGACACCATTTCACTCCTAAAGATTTCCAGCAGTTGAGAGCCAGAATATCTAATTGTTGGTTTAAAGTGAATGTCATGCTGTTCCTGATGTTTAGCAATCCATCTTCAGTTAAAAAGTGAACCCTGAAAATAAAGTGCTAATAGAAAGACATACAGTTTGAGATTCCAGCTCATTAAATTTCCAATAAGGTTTACAATAAAAATGTAAATAAATAATTATTAAATAATAAAAGTTGACTAATATTTGTATAAGAAAGAAAGAAAGAGAATTGATTGAGTGGTGAAGAGTATTCAAGTAAAAAAGGAATAGGAATTAGGGAGAGCAAAATAAATCTAAATATGGGTGAGTTGTATATACGTTCCGGAAAGCTGACCCAAATATTTCTAAGGATGGTCATTTTTATTTCAGTATTGTACTAAAGCATACAACCAGGTTGAAATCCTGGCCCCACTGAAGTCAGTGACAAAACTCCCAGTGGCTTCAATAAGGATAGGATTTCACCCTTAGTGTTTGTTTATGCCATGTATATGGTAATATCAATAAATTTCTTAGTTATATTATTGTGCTAAACTACATTTAACTTACACATTTCACCCCTTTCTGCACTCTGTCCAGTAAGCCATCACTGACTACTTCTAATATTCCAATTACAATATTCCTGTCCACTCTGCAAAATGGAACAATCCTTTGTTTGCACTGTATGTCCTCTGACAGAAGTATTTCATAGATTCATAGGTTTTAAAGACAGAAGGTACCATTATGATCATCTAGTCTAGTCTAGAGCTATTGGCCAGGCACCCAGCTCTGAAGGCAGTGCCAGAAACAGCACAAAAGTAAGGGTGACAATAGCCAGTATTGTCACCCTTACTTCTGGGCTGCTGGTGGTGGTGGTGCTGCCTTCATAGCTGGTAGCCATCCAGGAGCCACCACTCTCCAGCAGCCCAGCTCTGAATGTGCATAGTAAGCTTTTTTTTTTCCCCCTAAAGCTTCTCACGTCCCCCAGAATACATTCTATACTCCCCAGTTTAAGAGCATCTGCTCTAGGTAATTTGTTCCAGTGCTTAACTACACTTGCAGCTAGGAAGTTTTTCCTAATGTCTAACTTAAATATTTCTTGCTGCAATTTAAATCAGAAATAACTGTAGTCTTCTGGCCATTATAGATGATAAAAGGGACCCCCACTGTATCTGAGAGTCTTGGAGCAGGACAGGAGAATAGTACAACTCAGCTGAATTATTTTGGCAAAAGGTGGCTATATCAAAGATGTCCATGATTCTTGAAATACAGTTAGGTTCTCTGCATTTACAATATAAGAATTGAAAAGGACAGTTCACAAGTCTTAGAGACATTGTTTCAGGCCTAGTCTATGCTTAAAATTTAGGTCAACCTAGCTACGTCATTCAAGGATGTGATAAATTCACATTCTGAGATACATAGTTAAGCCTGACTAAGTCTTAGTGTAGACAGCATTAGGTCGATAGAAGAATTCTTTCATTAACCTGTTTTCCTCCTCTTAGAGATGTGGATTTGCTGATGATGAAAGAACCTCTTCCATCGCTAGAGGGTCTACACTACAATGCTACAGCAGCAACTATGCTACAGTATTACCATTTCTAGTGAAGACCTAGCCTCAGGATGTCTCTAGCCTCAGGAAGAGATAGTTATCCACTACACTCAGTTCACATTTAGTAGGTTTTCTTCAAAATGTATGTTTTTAAAACACTATAGTCTAGATTCTGACAATTGTAATATACAAGGCCACATACATGAAGTGGGCTGAATGTTTAACAGCAAGAAACTTCTGAATAGTTTGATATTCATTTATTTGAAAAATTATCTCCTACCCTACACTCTGCAGTAGGAGTTAAATATCACCTGGGCAACCAATGATTGGGCTTTCTCTGAGAGCAGCTGCCTTTGACATTTGCTCCACTCTGTGGTCTGCCAGGGTTTGAATTTCACAACCTTCAGGGTGTAATGTAAAGTCCATTTATCTTGTTTAGAATTTGATTGACTGATTCTACTTCAGTTGTTTCTTCAAGCAGCATGTAATTTGTATCTTTAATTTTTGTAATTGAAACACCTAAGGTGCCATAGTAACAGCTGTTATAAATATTGGTACCATACATAAACTCCTTTGTGTTCATCCAGTGATGCATAACTCCTGACATAGTCAGTTATTGAGCAGTGGAGTCCATAGAGAATTACTCAAATAATTCACACTTAGGTGTGTATTTGCCCTTCAGCCTCATGCCTATTACTGAACAAAGCATCAGTCACAATAGTGTAGTTCAAATTTTAAATTGTCTTGTTGCTTTAACTATGTGAGCCTTTCAAAAAAATTCAGAGAAGCTCTGTATAACAAGCAAGCTCTGATCTATAAACTCTTTTTCAGGTTATTTCCAAACACAATCTATTATTTAAACAACACTGCCTTTGCAAATGCATTTTGGCTTACTCTTGTTATGTGACAGACTTTAGCTCCTACAAATAAAATAAAATACCTTTTTAATCACACTACTATGAAAGCCAATAAACATAATTACAAAATCATTCGAAGCTTCAACCAGAACTTGCAACAACTAAAACATCTACAGGGATTTTTCTAAAGGAATCTTATTTCTGTAACTTAGGTGCCTCTTTTAATGCTCTCATGCTGGGCTGTAAAAGAAATAAGACGATGGGGCAGGCCCACAGTTGACAGTTGTTGTAAATTGTCTGGGTTTCATTGAACTTCATTGATTTTAATGGAACGACAGTTTACACCGCCAGAGGATCTGCTCCTATATTTCATACTGGCCTACTCTGGGCCTAGATTATAGGAAGAAAGTAATTCTGTTTTTAAAGAATGAAGTATTATTTATTACTGTCAGTGAACAAAGAAGAAGAGTCCTGAAGATTTTATATTCCAAAGACAGGAAAATAAACAGATGGCAGATAGAGAAAATGAGAACAAAAATATATAGCTAATACGGCTATCAAGCGATTAATCATGCAATTAAAAAAATTAATTGCGTGATTAATCGCACTGTTTATAATAGAATAGCATTTATTTAAATATTTGTGGATGTTTTCTACATTTTCAAATATATTGATTTCAATTACAACACAGAATACAAAGTGTACAGTGCTTACTCTTTATTTATTTTCGATTACAAGTTTTTGCACTGTAAAAAAACCAAAAGAAATAATATTTTTCAATTCACCTAATACAAGTACTGTAGTTCAATCTTTTTATCATGAAAATTGATCTTACAAATGTTGAATTATGTACAAAAAACTACATTCAAAAATAAAACAATGTAAAATTTTACAGCATACAAGTCCACTCAGTCCTACTTCTTGTTCAGCCAATTGCTCAGACAAACAAGTTTGTTTACATTTGCAGGAGAGAATGCTGCCACTTCTTGTTTACAATGTCACCTGAAAGTGAGAACAGGCGTTCTCATGGCACTGTTGTAGCCAGCGTTGAAAGATATTTACGTGCCAGCTGCGTTAAAGATTTGTATGTCCTTTAATGCTTCAACCACCATTCCAGAGGACATGCTTTCATACTGATGATGGATTCTGCTTGATAACAATCCAAAGTAGTGCAGACCGATGCACATTCATTTTCATTATCTAAGTCGGATGCCACCAGCAGAAGGTTGATTTTCTTTTTTGGTGGTTTGAGTTCTGTAGTTTCCGCGTTGGAGTGTTGCTATTTTAAGACTTCCGAATGCATGCTCCACACCTCATTCCTCTCAGATTTTGGAAGGCACTTCAGATTCTTAAACCTTGTGTGGAGTGCTGTAGCTATCTTTAGAAATCTCACATTGATACCTTTTTTGTGTTTTGTCAAATCTGCAGTAAAAGTGTTCTTAAAATGAACAACATGTGCTGAGTCATCATCTGAGACTGCTAGAACATGAAATATATGCAGAATGTGGGTAAAACAGAGCAGGGGACATAAAATTCTCCCCCAAGGAGGTCTGTCACAAATTTAATTAACTTGTTATTTTTTTAATGAGCATCATCAGAATGGAAGCATGTCCTCTGGAATGGTGGCCGAAGCATGATGGAGCATATGAATATTTAGCATATTTGGCATGTAAATATCTTGCAAATTTCAATTGGTATTCTATTGTTTAACAGTATGATTAAAACTGCGATTAATCACAATTAATTTTTTGAGTTAATCGCGTGAGTTCACTGCGATTAATCGACAGCCCTAATGTCAACAGCCCGACAGTTATATTCCTCTAACAGCTATTGTGTGAGCGATTTAAGAAATGCTAAGCTTCTTTTTCTTCCGTTAACTTGTAAATTGTTAGGGGTTAGTTTTATTTTGTTTTGCATTCTCTATACTGGCAAATTATCAGGATACTGAGAGACCAGTATGAGACTTAAAATATTTACAATCTCAGTTTTGTTATCTTCATAATTATTTGAATGTGATCTTTAAAATGCCGTTTAGCTATTTTAGATGGATATGGAGAAGAAAAAATTGTTTTTGAAGCTACTAACAAGGCTCAAATGGAGATAATTTTGAAAGCCCCAAATACAATGTGTGTGGTTTTAAGATGTAAATGGTTGTGAGAGTCTCCATGGGCCATGCTCTAAATAGTTCCTTTTATACCAGTAATTTGAGCAGGATGGGAAACTGGGAAGGGCATTACACTACTGAATCAGAAATGCAGTTACTTTAAAACAAGATTGTATTTATAACCAAAAATCTATTGCACTGAAAGCCATTGTGGTGAGGAGGAAATGAATAACCTATATGTTAGGCAGATCAGGTAGGATGAAGTGGCGCAGACCTCAGTGAAGTATTAAAGTTATGTAGCTAATCACATTCTTGAATTAGGAATTAGGGTGAACAGTTGGAAATTAGACCAGTGTCATAAACCCACCTTCATCTCCAGAATTCTGAGGTTGTGGCACTTTATCTGTTGGAGTATTCTGATAGTCTTCGAAGGCTAATGGAACCAGCACCCTTTACGAAGACACAGAAGAAAGATACTGTTTCTTGCACAGGCTGTTCTACTGTGAGTTGACTAGGATGCTATATTAGTCTTTTATCCTCAGTCAGGTACCTAGTGGGCACTTCTTCTTTCTTTGCCCTCAGACTTCCATGGCTTAACAGATGATACGTGAAAGATGTGGCAGGAGAGAAGCTGCCTAGAATGCCAGTATCAGAAGTCTAACTAAAGCTGAGTGACTATCATACAGAGAGATTCAGAATTCTTGCATCATTGCTGTGCAGAAGGCAAAGAGAGTTTTGGCTTTCACCTCAGCTGGGGTTCTTAGGCAGTGGCACAGTGATTATGCAAATAATAAAAAATAACAATAATAAATAGTGTATTTGTTTCACAAAGTAGACAGGTTGGTTAATCTAAATTTCTTCCTGTTGTGGAGAAGTTTCTGATTATATTGCAGATAAAATTGAGCACATTTAGGGTGAGCTGTCTGCTTCTGTGGCTGCAAACCAGTATAAATGCTGTCTTCTCTGGCTTAGTTTGGGATAATATTCAGTGAGGTACTAGAGGTACTGGGAGCTCTTCATCCTATAGCCTGTCCTTTTAACAGGAGTCCCTTTTGGCTGATGTGGGCCTGCCAGAGGAAAAAATTGATGCACTGCTGGTGGACATTGTTGATGCTTTCCTTATGGAGGATACGATGCCAGTTTATCTTAAGTAAGCTGTTGTGCAGCAGAAGAACCCACATGATTCTAACAAGCTAGTTAATTATTGCACAATATTTAATCTTCTAGTTTTGGATAAGACTGGAACACCTATACATCTGAGGTCTTCAAACAGAAACTGCACTTCTGGTAGATCTCCTCCTCGTGGGTTTCCATACTGATAGATTTAATGTTATTAGTTGTTTTTGACAGTGTGGAGTTACTGATTCACCCGCAGACTGTGACAGAAATTGTCAGGGCTGCTCTTGGTGGCCCCATTCCTTTTTCACTGAGCATTTACAAAAATTGATGTTGGGCAATTGCTTTCATTCTTAAAAGTGTTGTTATTCATGTGTGAGCTCCAGAGGATTCCATCTTGTCTCCCCTCTTGCTGAATATGTATACTGGTATGTTTAGAGGATTAGAGAGGAGACACAGGCTGCTGTGCTGATGACATCTAGCTCTATATTTCACCAGAACCTGCCACTGCAGTTAGATGCCTGGCCTAGTGATCGGGGCCTGGATGAGATGCAACTGGCTGAAGCTCACTCTATATAAAATGTAGGTGATGGTGCACAAGAGAACTCAATCAGATGCCAGTGGGAGAGGTGTGATGCCACTGGTGCTGATGGCTCTCCAGTTAGTGTGAAACAACCAGAGAGCAGCAGGGCCCCAAGGAGGCTTTCTCTCATCTCCCTCTGGCTACGGGGCGGCAGCCACTTCTAGGTCGCGAGAGTGCGAACTGCTCCTTTCGGCCCGCCCAAGGGAGCCTCCATTTGCTTCGTTCCATAGACCCATCCCACCTATAGTACACGCATCAATCATTTCCGCCTCGTTGCGGCGTGCTGAGGTCACAGGGTGCGCGTGGCACGCTGTTCTCTCCGTCTCCTCCTTTTCCGCTCGTCTCCGCACCGCGCAGAGCCTCGCTCTGCTTCCTCGGCCTCCCAGCAGCTCCCGCGCGGTGCCGCTCCTCCCCCTTCCCCAAGCCGATCGGGGGCGGCCAGGCGGCCATTTTGTTCCCTGGACCCTGGGTTGCTGGAATTGGCGGCAGCGGCCGTGTGGCTAGCGGGACCCGGGGAGCCGCTGCAGCGCTGGCCGCTTTTTAAAGGGTTTTAATCTGTATCAAGGGGGCCGCTGCTCGGCCCTGTTTTAACCGCCATGTCCGGAGAGGGAGCCGCTGGCGACCAGGTGAGCGGGAACTACGAGGCCGGTCCCCTAGGGGCAGCGGCCTGGGGTGGGCAGCGCGGTACGGGGGGGCGGTGGCGAAGGAGGTATCCGCGTAGGCCTTGGGTGAGCGTCTTGGCCGACCCTCCTCTGTGGCTGGGGGAGAGGGCGGCCGAGCCGCAGGGCATGTGCACGGGAGCAGTGGGGAGGAAGGTGGTTGGTTGGGTGGGAGTGGCGGCTCTGGGAGGCGCGGAGCACAGGCAAGGAACACAGGCTTTTTTTATTTTTATTTTTTTAAAAAAAAAGACTTAAGGCTGCCCCGACCAGTTGGGGGACTTTACTGTAGGATGGTGGCCCAGTCAACAAATAGGCCCGTTCTCGCTTCCTCCTAACACATATTTTACGAAACCTCAGACTTCAATATTTAGCCAGTTACTGCTGGGAAACCCCCCGTATGCGCTCACGGTGGGTGCTGGCTTTTCAGGCTCGTTAAACTGAAGAAATTTTAAAAAATTCGCTTTCCCTATCTGTGTTGGCAAGCACGTTTTCTTTCCAGTCAGCTTGGACAATAGGCAGTGTAATCGGTTTCAGTTTCTGGATGCCATGCACTACTAGTTGGGTTTCAGACTCCAGAGGATATATACAATTTTTTTTGTTTACCTTTGTAAAATAAATTTGAGCTTTGGGTTAATACGAAGAGATTGTGCCCCTTTAAACAAACTCTAGTGGCTTTTCTAAATTTCAGAAGAGTAATGTACTATAAAATGTTTTTAATCAACACATTTAACAATGAAAATATTAAAATGTACTCGTTTGATAGAGGATGTCTTTCCCCTGAACAGACTTGTAATGGAGGGAATCTCTTCCTCATTGCTTTTGTGTGGCAAATACCTCATTTTAATCACTTTTGCGTTAACTTCATTGTGTGTTTAATATGCTGTTGTGGGTAAATAATCTTTCATTAACTTGTTTTTGTTTATTTTATAGGCAGATACAATCTGGCGTTGTACATCATCCCCCTTAGAACTGGTGTTACTATGAAATGCTTTCTTATCAGCTTTATGTCTGCCTTTCTTTCTTTCTACTTTCGAGTATTGAAGAGCCTGCTCTGCAAGTCAGAGCTGTATTTTAAATCTGTACTCACTTTGTGGGAAAACCCAAAGTTTCTGAAGCAGGGAGGACTGATGGAGACAAGCTCAGAGGTGATCAAGACCACATATATACAGTACTTCAGCAAATTGATGGTTCTGCTCTTCCCTTCTTAGTGAACTCATTTTTTAATGGAGGTGTGAGATAAGAGAAGTTTCCCTGCAAATCAGCACTTCTCGCCCCAGGCTTTACTAGTGGAGGAAGTGAGTGTTTAGGTTATGGGGAGACACTTCAAAGGAACACCGGTTCTTGGGGGGAAAATGGAAACCTCATTATCTGTTTTAACATAAAGCTCTCAAATCTTGTCTGCCTGTAAAGTAAAAGAAATTAAAACAAGTTAAATTAAAATGAGCTTCACAAAAGTATATACAGAATTGATCTAATACATATTTAAAATTCAGTGCTTTTCCCATTGAAACCAATATGGAAAGTTTCCTTATCACAGTTAATCTGTTTATTTCTTGGCAGCCATCTTCCTTGTAAAGTTCACTGCCACCGGAATTCTGGTATTCCCATACTTATCTACTTTTGATGTGTAATTGTGGCAGTTAGAAAACCTACCAATGTTGGGAACAATTAAGAAAGGAGTTGATAACAGAAAATATCATATTGCCTCTGTCTAAATCCATGGTATGCCCACATCTTGAATACTCTGTGAAAGTGCGGCTGCCCCATCTCAAAAAAGATATCAGAACTGGAAAAGGTCCAGAAAAGGGCAAAAACAATGAGTTGAGGTATGGAACAACTTCTGTGCGAGGCAAGATTAAGATTTGAACTTTTCAGCTTGGAAAAGGGCTAACTAAGGGGGGATATAGTAGAGGTCTGTAAAATCATGACTAGTGTGGAGAAAGTAAATAAGGAAGCATTATTTATAACGCAATAATTAGGGGTCATCAAATGAAATTAATAGGCAGCAGGTTTAAACCTAACAAAATGAAGTATTTCTTCACACAACGCATAGCCAACCTGTGGAACTTTTTGCTAGAGGATGTTGTGAAGGCCAAGACTAAAACAGGATTCAAAAAAGAATTCCATGAATGGCTATTAACCAGGATGGGCAAGGATGGTGTCCCTAGCCTCTATTTGCCAGAAGCTGGGAATGGACAATGGGGGGGATGGATCTCTTTATGATTACTGAAGTGACAAAGAGTCCTGTGGCACCTTGAAAACTAACTAAAGTTTTAGAGCATATGCTTTCGTGGGCTAATACCCACTTCGTCGGATGCAAGCCACAGGACTCTTTGTCAGTTCTGCAATTCCAGACTAACACAGCCACCTCTCTAATTTATGATTACCTGTTCTGTTTATTCCCTCTGAACTGCCTGTCATTGGCCGCAGTTGGAAGACAGGATACTGGGCTAGATGGATCTTTGGTCTGACTCAGTATGGCCGTTCTTATGTTTTAAATATTTTATAATATGCAACATTGCATAGGAAAATCTTAGTGTTTCTCTTTAAAAATTGAATGGAGTTATACTGATGAATCTTTGGGCATTTTAAAGTTGTTTAATGAAGTGTTACTCTTGGAAATAACTTAGTGTAGTTTAATGGAAATTTCAACAAGACAAAATTACTGGGCACTGATTTAATTGTATACCTCTTTCATCACTGCAAAGACAATTAGAAACCTATTTATGAAAAATTAAGTTCTGTCCACAGTAAGGGTAAAACCATTCTAAAAGTAAGCTTGTTGGTATAATTCTTGGGTAGGAATACGTTAGAGGATTTCAGGACTCATTGTTTATGGATTTGCAGCATGAGAATGGAGGGTGGTGGTGAGGTTATCATTTTTAGTAATGTTTACATGTGAGTAAATTTTGTATAAAGGGAAAAATACTTCAGTTTAGCACCTTAGGGCCAAGTCCTGAAGGGCATCCTGAACTCTGATACATCTGCAGTATGGAAATATAGCGAAAAATGTCCATGAGCTACCTAGCATTGGTACAGCTGCTGTTAGCAAGATTAATTTGTGTGTTGGTAAAAATGCTAAATCCCACTAAACTATTGTCAGTGTTAGATCTCCCACCAGTTCTACTGGTATAACCATTTAATTACCAGGTATAGACAAGGCTATGCTGTTTCCAATGAGAGTTAAGGGTGTTGAGCACCTCAGAGATCAGGCCCTTAAGCGTATGCAATTTGAGAGTTCTTTATAGCCTGACTAAAGCATGTAATTTCACGTAAGATTTTGAAGCTTGTATGGTTTATATCAGCGGTCGGTAACGTTGGCACGTGGGACTGAAGAGTATGTACCCCTAGCGGGCCCCACCGCTTTATTTACCTGCCCACTTCCCGCGGCCCCCATTGCACTGGGAAGGCGAGCCGTGGGAAGTGGCGCATGGCGAGCTGGCAGGTAAATAAAGAAGCGGGGTCCGCTAAAGGTACTTACCCCTCGGTCCCACATGCCGAAGATGCCGACCGCTGGTTTATATTAAAGGTTGCTAATATTTTCCTCACTGCCCTAACTCAGCTTCTTACTGATCCCATGATCCTTTAACTGTATACATGCTGATGAACCTCCCACCCAGTCCTCTGGACGGAGCCCCATTTAATTCACTGAGGCTCTGTGCAGACATAGGGTTTTGACCGTGTGGATCTAATAGGAGGATCAGGACACACACAGCCTCTTCAATGTACTGAGTAAAATTTCCAGTAATCAAGACACTTAGATGTCCAAATCTTTTTAGTGCTTTTGATAATTTTAACCACAAATAAAGCATCTGTAACAGAATTTTACCAGGATGAAAATGTAATTGGATTCTGTTTTGTTCCCTGGATCAATGTAAAATGTCTGTGATTTCCCTTTCAGTGATAAAAGAATACATTTTAATATTTAAAAGGTTTTCAAGGTAAAAATAAAACCACTGTGAATAACATGATTAAATAAATCCTGCAACTTACTTCCCTCCACTACACTGAAGCTACTTTTACCAAGGTATTTCACAACCTCTTTCTGGCCAAATCTCAAGGCCTGTTTATTTCATTCTCCTTGACCTCTTTGGTTCTGCTGATACAGTTACATGTCCTTTTGGAACTCCCTTGGCTTCAGTGATACTGTCCTTGCCTTGTTTTCCCACCTCTTTTATTTCTTCCGTGACAGTTGGGATGCTCCGTCCTTTCTTGGTCCTGGATGTCTCACTGCCAACTTAAATTTAGTGGGTTCAGTATCCTCTGCTGCACTCTTGCTGAGTGCAACAAAGGTGTGACCATTCTGATTAGGGGATATCTAGGTGCTAGGTTGCCACCTCAAGACAGTGTGGAACAGTTTAAGTATTGCTTTAAGCTATGCCCTCGCTTTAGATCCTTCTGAAGGCCAACTACTACTAGGGATTGTTGGACTGCATGCAAGTCTGCCTCTACTTGTTCCCTTATACTGATGGCTGAGCAGGAGATGGTACAGCTGGCTATGCCACTGGATCCCCATCTATCCATTCAAGCCCATATGCAGTTGAGAGGGTCTGAAGTGGGTCCAAGGACTGAATACAGCATTGTCTACCAGAGAGCTCCTTATTTTTTTCTCCACAAAGCTCACTGTAATCTGTCTATTCTTTTGTCAGCCTCTGTGTCACTCAGATTACTCAGATGAAGGTCATCTCTAAATTCTTCCTGCACCTTGCCCCGCACATAGAATGACCAGATGTCCCGATTTTATAGACACAGTCCTGATTTTTGAGTCTCTTTCTTCTATAGGCGCTTATTGCCCTTCACCCACGTATCGAACATCCATTTGTCCACTTTTCCCACAAATATTTCTTCCTTCCATGCTGCCTTTACATAAGCAACACTAATCTAATTGCTAATCTAATCTTTAAAGTCACTATCCAAGGGTGGATTATTTTTATAATGATTTAAATCACTCAGTCAGAAACATTAATTTAAATATACTTGATTTTAGTCTTGTTTTGTATTTGTACTTGTTTACTTCTTTTTCTAAAGAGAAGTTGATTCTCATTGGTTGGTAACCATTAAATATGTTTTGCAACTTGCCATGGTCTTTACATACACTTGGTACTTTATCTCCCTGGTTAGCAAATACTGTGTCTGTACACATTTAAGCAGTTATGTAGCATAACATATATTTATTTTGATGCTTAATTTGTTTCTTTTTTTATTGTTAGAAAATGGTAACTAGCACATTGATTTTTATTTGCCCATGATGTGTCATACTGCATTTGGATGGAGTTTGGAATTAAATTAAAAAATGCACCAAAAAATTTAAAAAATTTCGTTAAATAAAATGACCTTAAAAGTGCTAGAGATGCATAAGAAGAAAGTGTATCAAAATGTGTTGTATTTAAAAAGAACTGATTATTAATGATACTTCCTGTTTAAGTAGTTAGTGAAGTGAATTGATTTCTGGTTACCAAGATTTTAGTAGTAATAGATCGCATCCCCGTTAGTTGTGTCTCTTTCCAAGATGAAAAGTCTCAATCTTAATCTCTTCTCATATGGAAGCCATTTCATATGCCTAATCATCTTTGTTGCCCTTTCTGAACCTTTTCCAATTCCAGTATGTCTCTTGAGTTGGGACGACCACATTTGCACGCAGTGTTCAAGATGTGAGCGTACCATGGATTTATATAGAAACAATATATTTTCTGTCGTCTTGCCTGTCCCTTTCTTAATGAGTCACAACATTGTGGTTTTTTTTTTTGACTGCTGCTGCACATTGAGCAGATGTTTTCTGAAAACTATGCACAATGACTCCAAAACCTCTTTCTTGAGTGGTACTAGCTAATTTAGATTCCATAATTTTATATTATAGTTGAGATTATGGTTTTCAATGTGCATTATTTTGCATTTATCAACATTGAATTTCATCTGCCATTTTGTTGCCCAGTCACCCATTTTTGTGAGATCCTTTTGTAGCTCTTTGCAGTCTGCTTAGGAATTAACTATCTTGAGAAGTTTTGTATCCTCTTCAAATTTTGCCACCTCACTGTTTTACCCCTTTTCCAGATCATTTGTGAATATGTTGAATAGGACTGGTCGCAGTACAGACCTCTGGGGTACACCACTATTTCCCTCTCCCTATTCTGAAAAGTGACCATTTATTCCTATTATTTCCACCAGTTACCAATCCATGAGAGGACCTTCCCTCTTATCCCATGACAGCTTACTTGTTTAAGAACCTTTGGTGACTTTCTGAAAATCTAAATACACTGTATCCACTAGGCCCCCCCCCCCCCCCGCAACCTCCCTGTCCACATGTTTGTTGACCTCCCTCAAAGAATTCTAGTAGACTGCTGAGGCATGATTTCCATTTACAAAAATCATGTTGATCCCCTCGCCCCCATTACGTTCTTCTATGTGTCTGATAATTTTGTTCTTTTTTATGGTTTCAACCAGTTTGCCTGGTACTGAAGTCAGGCTTACCGGCCTGTAATTATTGGGATCACTTCTGGAACCCATTTTAAAAATTGGCATCACTTTAGCTGTCCTCCATTCATTTGGCACAGAAGCTGATTTAAGTAATAGGTTACAAACTCCAGTTAGTTCTGAAGGAACTCAGATGTGAACTTGCAGAACTCTTGGGTGAATACCATCTGGTCCTGGTGACTTAAACTAAATAAATAGTAATATCAGTGCGTTCCAAAACCTCCTCTAACACTACCTCAATCTGCGCAGTTCCTCAGATTTGTCACCTAAAAAGACTCAGGCTTGGGAATCTCACTCAGATCCTCAGCTGGGAAGACATATGCAAAGAATTCATTTGGTTTCTCCGCAATGGCCTTATTGTCCTTTAAAATTGTGATGTTAAAAAACTCAGATCATCTCCTTTAGCATATTGATCATCCAGTGGCCCCACTGGTTGTTTAGCAGGCTTCCTGCTTCTGATGTACTTAAAATTAAAAAGAAAAATAAAGTTATTTTTGAGTCTTTGACTAGTTTGTTCTTCAAATTCATTTTCGGCCTTTTTAGTTATATTTTTACATTTCACTTGCCAGAGTTTATGCTTCTTTCTATTTTCCTCATTAGGATTTAACTCCCACTTTTTAAAAGATGCCTTTTTGTGCTTTACTGCTGCTTTTACTTTGTTTAATCATGGTGGCACTTTTTTGGTTCTCTTACTGTGTTTTTTAATTTGGGTATACATTTAAGTTGAGCTACTATTATGGTGTGTTTTTTAAAAGTTTCCATGCATCTTGCAGGGATTTCACTTTTGACACTGTACCTTTTAATTTTTGTTAACTAACTTCCTCATTTTTGTTGTCATAATTTCAAGTAGGTTTATTTTTAAAAAGATAAATGTATTGAACTTAACTTTTTTTTATCCACCCTGTTCTGCCTTCACTTCACTAATTTGCTGCCTCCTGCTGTGACACCTATGAGCATTTGGCTTACTAATGATGGCTACATTCATGGGAAGTTGGGTTTATTTGATGTTAAAGAAGGTGGGGGTTTTGTGTTTTGTTTTTTTTTTGTTGTTGTTTTTTTAAATTTAAGCATTACCAAGCTGTACAGTAGTGAGCCAACATAACTGATTCTTGTTGCGTGATTCTTACTCCTGTTACACTCCTGCTGCTACCCCCTTCATCCTTTTGTTTCACGCTTTTATTGATTTTTGTGAAGCATTTGGAGAGGGACTTTCTGACTGTGTATTTGTACTGCCTAACCAATTGGAGCCCAAAGAGGAAGAATAGCCTTGGGGTTAAGACACTGATTGACTTCAGGCTCTGGGTTCTGTTCCCAGCTCCGCCACAAATTGGCTGTGAGCCTGGGCATGTCATTTGCTTCATGGTTACTTTCCCATTTTGAGAATGAATGTGAGATGCTCAGATATGATGGCATTGAGAACCATAGAAAATCTTAAGAGATCATGATTGTGACCTTTCAGCTCCACTGAAATGCAGAGAGTTTTTCTGCCATTTTTTAAAAAAGCATTGGATTCCTTTTCAAATATACAGTCAGGGTTCTACGTTAGCTGATTTATTTTGGATACAAAATTCAGTGGCCAGAGCGCTAGTAAATGTACTACAGCAGGGTTTAATCTACTTCATTTATATTGTATTCCTTTTCCAGATTCTACATGAAATGTTAAATAAAATCTTATTTAGCTTAAGTGTAACTTTAAAAATGTGTGGCAGCAGTTAAATTTCAGAAGGCTGTCTAGTCTTGAGTGATGTAGCATGGGAAGTGAAATTTAACTTTGCAGTGTTGAGTGATCAGAAGGCAGAGCTCGTAGAAGTGTAGAGGTATTTGGAAGGTAAACATCAAATGGGAAAATATTTAGGATGGCAGAAAGGGCTATAACAAATGGCTTGTTAACACTTTATATATGAAGTGGGGGTCTTGGTTACAGTATGGCTAAAACCATGGATTATTGATGGTTTTGCCTGGTTTATTTCCAGTCTCCTATGTAACTGTAGTCAATTCCCTGGTTTGGTTACATTTATCAATAAGTCCTAGGTATACTGGGAAGAAACTAAGGAGAAAAAGTGGTCCAAATGCTGAGATCTGTGGAATAGCCTCACATGGGGGGATGAGGTGTAAGCCTCATTTGCTTCTTTACAATTAAGTTTCTTCAAGCTTTTAAAAAAGTAGAGTCCAAACAAACTTGTACAGTTAGAGGTTGGACTAGATGGTCAGTTTAACTGCGTTGCTCATGTGTGCAGATTTTTCACATTCTGAGCAACACAGCTGGGCTGACTTAAGTTTTGAGTGTAGACCTAGCCTTATTCACAGTAGTTACTTAAGTGGTTTTTAAAAAACTCAAATCATCTGTTGTGAATGACTATTTAAACTGATGTCCTGTCTATGGGAACCAGCTTAATCATATTTAAACCACATGAACAGGAGGATGTTTTAAACTGCCAAACACCATTCAATAAATGCAAATTGAGCTCAAATGTGAATGAGGAGTTTGGGTTTTGCTTTTGTTATGCACTTTAGAATCTGCTATGCCATGAGATCAGGAAATTGATGGTCAAACTATTGAGTGTGCTCTTGATCGCAATGTAGAAATGGATATGAATTTTTCCTTGAAATAACTTGCAAAAGAAAATTCAAAATAAAGTTTAGCCCTGAAATATGTCTTATTTTGCCCCACATGAACCAGACTTAGTGGAGCATTTGACCCCTGTTTTGGGGTGAACTCAATTTTGAATTAACGTGTGAGATCATCTTTCAAAAGAGTCCTCACGCACTTCAAATTGAGACATCTGAAAACTAGAATTAGTTTTAGGTACAACTGTTTCTATCAGTGTTTGGCTTTCCAGGATTTTCCTATTTTTTTAAAAAAAACTTTTCACAAAAAGAGAAACTGATTAACTTAAGCTCTTACTGGAAGCAGTTATGTTTATGGTTAACTTTTCACACTTCAGTAATTCCATTTAAGTGGAATTACTTGTGTGTAAAATTAAACATGTGTAACTGATTGTGGCATAAGGGCTTCATTGACTATACAGGAGAAAATGACTGTACGCAAGTACACTGAACTGGGCTGCTCTTACCCAAGAATGCATTTCCCAGGAACTGCTTACTCAGCTTGCTTCTCAGAGTAGGTGGTGGTATCTGTCTTCCAACTTTTAGATCAAACAGCATCAAACTGAGCTGCGGCAGATTCCATACACTGACATTGGAGAAAGTTTCTCTGCTTGAGGGAAGGATTTTTTTTTTCTTTTTTGGGTACCATAGTGCTTCCAGTTTACACTCTTCCCCAGTATCAGATAGGAAATAGATTTCAATTTAAGAGCACTCTGTCAGTCAAAATATATTTAGAAATGCTACTGACAAAGCTGAGAATTAGTTTCAGGTCTGAATAAGAAATAATAGAAGTTTTACCTTTAAAATATAACAGTTTAAAATTGTGAAATGGGCAGGGTCTTACATATTTGCAGTTAGAGACCAATTACCAGTTTGCCTCCTTTGTTGCCTTCTGTAGCTAAATAGGGAACTACAATGTAGCAGCAACTGCTGTGAGTGAATGTTTGCCATTTTGAAAGGTCAAATTGACTTCATTTTTTAAAAGGGTTAAAACATCAGGAGAACAATGAAGCTTGTCGTTTTTACCCAAAATTTCATAGTGGTCCTGCACTGTGCTATTTGAGTTTCATAAGTCTACTACAGAGGTGGCCAACCTGAGCTGAGGAGGAGCCAGAATTTACCAATATATGTTGTCAAAGAGCCACAGTAATATGTCAGCAGCCCGGCCCGCTCAGTACTTTCCACCCACCTCCAGCCCTGCCAATCAGCGGTTCCCCCTCCCTCACCACTCCCAATCAATTGTTTCGTGGTTTGCAGGAGGCTGGGGCGGTGGGGGGGGGGGGGGGAGGGGGAAGAAGGGGGGGGGCGGGGGGGGGGGGGGGGTTGAAAGGGGGGGGGGGGGGGGCAGGGCCTGTGGCAGGGCCAGGGGCTGATCAGTGAGCACTCCCTGACACATTGGAAAGTTGACGCCTATAGCTCCAGCCCCAGAATCAGTGCCTATACAAGGAGCCACATATTAACTTCTGAAGAGCTGCATATGGTTCCAGAGCTACAGGTTGGCCACCCATGGTTGTCTGGGTCATTGTTAGGATGTGCTGCTGTGGTATAGGCCATCCTCCAACCTAAAAAAGATCCTGTTTTTCTACAGACAGGTTTATAGAGACGAAATCCTCATAATAGAATGTTGTTTTTGTGCTTGTACAGCATAGTTAGACTAACGAGTTTTACTTGTTTTAAGTTAATAATAGTGTCATCTGAGCAAACAGTACTTACCAGGAGCAAAATTGTATTCCCATCATGTTGTTTCATAACTTCACTAAGGCAAAAAACAGGTGTCTGTGAACTAAGCTTTAGTGAAGTTTGTGATTTCACTGTAAATTCCAAATACAAGAAACAACCTTTGTATATATTTTCCCAGTAAATACGCAGCACTGTAAGTCAGAACTTTGCAAGAGTAGGGATGTGACAAATTAGATTTATAAACATCTGCTGTTTTCCATCACCTGTAGTCAAATATTTTTTTAAAACTGTCTACTAAAATGGGTATTGCTTCGTGACACTAACTATATTTTAGGTATGTTTTGGTTCTCATGGTATTTGTGTCCCAGAATGAATTGCTGTGAATTTGGAGGAGGCTGATGATGGGGAAGACTCACATTAAAGATCTATATGTTGGGGTGGCAGCACTACCTACTACTGACTTCTCTCTTCTCTATTGTCATTCTCCCCCCATCCCCCCTACCCCCCTTCCCCAGCCTTCTTTCTGGTGTCAATATGTCTTCCCTGACATTTCTTTGGTTTTGGTAGTATGTTGAGGAGTCTTTATGAGCAGAATTTGATTTTCATTTAGTTAAAGAATTTCAGACATTCTATTTTTTTAGTATGTAAGTGGCATTATGAAACTTAATAGCGCTGAATGAATAGAAACATTTAAAAATACATCTTTTTGAAGCTATCAGGTGGTCTAGGAACCTTAATATATGTATGAAATGCACAGTAAGAAAAAAAGGGGAGGGGGAAAGGTAAGGTTCCTGCACTGGCATTAACTGCGCCTTGCTGCACATATAAAGTGCTTATCATCCAATAAGTTTGCCAGTCTATAAGGTGCCACAGGACTCTTTGTCGCCTCTGCTTTGTTTTGGATTTCTAATTAAAACAATTTTTTTAACGATTTTGTATTTGATTGAGGCTTTTAAAATCTCATGCAAATTATCGTAACAGTAGTTCTTGTTCCTTTCCAGGCCTGAGAATGTGATCTTCCAGGGAGGTCCATTATTTCACGGGATTTATATTCTCGGAATAATGGGACTTTGGTAGGGTAATGTACTTTTAAGGGGGTGTGATTTCTAAAGCACACTAACATGTTGTGCATTAATTGGTTCATGCAGACCTTGCTGGTGTGCTTTGTGGTAGTGCTATTTGAAACAATTCTAACGTTAAATTGCATTAGCACTTGCGTCAAATCGCACTTGCACTAGCAGGGTCTGCACAGACCAGTCAGTGGTGGTAGAGTGTACTGTGCTTTAGAATCACACTCCCATAGAACACATTTCCCATGATGTAGACAATCTCTGTGGTGGGGATGGATATTGGCTGACTTACACTAAAACTACTTTTAGTGTTCAGTGTATTGTCAGTATTCGTTGTGCTTCTTAGCTGCTTTGTCATCTCCTGCTTCAGTAAGTGTGAATGATGTTATGAAGTGCTGATACCTGCTGTTCTTCCTAACCATGTGTTATATCTGCTGCATGTCTTCCTTTCATTGTAATTCTAGATTGTGCAGGTCTGTATCTTTTTTTAAACCATCTCATGCCAAGTAAACTTCAGACTGGAAATCCCCTTTTTGTTTTTTAAAGTTTTTCTAGTGCTGTTGTCTAGTGCTACAATTCTAAGCATCCTAATGGTTGTCAAACACTTAAATATACTATATCATGTACTTGAGGCTGTAAAATATGTAGCTAGACTTAAATTTTGAAAAGAAACAGAATACCAAGTTTTTTATAACGATTGAAAAGCATTTTATCATAACCCCTTTTTTTCCACAGACCTAACTTGCTGAAACCTCCAGTGGTTAGGCTGACAGTTTCCATATTTTGTTTCTGACTGAAATTGAACTGTTTTTGGAAAATGTGAGCAAATCACTTCACCTACTTTGCGTTACTGAAGAGTGGTGCTGGTGAGAACCTTGCCCTACTGTTAAAAGAAATAACTTCTAAACACTTATTTGAAAAAAGCAGCCTCAAAATCAGCTGAATTTGTAGCTTAACATAACAATGGTCCTCATAGAAGTTGGTTTGTTTAATGGCTTTGACTTAACATAGGTATGACAATTTGAAAGTTTAGTTACTGAACTTGCTAAGAGGAAAATTGCAGGATGTGCAGAATGACCATGTATTTTTTGCAAGGTTAACTTAAATGTATTTTTTGGCACTTAAGTTGTATTGTAAAAATAATTAAACTTCAGATTCATGTTCTTTTGCATTTTAAGAACAGTAATAAATCAGTTAAATAGAATTACAAATGCACAACGCTTGTTAGCAAGCTTATGGACTGTCTATGTCTATATTGCCATTTTTGTCACTCAGGAGCGTGAAAAAAACCTCTCTCTGAATGACAGAAGTTTTAACAATGAAAAGTGTAGGTGTGGACAGCGCTTTGTAGGCGGGAGCTGTGCTCCCAGCAGTGAAGCTACTGTTCCCTCGTTGGAGATGATACCTCAGCAATAGAGTGGCTGCACAGCACACCTTACAATGGCATGGCTGCAGCAGCACAGCTGTGCCGTTGTAAGGTGTACACTGTAGATATAGCCTTAGATTATCATATTATTTATTTAACTTGCTTCTTCTAGTCTGGGCAGTGAGCCATCAAATTCTGAATGTTTGTCATTGGGAAGTTGGCAAATATATTTTACTGTTTCTGTAGGAAAACCTGCTTTCCATTAAAATAATCATTTTACTTCATTTGTTTCAGTGCAACAACTGAGAACAAATACCAAGATGTGAAATGCTATATTTTTCAAAAAACATTAAACTTGTAGTATAGGTAGTATTGGACTCCTCAGACTGCTTATAGGCACTTTATGCTTCTGCTTTGTTTTTTCTAGGCTGCTGAATATGTTCCAGAAAAAGTAAAGAAGGCTGAAAAGAAATTAGAAGAGAATCCATATGACCTTGACGCTTGGAGCATTCTCATTCGAGAGGCACAGGTTTAGTGACATAGGATTACATTTCCTTATCTATGGGTCCACTCACACTATTTGGTTCTGGAAGTCAATATAAACATTTACATAAATCATAATATTGTAAATGCTATCTGTTGGTTTTCAATTTTTTAGAATCAACCTATAGACAAAGCACGGAAGACCTATGAACGCCTTGTTGCCCAGTTCCCCAGTTCTGGCAGATTCTGGAAACTGTACATTGAAGCAGAGGTTAATATTTTAACATTCTTTTTTTATATAACAGTAGGAATTTACATTAACATTCTATGATAAACATAATTGAAGTTAGGTACATAAATCCAGGTAAAGGAGGATTTTAAACAATTTTGCCTTTATTTTGTAAAATAGGTGCAAAAGAGTAATTAAAATGAATTCTCAAGTATCTGGGTCTTTTTATGAGCTGATGATTGTTGCATTATGGAATTGCAACAACATTAAAACAGTTTCAATGGTATTGGAGTGCTTTAGCCTTTTATTTACTTGTCGTGTCAATTTATTGCCTCCTGTGTCATTTATTTAGAGCTCATTTTTTTGCTCATATGCACAAGCTAATTTGAATTGCTTTTTATGAATGTTTGAATCTTTAATATTTTTGCTTCCTAGGATATTTTGAGTGTCTCTGAAATAGTCTTTTCCAGGGAGGGTGTGGGAAGGAAGATTATTTCTGATGTGAAATGTCTTGAAAATGTATAGTTTAACGCATAAATATTGACTAAACCATCAAAAGTCCAACTAACTTACATAACTATTTTTATATGTATAAATAGTAGCTGTTTTTTGTTCCAGTTGGCTAAGCCCAAAGAGCAATCCAAACAGTCTTTACTTCATGCCAGGCCATGAAATTTATTATTTTAATTATATTTATTTTAACTTTCTGTAGGTAATTGATAGTTTATCCTGGTACACTTTTTTCATTGTCATTCTTGAGCTATAAATTTTGATAAATATAGACAAATCTTTTTATTAGTTAAACTCCTCAAATGCAGGGGATTTCTGTTCCTCTGATAAATGAGCTAGTTTAACCTCAGAATGAATAAATGTCTGCAGATTGGTGAGTAGGAATCTGAGTGGTAAACCACATTGCTTAATCATTACTATATCATATAAATTGTGTCCAAATTAGTTCTGACACACAGATAAATTTTTTTAAAGGTAATGCAATAAAACTAGTGAGTCCATTGTAACTGAAAATCATGCATGCTGTACTTGAATTACTGCTTATACTTAGATGTAAAATATGCAGCATAAATTCAAATATTTACTCTATTTACATATCCTATAATTGGTTCTGTTTCGTTTCCCATCATATGTAGAAGTTAGTGCAATTTCAGCTGATAGGACATATTTGGGTGTGTATACTCTTAATGCATTCATGTGTGGTTATCTCGTATCCAATCTTAAGGTTAGATCTTGCAACTAAATTAATCCTCTGCCTCCTGCAACCATGCAGATCAGAGTTGCAGGATCAAGACCTTAGCCTCAGGACTTAATCATCAAAACTCTCTGGGATCATTAGTGCCTGTTTAGAACTGTTATTCACTGGAGATACCCCAACTTAAGAGATGAATGAGACCTGACCTGTGCTGCTTTTTGGGTCACCAGGAACTGTTCTTGTATTAAAGCAAGAAGCCTCAAGCCACTTCTGTGTTGGATCTTCTGCAGAAATGGCCTGACAAAAGTACTCTTCTTCATCATTTATTTAATGCCATACCTTTTAACTAATGAACAAGTTAGTAGTACGTAGAAGCACAAATACTATTGAAGCGTAAACAATTTATGCTACAGCTACCTATCAGGTGATATTTCAGTAATGTACTCCATAATAACTTGGGAGGGAATGAGTTAACTGTAGCCATGAATACAGATGGTTTAATTAATCTTGGCCTGTAGGATAAATGGAGGATAGAATTAAATATTTCAAAAAGATAAAAACAAACATGGTTTAGTATTTTGACAGAGGCATCTTGATTATATTACATTTTAAGCTTGATTTGTCTTAAATCAGTTAATTTTTTTAAACCAAAATTTTGTTTTTAAATTTGAACCTATTCTCTTCTAGTAACTTTCTCTTTAGTAACCTGTACAGTTAGTGGTATGAGTGAAAAACCTGCATTGTTCATTTCTACCTTAACAATTCCATCTGGTAATGTGTAGACTTCAGTGTAATAAGTTAATTTGGTTTTTTCTTTTCCCTTCTGACTTCATTGACAAGACTGAACATACAAATTGGATTACTTGGCAGTACTGTCAAAATGTTGTTTTAAAATGCATCATATACGCTATGAACAGACAGTTTCAAAGTAACTGCAGAATTATACACATTTCTAACAATGTAGTTGAACCGAAATTAACACTGATACAAACTCATTTTAAAGGTGACCTGAGATAGGGGCTAGAAGAATTCGTTTGTGGATTCTTTTATTGTTACTTTATATTGTACAAAGATAATGCTGGAAGGGTTTTTTCTAAAACCCTTTCTACTTGTTCATTACTTTAGATATATCAGAAATATCAAATTTAATCTTATTACCTTGGTCGAGGCTTTTCTTAGATGATCCAGAAATGTGAATAGGGGATTTCAAAGCCCTGAACAGAAGTGGTTGGGCATGTTGAAACTTTATCAAGAGGAGTTCTTAATGAGCTTCATTCCCATGGTATTTTAAATCCTAAACCTACTAATTGTTCAGTCATCCATAGTCTACACTTTTTCTGGAAGACCAGACCTGAATTTCTAATGTGAAAACACAAACAAATTTTTTCCTCTCAAAGAAAAACACAGTTTTCATAGTTATCTTTTATACATCACAGAGAAGCAAAGAGGGTAACAAATCATTGTTTCTCTTGCTTTCTCACCTTTAGCGGTGGTAGTAGGTACTTTTTCTCAAGAGTTTGCCAGAATGACATAAGAAAAAGCTTAGGAACCAAATATTTAAGTGTTGTATATTTCATAGGGAAATAAATTAGGGTGAAGATTATACCCTCAGGGATCTGTTAGCATTAATGTGGTATAGCTATATTCATCTATTTTCTTTTGAAAATTCATGTCTTAAATATTAAGAATTTTTAAATCTCCCTTTAGCTGATTTCAGGAATTGACCTTTTCTGACTCTCACTTTTTATACCTTTGAGTAGAAAGCAATTAAATTAGTCTTCAGCATTGATATTTTAGCTTGTGTGATAGACAAATCCTTTTCTCACCTACTTCATTTTTCTCTGTCTTATAATTTTTGGAGCGAGCTATAAACCTTACTAAAATATTTACCTTTAACTTCAGAATTACATATTTTTGCAGCGCTGTCTCATCATCTTGCTATTCGAGTGTGTTCTCTGGTGGACTATAGTAGCATATTATATAAAGCAGTTTTCATCACTTACCTATTATAACATTTATTGCCAGCAAATTTGAAAATAAGTGTTTTCTGCAGTAAATTGGATACTTTACAATACCATTTTTTGTTATGCTGAATGCTGATGAGAGTGCTCAAGGTTTTTTATGAAAACTACTGACTCTGTATTGTGTGAATCAATCTGAACATAGATTTGGACTTAATCTAAGTTGAATACTCTTCCTCTCTGACTCCCTTCACTGACAGGAGACAAAACTACTACTATACAAAAATATAAACTTGTAGCAGTGAAAACAGCCTGCTTTTCACCTTGGTTCATATTTCTGCAGTAACTTCATGAAACGGTTGGGTGAGGGATGGAAAGGGTGGGGCAGTTGTTAGCAATAGAAGAAATAACTCCATCTGCAAAAACACTTTATCATAAGTGTTGAACCACTTACAATCTGTGACCATACAGTTTTCTTTAGGGGTTTTATGTAGGTTTTCCTCTACAACCTGTTTTGTAGCAAGTTGAGAACAAGTCACTTGCTAATATGTACAGCATCTTTTTTGAAAATTATTTATATGGCACAGTAATAGTTACTGTTGTGATGTGTAATTTGTCTTTTTCCAATTGCTTAACATTAAAATAGATGGTTTTCCTCTGGATGCCTTTTTTCAGGAAAAAGCCACTCCCACCAACCTGCTTGCATAAATCCACAAAAATGCCTCTGTTTAAAGTTTTAAGGGAGCACACTACAAGTCTCAAACATCCACATATGCTATACATGCTAAATTAATAGTTCAGTGATCTGGATTCTATTTCTGCTCAGCTGACTTGGTGTGCCATCCTGGGTAAGTTATTTAAGCTCTTTCCTGCCAGTAAAACAAGGATAGTACTTACCTACCTCACAGGGTTGTTGTGAGGCTTGTTTATAGAACAGCGAGGTGCTGTGGAAGTACAAAATATGTATATTCCGATGAAGTACACCATGTGGGCCCATGAAACCAGATGCATAATACATATATCCATGATCTCTGATTTTGATCCCAGACTGCTAGATGACCCACTTATTTTTAGATATTTATTTTTGAAATTAGTTTAATTATCTCTTTGATGCACTTGAAGAATTTACATGGTTGGCAGTATCGTAAATGTTTGAACAGTACAGCAGTGAACACTTGTATGAAACTTGTAGTTACCTTTTTTAATTTTCAGGAATTTCTCTGAATTCCTAGTTTATCATAGGAAAATGGATCCACAGAAAATCCTCTTAATCAATTTGTTACAAATAATCTATACTTACAATATTCTTGAGCTGTAGTATTACTCTCATTCCAATCCTGACATTTGAGATGGTATCTTTGAAAGATGTTAGGGTCCCGGGTTGTTGTCCTTGGATGCTCTGGGAAAGTTTACACCATGCTAACTTCATTCTTTCATGGGCTTATTTCAGTATCTCCTTGTTCATTCTTTCTGCTGTTGGGAGAGTTCAAAAAGTTTGCTATAACAAGATATTTAAAATCACAACCACAATACAGTTCTGACAAACACACACTGAAATCAGAAACTAATAAATGCAAAGCTAGTCCATGTGCTTTTAAAGTATTTCAGCTGTTCATATGTATTTTCACTGTTAAATTTCTCAAGTTTGAATTGTGTGTAATTGCTTGCACTAAAGAAGAACTTTTTATAGATAGAATAGAAATATTTGTAATTTTAATATGAACATAATTATTTTAAATGTAGTTTAATAGCAAGAGATGTGGTACAAGAATTCTTTTTATGGGAAGATGGGAGGAGAAGGGCTTGAACTATATAACCAAAGGCTAGGATTGATGGCTTCTGCATTTCAGCATAAACGTATACATGAGTACCTTTAACTCGTGTAATTCAAATTGGTGTGAACACTAGCTAGAATGTATCATTTCAGTATATTTGTACATTAAAAATGTAACTTTAATAAAATCCTTTAGAAAAATGATTGGTTTTGTTTAAAATGTTTTTTCTGCTTGACAGTATTTTCTTACTCCTAATACCTTGATTTGGGGCTGGAGAGGGAAATTGTGAATACATACTTTTAAAATTAGTGTTCTGTTTGGAAAATTAAACTCATTTCTGTCAGGATGAAGCTAATGTGGCCTAAAGTCAAAGTAGATTTCTCCACTGCTGATATTCCTTTATTGGCAACACCTTAACTGAATTAGAAATTACTACTCTTTGCTAAATTTATGTAAACACTCATATAGTAATTGAAAAACTGGCTGCTCCAGTTACATAAGCATTTTTCTTGTCAGTGTTTGGGGAGTATGTTGTACAGAGTTTCTACACATCCTAAACATTGGAAACTTCTGTCCTAAGCTTTTAATCTTTACAAACTGTACTACTTATGATCTTTTCTTATTCTTACGGACTCGTTCCTTTCTTGTTAATAAATGTTGTTCTATGTCTGAGTGATTATTGTAGACTGGTATTAGAAATCAAATGCAATTTGTCTGTCTCCTCTCCCTTTTGCCCAATATATAAATATAAGGATCTGCAATTTACAAAGTGAACTGAACATGTTTTTAATTGTGTAGTATTAGAAATACTTTTCCACACAACCACAACTGATAAAAGGTTTCTGACTTAAAATAGATGTACAATATTGAAGTGGAAGACTGTATATTATCTGCCTTCCTTCCATAAATATCAGTTAATACATAACTGTTCATTAAACTAATTTTAATAATGAAAAAGGGGATAGACAATATTTCTAATATTAATGGTGAAAGGACAAGATGTGATCAAATAATATCATTATGGCTTGCTTTTATAGTATTTTCGCATGAAGAAATGGGTTGTTTGCTATTCTGCCTTAACAGTATTCTCTCCACTTGGTGTGGCAATGGAAACGTTCACTTCACAAGAGTTGGCCAGCTGAAGACTGTTCCTAAAGATATCTACACTCCAGATCAATTAGAGTACCAAACATACTACCTTAGGAACCTTAGGCCTCCATTAGCTTCATCTTTCTATTCTGATTTTAATAGGAAAAACACAAGCATTTAGCTTTCCTCACTGGGTACAATTTTCAAAAGTTTCTAAGACCTACTTAGAGTTTATGTAGACAGTGAAAATGTTAGCCATTGTACTATTACTTTTTGATGCATCAATGTGCTATTACTATTACTGACTTTTCTTTCCTATGGTTAGGCAGAAGTTAAGCCTCTTTTTGCTCCCATTTGTAACAGACTTTCAGTATAGTATAGAACTTTCTCTGCCCTGCAGTATTTATGGGTGGGTCCTTCAACCTGGACCGAAGGGGCCATTATAGCCAGCTTTCTTCTTACCTTGTCTTCGCCCTCATTTTTGTACTTCACTACAGATATCAGCTAGTCAGATATCTATCCATACTCTTTGGATAACTGCAGAAACTTACTGTATATCATTAATATTTCTTTGCACGCCTGTTGTGCTAAAAGTATGTAGGTAGTAGCCCCATTTCACACTAGAATAGTACATGTTTTCTTATATCTCAAATCCTTTTGCAGACTGTGAATTACCTGTTGAAGCGAACACAGTGGCCTCTCTGTGCCAGTAACTTATGACCAGTCATGTGATACACTGTATTCAGTTATGGCATTCATTGTAAGATATGAATACATGTTTGTTTAAAAAGACATCAGAATCATTTCAATAGCTACAGTAGCCTTTGCCAATCTTTGTGCCACATGATGTCCCAAGTCCAGTGACTGCCAGCTTGTAAAAAGTTTGCAGTGAAGTATCAGGTAGTTGATAAAAATTATTTTGTTAAACATTATGTTTTTATCTCATAATAGGATAACAGACTTCCTTTTGATATATAAGCAGCTTCTACATGAGAAGAAATAGCAATGTATGTGTTCAGTGAACATGTGTACATGTTATATACAAAAAAGAAGCAAACATCTTTATGTATCAACATAGTTTGTGTTTATGAAAGAGCTGATTATATTTTGTAAATATACAAAATATACAAAATTTGCAAAATATAGTGAACTTATCTGAATCTGTTTGTAAATATTTACATTATAGTAATTGGATTGGGGCCTTATAGTGCTTTTGTTTGTCTCTGATCAAATTAGCTAACTTTTGTAAGTATGGACACACTTTGAGTGCAGTACGGCTGCTTGTGCCATCAGAAATTTGTTTGGTTAAGTGTATTGTCAACAAACTTTTATATTGGAGCATGTGCAAGTCATCTGCATTAGGCTGACAGTTTTATTGTGAATAATTCAAAACTGATCCTCTGAATAAATTACACATCATCTTTAAGTGTTCAGTGTCGTGACTTGTTGAACATCTGCATTTTTTTTACTTCCCGTTTGATGTAGATTCCAAATAGCTTAAATAAGCAGTTATCTGTTCACACAATGGACTTCCTAATTCAGTTTCACATCATTTCCTGTATATCTCCTATAAGTTAATTATATGGAAAACAGGAACATTTTAATGTGGAAATCTAGTTTATTACACGAACACATTTTGCTTCATTTAAAGAAAATGCCATTCACTGGGGTGGGCAGTAATTTCAGTAACAAAATTCTGTTAAATAAGGTTCTCACTTAAACCCTTAATTGTACAAAATTCATAGTAAAAGACAGTCTGAGACTTTGGCGCCAGTTCATCTGTTGTAATATTTATATGGAAAGTAATTTAATATAACAGCTTTAGTGTGAAGCATTAAATTGTTAGGTTTAAGTGAGAGGCTTCATGTTGTTAACTGGTATTGTAGTTCCTCTGTTGCTTGGTTACTCACAGTTTTATGTTTTGGACAACTTTACTCAGATCTCTCCTCTTCTAGAAGTACAGGATTTCAAACTAGTAAAGTTCTGTCACTCACCTCACTTATTACTGTACAAAATCAACAATTCTGTAAAATGAGACTGGGTCATTGATGGTTCCTAAAAATTGTTGGAGGATGTGTGTAAGGATGTAATTCTGCCAGTACATAAATATGTGCTTACCTTTATGCAGATAAGTAATCTCATTGAGCTCAATAGGACTACTTACATGCATAAAGTTAAGCGTGTGCTTAAGTATTTGTAGGATTGAGCCCTTACTTGCTTGAAAGGGATGCTTTCAGTGACTCTCAAAATAAATTTAGATTTTTCTTTGGTTTGGAGGAAAATAACTTTTCCCTTTTTTTTACCAAAGGCAAGGCACAAGCTTCCTTTTTCTCCCATCTCCTTGCACATCTTTCCTTTATCTTCATGCCAATCCAACAGACTTGTTATGTATAAGCGTTGCATGGGTTGTAATCTGCCATAGTCAGTGGGGTGCAGGGAATGAATTATCCTCAGTTGAGAGAGTTGGGCTTCTCCTATATAGTTGTTGACTGACTCTAGAGCAGTAATGAAAAACATGTGATTTACTTTCTTCTACACTAGAAACATGGTAACTTTTTTTTTTTTTGGCTGAATAGTTTTTGAGAACTATATTTAAAGATGTAAAGATTTGGAAAAAGTAGAGTTATGCCTTTGATTTTATTTTAAAAAAACAATTTTTCGTGATTTTTGAATAGAAAAATTAGATCTTGCCTACACTGACTATTTTGGAATTCACAATGGGTGCCCAGAGGGCATAGGTTTGTCAGAGAAATTGTGCAAGTGAAATCTGCAAGAAGAGGCTTTTATTCAGGCATCTAAACTTCTATTTTGTAAACATCCATTTAACTCAAACTGCTTTTAGAATAGTTCTTTGCTGTTAAAGATTCAGTATTCCTGTCCTTTCAATTAAGGGCTGAGGTTTAAGACATAGTTGAGCAGAAACACAGTGAAGAATTGACATTTCTAAGGTAAACACAGTCCTCCCTATATTTTCTGAGTAGAGTTGGGGGTGGAGATTAAGGTTGTCTTCGTACATAAAGAAGCCAAGAGGAGCGGAACTATTTTTTCCACTTTTTGTACTTAATACCCAAAATTTAGTTCAATTTCTGGTTAAGTTCTGTGTGTGAGAGAGAATATACTGTAGGGTATGTGTGTTTTTTAAAAAAACCTTCCATTGGCCCTTAACCTGCAAAAAGAGGAGCTACCTCTGTGGAGTCTTAAGGAATCTTTCTGGATTTCTTTGTAGGTAAATCCATTTACTGATATGGAGACATAGTGTGGTTCATATATGGATTTAAATGGACAAAATACAAGTTTAATCCTGATTATTCTGATAATTTACCTAGATTTTTTTTGTTACCCTTAGTTGGATCTTACAAATGATTTCAAACAAAAAAAATAAAAATGAAAACATAACATGATCGGTTTTTTAGTCCCCACCTTTTGTATAGGTTTTTTTCTAAGAACTTTCACCCAAACCTGTAACCTTAAATGGTTCAACAGATTAGTTCCAATTGTGTGTGTTTTGGCTAGACCAAATACATCTAATCATGGCCTTTCTGGGGTAAAGCTTGTATATGGTTTTACATGTAATAAGCTTATAAAAAAAACTTCTGACACATTTTACATTCATTTTCTTTTATACACCCCAGTGATTAAAATTAATAAACTGCTAACATCATATATAATTCAAGCACAGGTAGGGAAATGACTGAATACAAAGAAAGGAATGACTGAACTAGATTGTCCAACTTTGTGATCCAGTTTTTACTGCATTTTTGTAAAATGTGAATTTTCATGTTTTTACATGGTCACAGGCAGAGTATGAAAAACATTACAGGCAACCTATGAACAACTTTTGTTGATTTGGAGGGACTAGCCCTAGTGTACTTGAAGATCAACACCCTCATGTTGCCTAGCCCCCACCATTAGCTGCTGAGAAAGGTGAAGGTGCCAGGGTTCCTAGCCAAGATACGTTCCATGAACTGTGCCACAAGATTGTGAGTTGAGCCAGTGTTGGCACCTGAGATGCATGCCATAGATTAAGATTTTGGGTGGCTTAGAAATATCTAGGCTAATTTCATTTTCATTTAAAAAATAGTTCCCTCTCTTTAGGAAGAGATCACTGAAAGTTTATTTGCTGATTTTTTTATTTTGATTTTTTTTTTTTTTTGGTCTTCCACCCCTGTAAAGATCATGGGTTATTCAGTGTTCGCCTTTTACCACCTTACAGTTGCTCTAGCCTGGCCTTCAGTTATGGGTTTGTCAAACCCACAGGCCAATTCAAGGTTTTTGTAGGGAGTAGAAGCGGTACTGAACAGTAGCGGCTACTACTGTTGCTTCAACTATTGCAAGCTACCTCCTTGCTTGGTGCCTCTGTTGGATCTGCCTTCTCTGCTGAGCAGACAATGTGATCTTTGGCCATAAGAAGGTGTAAGTAAATAGCAAAAAGCAACCTGGTATAGAAGGACAAATATGGGACTAAGACCACAGTTGTGTTGTGATCCTGGTTCTGAGTTTGGTTTCCTTTGTGGGCTCTATCAAGTTACTTTTAACCTTTCCATTTTAGCTTCTGACTGTAAAGTGGGTTATGTTATAGAGATGTAACAGAATAGTTAATTCTAGTATTTTAGTATAAAATACTAACATTAACTGGAATAGGCACACAACTTTAGTGAGGGGGAGACTTGTCCAGTTCCTTGTAAAAGTCTTGTAAACATTTGCAGCTATGCGTTGTTACCAGCATAGGCACCTGGGATCCACTTCTGCAGAGAATATTATTTCAGTGGCCCACAGCAAAAAAACGGATGGTTGTTTGATTTAGGCATACATACAAAAACTTGTTCCCACTAATTTTTTCACTAAAAACATAGAAACTAGCCAGATTGTAGAAGGAAAATGTTAGTAATTTTAAAATTAGAGGTTTAATCTTGCATTTTTGTATGGGCATAGTATACAACGTTCCATGTGTTCTAGTCACATAACAGCATAAATATGTGTCTTGGAATTGAATAGATAAGGAAAAACTGCTCTCCCATTTCTGTAACTGCATTTTTAAAAAGGTGATGCCTTCAGCTTTAAAGTCTTGTGCAAACACCTATTACAAGATCACTGGCTATGGACCGATGATTTTTTGTGAAAAAGCAGAGTTGGAGAAATCTGTATTAAGTTTCTTCGGTAAGCATGAATGCAGCTGATCTAACAGTGGAGTTCACATTCCTCCCAGATTGATATAAGTGGAGATTTTGCGGTTAAATGGGGTTGGAAGGCAGCGTGTCTTACCGACTCTGCATTTGGGCAGAGTATCCTTGATATTTCTTATGCCTATGTTCTCTGAGCACCAATGAAAAAGGCATCTAGCATAGAGGCTGCATTTCTTAACTTTATTTTTTTTTTCCTCTGAATTTCCCTGTATGTTTTTTAGTTAATAATTCAATTTCAAGCCTTGGCATTGCATTGCGATAAGCCTCTGCCCCAGCCCAAGATTCCAGTGTTAAGTTCTCCCACCAATGTTAGTACAGTTCTATTTAACATACTGCTCATTTTGTTCTGGTGAAATTGTAGTGGTATTAGTGAGGGCAGAAGTAGGCCTACTGCATATATAGGAAGATACATATTTGAGTGCTGTTTATACTGCTAAATATGTGCAGTGTGACTCATTAACTGTTCCAGAGCACATGTTGAAATTTTAGTTTTTGGAATTAAATTTGCGTTTTACAATCCAAAGTTAGTCCAACTGTACAGTCACTGGTAACCTTTCATATTGTCTGACAGAAACATCTGTAATTCTTAAATGATAAATTGGCAGTTCTCTTTACTATGGCATGGGCATCTAGGGATATAGGAAGTCCAATGGTTTCATTGACTCTTCTGAAGAAACCAGGTAACTAACGTCTTTTTGTTATGTTTGTAGAGTGCCTAAATACCCTTGAAAATTAATCCTTAGTCTCGCTGAACATTGGACAATGTCAGAAAACTATTCTAAGAAGGGGGAAAAAATCATATGCTGACGGGCAATATCATACTACTTTGAGTCAGCTTCAGAATTCAGCCTGGTGATATTAAATCTGGAGTATACATGGATGGATGGAGTGGGTAGACTGAAAAGAATTGAAAATATTCCTGAATGTCTGCAAGAAGAGCAGTTATCAATGGAAAACAATCATTAAGTTAATATAGGGATACAGCTACATAGAATGTACTACTTATAGTAAAATGCAGAGCTTCATTAATGTTTTCTGCTGAATCTGAACACAGAATTTGACTGTAGAAGGCAATAAATTAGAATTGATATGGCAATATGCTCCCCCCTTTCTTTCACGTCTGATATAGCTCACTCATTGATTAAAGATAAGGTCTTTACAATTCTAAATGTAGTGCATAAAATTTCTGCACAAATATTTTTGCTGTAGTGTTGGTGGATCCAGGTAAGTGAATTTTCCATAACAGTCCAGTCCCTCTGCTCTTTATTTCCTGTGCTGTGGTAAGCGCAGAAGACTACAGTGCATATAACAGAGATCTCGTTTGTTTGTTTGAAAATAGCTTTTTGATAAAGTCCGGTCGTACTACATACTAATTCAGTATTTTTTACTGATGTTCTTTGACTTCTACACTTGAAAACAATAGTGTTTCATGTGTGTTTGGAGAAATTTTAGACTTTCCTACTTTTCCCACTTAGAAATGAATTTGTCTGCATTTGCTCATATGTAGGTGAGTTGAGTCATCTCTTGTTGATGGGTATTGCTCTGATCATTCTACCAATTGCTGTTTTTTTTTTTCAGTTCATGGTTGAGTGGAAAGTCAGTCTACCTACTGTGGTTCACTGTGAGGTCTGTGACTGCTGTAGCGCTTTGCTGTAGCACTTTCTCATTGCTCTTGGAAAGGCCTGTTTGTACTGGTACACTGGGTAAGAATCTTTTATGAGCCATAAAAAAATCATCTGATTACTTGGCATCATAATTGTCATCTGTACTTCCATCTTCTCCCAGATGATTGGAGATGCTAGAAATACAAGTTTATCAAGACAAAATTTTCTGTGGTGGTGAAGCCTCTGCATCAGTGCTATCCACTTCAGTGCAGGTTCTGCTGAAGAGTCCTTCATAGTGATGCTTCACCACATAATTGGCCAGTCCTGCAGGCTGGGTGTGTTCAGAACATTTGTGAGTGTCTGATGGCTTAATGCTGTTTAAGCCTTGGAGGCACCATTTCTCTCAAGGGACAGGCTAAGTTATGAGTGTGGGGAGATCAATTTGCTCTGTGCTTTTCAGCTAGTCTGCCCTTGCTGTTGACTTGGATTTTGAGAGTTTGAACACTTTTGGCACTGAAAGACCAGACTTGTGTTCTAGCTGCAGTTCAATCCTTTTTGTTTTATCAAAATGTTTCAGTTGTGCCCTGATGGATGTACCACCTCTTCTGGCAAAGTGAGCTATTGAGCTAATGCAAGAAACTTTTTGGAGATTAAAGGGCTTGGACGTTCTGTAATCAGTGCATTGATGTAACACCTGCTGTGATAAATCTACCATCTGTCTTACCTTAGGAACCGGAATCTACTACATACAACAATAGGGATGACTACACCACGGTGTGTTATCTAGAGGAGCTTAATCCTCTGACACATCCTACATCAGTAGGCAAATGGCACCCTTGACTCTTCAGATGGAGGAGCTTAAATGCTCTTTTTAGGTCCTATGTATTAGATGCCAGAAGAATTTCAGCATTGAGATTATTTAGAACCTTGTGACGTTCCTTTATGTGGATAGTAGTGTCAGTCCACCTAGTCTTCAACTGCCTGTTAAAAATCTGTATAATACGATTGCAGTCTCCAGAATCAGTGGTGTACAAATGCTTTGCACATCAAGAGTTGCTTATGGCATCTTCCATCCTCACAGTTTGCCTATGGCTTTTATAACAGTTTGCTCAGTTCAGGGGAGCACAATTACAAGCACTACAGTGTTATAGCTGGGGAGATATGTGTCTTTGAATTTAGGTGCTGACAAGTGCTATAAATCCCACACGTGGAAATAGTTTAATCTTCAGAATGTGGTTCACCCATTTGTGCCTCAAAGAATAAATACGTGGACTTCCAAAACATGCACAGATTTAGCTTTAGAAATGTCCAGCAGTAGGTATGGGTATCATGTGATGTGACAGTGGAAAAATGTCCAGTAGATGCACAATATTAAATTTGTCTTTTCAGCCAAGAAGTACAGCAATAGTAGCTGAAGGACCGTCTGTGACACCATTACTCCCTTTGGAGATAATGTGGAGGCCAGTCTCAAGAACATGGAGAAAGTCATGGTTCAGTTTGTTTCCTTCGGTCAATTCTTTTTTTCTTCTTTTGAGAAAAAAAGACAGCAGACAACGAGAGGCTTTAGGCTATAACTAATATAGGTATCCCCCAACAACATACTGATTTTTGGCAGGAACTGAGTCTTTGTATTTGGAAAACATCTACCACCCTTTGGGTGCTACGTGATCTCTGCAATATGCCTTTAACTTCAAAGCAGCAAAAAATTATATTTTTTCTCTTAAATTTCTGGATCAAATAATTAATCTGTTTCTGTCTGCCCTGTATGATCACCCTGTCCAGAGGAAGATGATATGGGCTTTCTTCTTTCTGAGTCCCCTGATTGCATATACATGGGTCCTTGGGATTGTCAAGCAGTCACAATACTCTTTTTTGCAAAAACAAACAAATCCCACCAGATTGACTCCACAGCCTCACTCCTGCAGGTGCAGTAAAGAGGCATTCTAGCAAATATAATTTTAAAATAAAACCCAGCATCAAACTCCTATTACCCTGTGTGTCTGATAACTGAACTGTATTACCAATTCAGTTTTGCCTTTTGGACTGGTGGCATGATTAGCAGTTAGAGCAGGATCCTGAATGAAAATGGGAATTTGTTTCCACTCTCAAGATAGTAGGTTAAGAATAGCATTTCTTGAAGGCATCTGAGGATTTGCCCATGTCACCAATAGGTGCTGGAATCTCTAGAGCTCTTTAATACAATTAACTGACTCATTTTCTCTATCACTGAGACAATTAGAATATGAGACCTTATGAACATACCTTATCTCAGTACTTTCTCTCTATTCCCCACAAGTCAATGAAATTGTGAACCTTGTAAGAAGAATTTGCAAATTAAACAAGTTTCAATAAAGAACCAAGTTATAGATATTGGGATGGTCCTATGTATACTTCAAACTTTCAGAGACCTAGATTATTTAGGTGCTGTGCTATTATAACTTAATAAAAAATGGTTCTGGTTTAAACAAAAATCAGACCACTGTGTTCCAAGTTAACCAGCAGGAAGAGACAATGTGTCCCCTGTATTAGGAAGCTATTGTAGATATGGAACTGGGCTTTATCCATATAACTTCTAGAGTCTGTTTACCTAGCATGGAAAGGAAATGCATTAACCAATATGCTGAACTTGTGTGTAATTTGGGCCTTCCCAGGAAGACCATGTATCAGACAATAGCGGTGCATCTCTTTGCAGGGGCAGAACTCCCAAGACTGAACTCTGCTTTTTGCATCTTTTCTGAACAACTACCGGTTTTATCTGTACACTGTATTCACTGTCCACTGTGGTAGGAGCAGTAATCTTCTAGACAGAAACTTCATGGATATATATCCCTCCACTGTTCTCACAGTAAAATCCTCACTAACCTCTGAAAAAGCAGTGTTTTTTGTGATCCTGATTGCCGCCTTAGTAGCCAAGACAGATCTGATTTCACAGCTATTGCACTTAACCATTCCCATCAAAGGATCTTGTCATATATGATTGCTCATACCGGACACCTGTCTACAGCTCAACCTGGAATCTCTCCCCTGTCAGTTTTCTTTCTGAAAAGAGAGCTCTTGACTGGGACTTGGTGTGGTGTGTCTCGGTCTTGTTGCTGGGAAAGACCTTATCCAGTGTGAAGTGGGCCATTGTGAATCTCATTACTTGTTCTGAATAAGCTGTTTAGTTACATTCTTCACTTGGTCCATAGAGCTATTGTGACTAAACTTTGTTTCTCATGAACTACTGAAGTTAAAAATTTCTTCCATCGTTAAGTTCATGAGGTTTTTGTTGCATTTGAAGTACATTCTTAGGTATAGTGACAGATATTTTCTAGAAACACCTCAGATGCGTAAAAAGTTCTCACTGTTAGGCAAGATTAGCACAGGCTTTTATTAAGCTCCTCTTCTGAAACACTTGATAATTGTGAGCTGAAGTTTCTATACTTTAAAGGTTTTATTCCCATGGCTTCAGTTCAGAGAGGTAGAGATGTCCACGTTTGTTACATACTTAGACTCTTTTTTAGAAAGAATATCATGGGGCAATTCAGGGCCTGTAAGAAGCGAATACTGGGCTTTTTATCTGTCCCCATTTCTGGGTTCCCCAATTTTCTGAGTATTTTAGGTACTCCCCTTATCAATGAGCATATGAGCCTTTATCATTTTGTAAGGATAAAAGTATACATCAAGCACAGAAATACTAAATAAATAATGATACACCAAAGATGACAATTATGCCTACATCGTGAAACATCCTGCCAAAATGTTTCCCACAGCCTGTGCCAGGAATATTTTTTCCAGGAATGTTTTTTCAGTAGCTCAGTGTTCGTGCTTGTCTGTGTGAGAAAGTTGTACCTGTTTAAGGTGTGAATTAAAACCAGTTTAAACTTGTACAAACCCCTGAGTGGACACTTGCCAGTTAAACTGAAACTCAGGGTCTAATTCTTGAGACATGGCCTGCAATTCATGATAGTGATGTGAATTCCAATGCATGCAAACATGCTGTGCTATAACTGCCCTGTGTGGAGCTTGTGAATGTGTACGAAAAGTTGCCAGTTTGCATTAACTCTGCAGTTTATACCCCCATAGACTGAACTGTGGAGCTGTGTAGGGATAGGGTCTGTTTCTGTAGACACTGGTTCAGTAGAATTTATTTGTGGTTTATGCTTTGTCATCCCTATTTAAACTTATTATTCAATTATCTTGATTTTTTTCAAATATCGTAACGAATAGATTTCCTTCATTGTTGCTATAATAAAGCTTTTGCCACCTTGGTTGAGTGTAGACCTGTGTTCTTGGTCTTCGGTTCTGTATTCTGTAGCTTGTTTAGAATAGAGAGCAACCTAGAAATATTTTAAGGGACAGTAGCCTACAACGTCAAGCTGGAAAACAGACTCAATGGAAATGTCATTCAAGTAGTTTTCATTAATAAAGTTCTAAGGCATGATTTATAAAACACTATCTATCTATCTATCTATCTATATATAAAAAAATTTTGTTTGTTATATATAATACCTAAACAAATAAATACAGACATTAATCAGCAGCTGAAAAAATAGATTTGGATATCCAAACAACTTCAAAAACTTCATAAAATAAGTTACATGATCCTCATGACACCTGGGTTCTTTTAGTTTTAGTTTTATACTCCAGAAACAGCAATAAAATATATAGTACAAAAGATAATCCAAGTACTTCTGCTTATTCTTTTCATTCTTCTTTCCCTTGCCTCTTTATAAAAAAATATTTTCGATAAGAGGAAAAAACTAAGAAGGAATTTAAGGGGAAATGTTCTCTTCAGTATATTTTCTCTACAAAAAATTGTAAAATCATAATTTCCATGAAGAATGCTTACCAATATGTGCAGTCTTATTTTGAGAAGCAACTTGCCATGTAGGGATGACTAATTACAGTTGTGACATATAGTAAAAACTGGATAGAAAACTGGTTATACTAGAGTTGCACTTAACTTATCCCACCACTTCCAGTGAGTAGACCAAAGTGTAAATGCTAAATAAACTTGGTTGCCATGCATCTCAGAAAATAATTGCAATACAAACTTGTTTGTCTCTTCCTTCTCCTCTTAAACTGGTCATTTTAAATATATATTAGATAAATGAAACAAATCATAGACAAGTAATCTACTGAATACAGGCTTCATGCTAGCAGGCTTATAGTTTCCCAGGTGTTTCTCCATTAAAAGATTAGGTTAATGTTGGTTCTGAAGCAAAAGTGTATAACCCAACAAGAGTGGAAACTATTACTGTGGGATGCCAATTTTTCCAGCAACTTCTATCCACCCCTTCTCATTTATATATAACATGGAACAAGAATGGTGCCTTTCGCCTGTGTCCTGGGACAAGTAACCTTTTTGTGAGCTAAAAGTCCTACTACAGGACTGATGTTTCATTAAAAAACAAATGTGGGATATTATTTCCTGGATCCAGATCAGCTTTTGTTGTGCTATTAGTTTTTCACTTTAAGGTCATTAATCCTAATACTGATTATGTGTTCCCACACATTAAAGTCTGCTTGAATACTATTTTTAATACAAGTGTTACTGAAATGAAGATGATTTTGAAGACTTTTTATTGTAAACAATATCCTTATTGTAGATACTTCAGCATCAAGATGTCATTATTAATTGAATCTTTAAGTGGTTTAGCTAGTTTAGGCCCAAAATTTAGGCTCTTGGGCACCGAGAATGGGTAGTTCTGTAAAAACTATCTATTAAAATTAGGTATTTAAATTAAACATTTCTCCTTTTTTATTTAGAAAATACCTTTCTTACAATAACTCTTTTTTGGATAATTTGTTTTAAAAATTAATCTAATGTAAATAAAAATCTTGGGAAATAGGAAACAACTGTCTTGTGATCTGGTTCTTTAACCTTTTATGCATGAGTTATTTTACTGACATAAGTAGCCTTATTAAAGACAATGGGACTCTTTACCTGAGTAAACTTTTACACGTTTGCAGGATTGGAACTGTACAGAAAAATATTTAAATGCCCTCTTTTTAAAAAATACAGTAAGGTTTGTCAAAACAAAAATAGTGTTGACAAATTTTCAAAATACTGATTATGTAATTTTTCCATATATTAAATGTGTATGGATGTTTGTAAAGATAAGAACTGCATTTCCTTACTTTAATTTTATGGTACTTAAACAAATAAGTACATGCATCAGTGATTTAATTATTTTTTTTTAATTTTGTGAAACATCTGTGTGTGTTAGGTTTTGAGTGTACAAAAATAAAAATAATCCCTCAACCTAAATTTTGGACTAAACTATTTTTACAATGTTCCTTCATTTTCCCTTTTCACGTCTTTGTCAGATTGAGCCTAATAAACTGTTACTCCTTCTTCCTAATGGTATTAAGTATTATGCTTAAGTTATTAGTTTGAAAGTAACTCATGGATTCTATTCTCCAGCTATAAATTGTGATGTGTGAAATAACCTTACTGATATAACAATGCTGTGTTTCTGTCAAACCATGCAAACATGTTTTCTAACTTGAAAAGAGAAAAAGCTTATCTAAAAAAATGTAGATTACATTTATCATAACTTTATTGTTTCTGACCATGTCTTTCTACTTTTTCTTATGCTTAATTGATACTAATATGACTTGTTCTAATTCGCAACATGGGCTGCCTTTTAAGGTTCAGCTTAACCTCCCTACAGATAAGGTGGAGGTAGAAAATAAATTGTTGTAAATATCTTGTCTTCTCTTTTTATTTTTTTCTTCCTGCTTTTAGTGGAGGAAGCTGTCCTGGAGTTCTGGACTTGAATATTCTGTAATTGAATTGTGAAGGTTTTTTCGTATTATAAATCCACCCTGAGTAGCTGCACCATTTACAATTTCAGTGTAAATACTATTCCAGTAAATTCTGTGACAGAACCTCCGAAAATCATGAATTCAGCTTTGAGGCGCTTATCCAAAGTCCAATGGAAAGACTTCTGTTGTCATCCATGGCTTTGGATCATGCCCTGAATATCCAAATTGCAGTAAGTGAGGTGACTGATAAAGACACTCAGCAGCAAAATGCAGAAATGATGAAAAATTATCTGAAACTATTAATTTTCTCTGTTAGATGCTAGTTTTATATTCCATAGTTAACTCTTTGCCTGTTTTGCTATGTTTCTGAAAGACTACAGGTGTAGAAATTAGGTTTTCTTCTGTAATTTTCAACTTCTTAACATTAAACATGACCTTCCAATCACTAATACTGGGGACACTTTCTGGTTAGTGTGGTGGAAATAACTTGAGAAGTTCCTGGTTTTCTGATTAGCTCTTTTTGGAGTTGGCTTTAGGACTCCAGAAGATATATGTGAAGAAAAGATCACTTCATACCAACTGAGGCTTTCTCTGTATTTACTTTGCCCCATCACTGTAGTAACTGAATGCATCATAATCAACTTGTTCTCACAGCACTGTGTGAGGTGGATTACTGTCCCTAGTTCATAAACTGCTAACTGAGACAGAGATTAAGTGAGATCCTCAGGGTTCCACAAGAAGCCCATGGCTGAGCTGGGAACCGAAGCAAGATCTGCATCCCAGTGCTTTAACCATATCTTTCCTATAATACAGCTCAGTATTCTTGAGTTCTGCTTTCGTCACTGTACTTTCCATGTAGTGCAGTACTTCTCTTGTCATCCATGAACTTGAGTGCAACCTTGTGTAGTGTGTAATGAGATAAGGCACTAGCTATATGTAAGCCCCATTCTCTAATAAGAGAAAATAAGTAGAGAGCTCTTTGAGTTGATCTTGGAATTCTAGATTGTGGTTTTCCTTTTCCATTAATCTGATGTCTAGCTTGTTGCTTCAAGTATTAGTGTAGCTGACCAATTCTGATGGTCAATTTTAGGAGACAGATCTTTTTAGTTGAGTTCCATCACAGTTAGGAGCTGTTATTTGTATTGTCTTCGGACTATTTCTGCAGTAAATTAGTGAGGTGGTAGTTATTAGCTGTACGGTGCCATCCTCCTAATATCTCCTAAGCATTCCTTTATTTTTGCACAACAGTCAGAACCCAATCAAGCACTTGCATATTGCATGAAGTGAGGGAGATTTTTGTTTCCTCTATAACGAGGGTGAAGAATTGTCTGGCAAAACTGTGTCTTGGGTTCTGGTGGTTTCCTCAGTCTGGTTTGCTTATGGCCTTTTACCAGTTAAGCCATTGCTCACTGTGGTGGTTTTTCTTAGTGAGAAGACAGCCCTGTTGCAGTATGTATCAGCATGTGAGGCGGTGAATACACAGTCTTCAAATAAATTTGACACGCTCTCTTTGAGATACCACAGTACTTCATAGCTCCGTCCTACCTTTCATGTGTGTGGACCATTCTCCTTCCTGATTAGCTAAGGTCAGCTGCAAGATGTTAAGCCCATTGTTGATGGAAGTAATTAGTGCTTTTCTGGGTTATTTCTTGCTCTTAAATGTGTTTAGATTCAAATTTTACTTTAAAAGAAGTAAGATCTTAATTTGGTTAGATGTCAGCTAGTCTCTAACCTTGCCTTTTCATATCTTCCCAGTTATAAATAAACACAGAACAATCATTCAACTGTATCTTTAAACTTTGGCAACATTTGGTAACCTCATTCAACAAATATCTACCTAGTAATTGATTAGATTTGTAAAATACTGTGTGATCCATATTTCTCAAAGCACAGTCTGTTTATTTGGGCTTTTCTATTGATACTGTCATTTGAAAGGGATACTATATGGGACTGTATGTAGCCACAGAAGGAAATTAGTTTTCTTACTCTTATGATTTTTCCGTTCTAAACATGAATATGATTTACGTACATGTAATATAATGGAAATGACTTCAGTAGATCATCTTATCCTGTCCCCTACTCTCAGGCAAGACTGAGTACCATCTAGACCATTCCTGACAGGTGATTGTGTTGCCTATTCTTTAAAACCTCCGATAATTCTGCATCTCCTTAGATAATTTTGTTCCAGTGCTTAATACTCTAACAGGACGTTTTTCCTAATGTCTAATGTAAATCTCTCTTACTGCAGTTTAAGTCCATTACTACTTGTCCTGTCCTTAATGTTTAAGGAGAGAGGTTTATTATCTTCCTTTTTAACTGTTTACGTACATGACAACTGTTATTTGCCCCCTCAATCTTCTCTTCAGACTAAACACATTTTTTTTTCAAATTTTCCTCGTAGGTCATATTTCCTAGACCTTTAATCAATTTCTGGACTTTCTCCAGATTGTCCACATCTTTCCACTTGAGGCCTTACCAGTGCTGAGTGGAAGAATTGCATTTCATATCTTCCTTACAACATTCCTGATTAATACAGCCCAGAATGAGTTTCTTCCCCGCCCCCACACTTCTTTTTGCTATGGTATTACATTGACTCTTACTCATTTTTTGATTCTGTGCAACTCCCACATCCTTTTCTGAAGTACTTCTTCCTAAGCAGGCATTTCCCATATTGTATCTGTGCAATTGATTATTCCTTCCCATGTGTAATACCTTGCATTTCTCCTCATTGAATTTTATCCTGCTTATTTCTGATTTCTCCAGTTTGTCAAGAACATATTAAATACTAATTCTGTCCTCCAAAGAACTTGCAATCCGTCCCAGCTTGATATAATTCACAATCTTTGTAAGTGTTCTCTGTTATCCAGTTAACTTAAGAAGATATTGGCTAGAACCAGACCAAGGACAGATCCCTTTGGGACCCCACTCCATATGCCATTCCAGCTTGATTGTAAACCATTCATAACTACTCTAAGACCATGTCTACACTACCCACTGGATCGGCGGGTAGTGATCGATTCCCCAAGTGCTCGATTCCCCAATTGACTCAAACTCCACTGCCATGAGAGGCGGAAGCAGAGTCGAGGGAGGAGCGGCAGCGGTTGACTTGCCACCATGAGGATGCCAAGGTAAGTCTACCTAAGATACACCAACTTCAGCTGCGCTATTTGTGTAGCTGAAGTTGTGCATCTTAGGTCGACCCCCCACTCCCAGTGTAGACCTGGCTTAAGTGTGCTATTTCAACCAATTGTACACCTACCTTGTAGTAGGCTATACTTCTCTGATTTCTATTTTTGATATGCTGTAGGGGTACAAGTAATTGGATCTGAAAAGATGCACTCCAGTAACATTATTCATTAAAAAACCAATCAGCTTAATCTTAACTAGATCTGCGAAGAGTTGGTATTATAAACAAACCATTATTCCTCTTTGTATTCTTTAATTCAAAAACAAACTAGAGGATGTTTCAGTGTTTAGTCAAATCAAGGAATATATGCAAAGTCAACATAAAATACTATGATGTGAAACTGATCTATATAGTGACACTGAATTGGATAATTGGTACTTGGTTCTTCACCTTTCTTCCAGATATTGCTGCATAACGTGTGTACACTTTATAGTATGTTACCTGTTGCACTAGTCTGGCCCCTGCATTAGTTAGGCCTAGTGAAATCAGTACAGCGTATCCATCTTCTTTATTTCCTTGCTTTTGTGCCACAGCCTTAAAATTAACTTAAAATAACATTTAGTGGTCTGACCAACGTGTAAAAGATTTTCAGTCTTTAATTCATGCCATTGAGCACTGGCATGTTGAGGGAATAATTGTGCATTCCACATGTGCTCTATTGATTTTTTTTTTTTTTTTTTTTTTCCCCCATTGGTATTGTAACTTACCACATTCTTGTATTTTCGAGTGAGCCACTACAGTGTTAGTTCTGGTTGTAAAGGCATTGTGAATGTTTGAGTGAGAGATGATATGCCTCCTAACAGCTGCAAAGACTACAGTTAGGTTTGTTTGTTCATTGTATTCTATGACTATTTTCATAGACACTCCCATGTGTGTTTAATACTTTTTCACTATCAGTGTAATAGATTACAAAGACTGAGAAACAGGGAGTGTGAAATGGGAACTACAGGGACTAGAACTAAGGCGTAGGGGAGGGAGAGCTTAGTGGTTTGAGCATTGGCCTGCTAAACCCAGCGTTGTGAGTTCAGCCCTTAAGGGGGCCGTTTAGGGATCTGGGGCAAAAAATCTCAGGGGACAGTACTTGGTCCTGCTAGTGAAGGCAGGGGACTGGACTCAATGACCTTTCAAGGTTCTTCCAGTTCTGTGAGATAGGTATATCTTCTTATATTTATTTATATTTATTTGTATTTTTAAGACCTGAAAAGTGAGCAGAGAAATGGAAAAAAATAAAACTGTTACAAAGGGAAGCAAGGCAGTCTGCTATAATGAGTGTGTAATGTTTCTATTCTTTGCTGTCGACCTGGAGGTGGCACATGGGTAAGCAGTATAAGCTGTTTTAGAAAGCTGAAAGAGAAGTTGAGGCTGAGTGTGTAACGTGTTATCTGGGATGTTGAAGATTTTTCTACCATTTTCTGCAAGAAATGCTTACAGCTGAAACTAAGGACGATTTCAAACAGGAAAGAATTGAATCTGAGTAGAGAGAAGTGAACGGAAGAAGAAAAGGTTGTGTTAATAAAATGGATTGTTCCATCTGAATACATCCAGAGAGAGTGTATTATCTTGCATTATATTTGACAATGGACAAATAGAGCAAACCAGTGGTCCAAGTTGAAATGTATTGTAACTGCACTGATCTGAGCGAGCCCTGAAGAAAGTTGTGGATCAATGAGTGGAAGATCATCATGATCAGAGTATTTGTATGGAAAAAAAGAGGGACTGGATAATATAAAATAGGGAAAAGGAGAACAGCGATGTATTGCTTCGAGAGTTTGGAAGAATGGTCTCAGTGTCATCCACTTTAATATTGACACAAGCAGTAAGCAGGGTAGAAGTGTCATGCAAAAGTTCAATGACTTGGAGAGCGAAACAGATTCAGTTAACCAAACTGAACAGTGGGCAAGGCCTAGAGACAGACAGACACATGTTGGATTAAAGGCTGTTGCTTGGAAAGAAGTTTGGTTCAATGAAATAGAAATTCATTGTATTGAGAGAAGGAACTGTTAGAAATAGAAGTACTTCACTTGTGTGCCCTGGGGAATCCGCCTTCTGGACTCAAGATTGGACAGGCTTTTGAAGATTTGTTTTAAAATGTGGAAAGTGAAGTAGTAGGTACAGCTCACATCATGAGGGACGTTGCAATAAAAGAGCAGAGAAGACTCATTTTTCTAAAAAGACTATATGAACAGACTAAATGTAAAGAAATGGACAAGATAACCGAGAAGATAATCTTCAAAGGAAAGAATAGTAAGTGGACTAATGCAAGAAGCATGATGGACAAATAATCACTTAAAAATATTAGTTTTAAAAAAAGATTTGGATCTGCTGACAAACATGAGTGAGAATAAAGAAAATGTAGAGTAGCTACAACAAGGAAGTTGATAAGAATTCTGATGAGGCCTGTTGTCTCTAATCATGGTCAATGCAAAGAAGGGCGTGCCCTAATTATATTAGAGCTACCAGTACTTAAGACTGAACTATGGATTTGATTTTTTTTCTGAGAAAGGGCTAACAATGTCTGGATTTCTAGATACCAGTTTTACCCATGTAATAAAAGAAACTTAATTGCAGTTAACTATGAGGAACTATTAAGAGCATGAAAGAGGAGGACAGAGACCCAAACTCCATTTTATATTTGACTGTTTTATTTTGGGGTAAGAGGACAACTAGTACTCTTTTTCAAACAGAACAACTTTAAAAGGGTGAGAAAACTGAAAGGTGTTTGTCATATTTTTCGAACAAACTCTTGTATGTGAGCCTGCATCTGCCATTCTTACTCATGTCAAGCAGTATCTAACTCCGCAAGAAATATCATTGGCTATTGTGGGACTATTTTGTATTGATGAGGGAAGTAGATATGTGCCCTGGCCTACAAGGGTGGGTTGCCTTTAAATTGGTATGTGATACTTACCTGAGATCAGAAATACATTTCTCTTCACTATATGTACTCAGGGATGGAAGTAGGTGCTGTGTATGCTGGTGAAATAAAAAGAACAAGCAACAACTCATGTTGATGATTGGAGGAGGAAGTAGATATAGATAGATTCTTCAAAAAAGGAATGAGTAAGGAATCAAATATAGTCTAGAAATGGAGGAGAATGAACCTGAGAAACTGACTTGTCTATTTTTATTATCCAAGTTGAAAGAGAATAAATAAATAAAGCCATCATAAATAGGGGGTAGGCGGAGAGAGTTTTCAAAGAGAAATAATGTTTTAAGGGTCAGTTAATTAGTAATAGCAACTCAGTGCCATTTCCTGTTGGTTATTTTGTTTTCTGAAGTACAGAATAGAAAATCATTTTTTTAAGTTTAGTTTTTCTCAGTAAAGACGTAGCTTGTATCTTGTAGACTGAGGTCACTGAAATATATGATAGCTTCTAAGACTATCACTATAAAGAGTGGGCCTCTTTCTGTAAAGTGCAGAGCACCTTTAATTTTCATTCAACTTCCATAGAAAACAAAGGCACTCAGTAGCTTTCAGTTTTAAGCCCCCAGCTATAAATGTGTTGTCTGAAGTCTGTAGCAGAATGTGGAATGCTGAGTAGGCAGCCTATGGCACACGAGCTGATTTTCAGTGGCACTCACACTGCCTGTGTCCTGGCCACTGGTCTGGAGGGCTCTGCATGTTAATTTTAAATGAAGCTTCTTAAACTTTTAATTTACTTCACTATAAACTAAAAATAGTTTAGTTGTATACTATAGACTTATTGTCAGAGACAGTCTAAAAATGTTAAAATGTATTACTGGCATGCGAAACCTTAAATTCAAGTGAATAAATGAAGACTCGGCACACTACTTGTGAAAGGTTGCCGACCCCTGATATACACCAGAGTGCGGGTTGTTAAAGTCTTTCAAGAAAGCTCAAAAATGAATCAGTCCTTCGATTAGGGTAGGCTTTGACTTTAAAGAGCAGTAACTGTTCCTGAATAACTCCTAAATAATATTCCTGAATAGCAGTTATGGACGTTCTTACTTTAAAATGTGTGTTTCTGTTTAATCCATATTCAAAGTGGATTAAGATAAATGGGAACTCATGTTCCTGCAGAGCTATTTGGGAATAACCCAGTGTGTCGAAAAGCCCTTAGCAAAGAATCTCCTTTTGAATTCTGCTAGGGGAAGGAAATTTCTGTTTCAGTGAAGGCTGTTAAGCCCTTTTTTCTCCCCTCCTGTAGGGTATGTAATTAGGAAGGTTAGCAGCCCTTGTTTCACCTAAAGGTTGATGATTAGGGTGTACCCAGATTCTGAGCATTGGTGTTTTCTCTGTCATATTTGAATGCAGACTTGATTTATATACTTCAGGAGTTTGCATTTAAATATGTGACCTTGAATTGACTCGTCCCATCTTACACTGGAGATTTAGTTACAGAAGCATATTGGATCAAATCAGTAGATTCTGTGAGCAGAAAGAGAAACTTGTCATCTGCAAATTGGTTTTCATTTATTCATATTTTGTTGCCATTCAAATATGTTGCCTTACATAAGCATTTCTTAGAAAGATTTAACTTAATTTCCAGTGGAGCATAATATATTAGTGTTGGATGGTGGAGAGACCAATATGAAAGCCTTTCTCTCTCTAATCTGATGCTTTGGCTTGAAGGAAAAATGTATAAAGTTCATTAATCTAGATTGTGAAAACAAAGCTCTCTGACGGAAGGGGCTACTACATGTTGCCCTCCGCATTGATCCTCCCCTCAGTGCTGAGTCTGTAGAGGGCTGCAAGTTTCCAGGAATCCATGAGAAAATCAGAAGACATCCTTGCATATACCAGGCTATTCCTGGAAAGGCCCTGCCTCTCTACTGCTATTCTTTTCCCACCTTCCCTTGGCAGGTTGGCTCCGTAAAGAGAAATGCTGCCATTCACGTCAATCAATCTCTCCTTCCCTATAGAGGGGTGCTTTCTGCTACTGATGAAGCAGTAACTAATGAGCTAATTTCCACTGGATTCTTTGTGGTCTCTGAAGACAAATAGATTTCCCTTTGTCACAAGGCAGGCTGGGGTGGGGGTACTAAGTGCTGTTTTCTCCTTTTCATAACACTCAATAGAAGATAACATGAGGTGCATAGTTTGGAAGTAAAGTTCCTAATTTTGCTAAATACTCTTCAATTTTTTTATTGCTATATTTATGGGTATAGTAACTGGGTAAATTGACTATACAGAAACATAATCCTTTTACAGTTCATTTGAAACAACATTTTCAGTGCTTTAGAGAAGGTTCAAAGAAAATTAAATATGAACACATTTCTCTTAGTCTTTATTGTAAACATGTACAAAGTGACTGTTCAAATTAGAGAAAAATTTTAAATGTGGCAAAGCAAGGACTTGTATTCATTTCAAACACCTCCATCTTACACTTCCTTCAGGAAAATAAACTATAAAACTTAAAGGATGATTATTAGAAGAGTGGCTGTATAATGGCAGGTTGTTACTCAATAGCTCAGCTTTCTGTGTAGATGCAGAGTCACGGCTGCTGCTGTCTTGCGTGACAAAAACAAATTTTTACCACTGCAGAGCCAGTACAGCTAACGAGCAAGGGGGCTGATTATGTTTCGTTCTGGTAATAGCTAAAAAGAACACAGATTGGCTTTCTGGTGGTGTGATACTATAGTGATGGATGCTTTAGAACTAAGTTCATGTAATAGAAGTAATTCTAAATTGAACTTCTGGCACTAACAGAAGAAATTCCTTTTACATGCAAGATGAACTAATCTGATCTGGAATCAGAAAGGGACAAGAATTTTAAACCCCAACAAAGCCATTTTAGAGTCACTTTCAGAGCAAGACTTCACTTCAAAACAAAACAATGGAAATAAAGAAGGGAAAATTTACACTAACATGATGAGACAGGGAAATGTTACTGTAATTTTAAGGAAAATGTATTTTTTTGATCCATGTAAAAGGGGGTTTTCTTTGTTTTACTGTTCCCCTTTTTTCCTCACCTCTCATTCTTAAATTTTGGCTCTTAATTATCCATCAGTATGCCTTACTGTGAAATTTAGGTAATGGGGGGACAAAACTACAACTAATTATATTGTAGTGATTTAGGGTTTGATTTGCTGCAGCATTTGAATCTGTCATTTCAGTCTTCTATGAGTATGTTACACAAGCCCTAGTAAGGGACCAGTGCATGCCTTTGGCTTCTAAGGCTGTAGTTTGTGTCCTGGTATTATATAGAAATCAAGGAACTTGCATTTAAATGATTTAGTCCCTGAAAAATCTGACACATTTGGAATCAATAAAACTCCTTGTTAATCCAACAAACTGGTTGAGAAGGTAAACCTTCAAAAATCAAGAAATAGTTATTAGTCACCATAATCCAGCCCTCGTGTATATAGATATTTTTGATACTGTATGAGACATTTATGTTCTGTTGTCACTATAGAACCTTTCATACACCACTTATTAGAACAGACCCTAGGATGGTAATGACAAAGTTGTTAGTGGCTGGTGGCTGTCTGGCCCATGTGAAATGAGATTGGATGAGCACCTGAGATGACCAATGAGATACCAGAATTGGCACTAAGTGGCATGTTGACAGTCTGAGCAGACAAGAGAGAGATTGAATGTGCATAAACTAACCTGTTACTTTACAAATGGTCCCCCAGGTTAAGGATGAAGCTTATGTACAGTCAGTGTAGGGAAGCTAGGCAGTTCAGAAATGCTGGATTGGCTCTAGAGAACTGGTGAGCTCATTTTACCCGCCAGACAAGTACACTTCTCTAGAGCCAATCCAGCATTTTTACAAACACAACATCCAACAAAGCCAAATATTAGTACATATGCTATCACTACTATTATATGTACTGTAGTAGGACTTAGACATCCCAGTTAGGAAATGGGAGCATTCCTCAAATGTTAGGAAGCTGAAGACCCCCATTTTGATTTAAATTTTTTCATGGACCCCTCAAACCCTTGCTCACGCCCTGCCTCCACTCCACCCCTTCCTCTAAAGCCCCACACTGTCCCACCTCCGCTCCAACCATGCCCCTCCTCTTTGCTCCCCGAGCATGCCCCATCTTCACTCCTTCCTGTCCCTCCCAGAGCCTTCTGCATGTTGCTGAATAGTTGTTCCCGAGCCTGCAGGAAGCACTGGGAGGGTGGGGGAAGAGTTGAGTTGGTTAGCAAGGCTGGCAGACCCCATGGAGTACCCTTGTGGATCTCCAGGGGTCCACAGACCCCAGTTTGAGAAACATTGTGCTAGACAATATACAGTTAGGCTGTGAAAAGACAATGCCTGCCCCAAAGAGCTAGTTTTACTCAATGGAAAATGCATAAGTAGATGAGACAGAAAAATGTGTTGAATGTGTGGATGAGTTCAGTGTAGCGAGGTTATTTTCTTTAGGGAATGGTACACAAAAATTAGAAGATTCAAATGTATTTAAATTCTCACCTATAAATTGCATGATGTTGTGTTAACATGGAACTTTAATTGTTTTTCAATAAAGAAAAATTGAGACCTGCAATTACTGCTCTTTCAAATAAACAGTTTAAATATTCTTGTCTACCACATATAGAGTCACATACTGAAATGTGTTGGTATGTGATATATTTTTTTTTAAAAAGTGGAAGGTATTTTATATGCAGTATATTTTGTGGTAACTTCATTGGGCAGGAACAACATTTCTTCAGATGTTAGACATTTGTCACTATGAACTTAGTCAATAGCAGATTTGAGTTCAGGATTGTATTGCTGCTGTGGTGCTGTACAATATCTAAATCAGCCATTAGGAAACCAGCTAGTCCCTATATCTTTCAAGATTTTCCCCTCACCCCTGTGTTAGTTGGGGTTACTTTTTTGGAGTGATGGGATGATTTGTGGCCACTGGAAGACAAGGTCTGTTTGGGACTATTGCCACTCCCCCTTTTCCATATTTACTCTGCCATTTCATCCCATAAAGCAGTAGCCTTCAAACTGGGGTGCATGCAGCCCCGCCGCTGAGCCCGCCCGGGAGACCGCCAAAGTCCTGGGCGGGTTATTTTAGTCCTGCCAAAATGCCGCCGCGGAAAGGGGAAGCTTCCACTTTCTGCAGTGGCATTTCGGCGGACATACCCCCCGGGGGCCGCCAGACTTTTCCCTCCACGGAAAGGGGCCGTGGGAGGGAAGCTTGAGGACCCCTGCCATGAAGCATCATAGAGCAGGATACACCCAGCTGAGGCAGGGTAGGAGGACAAATATTTTTTAGTATGGATGTCAGAACAACCACATGCAGGGAGATGAGCTAGAGAAAGCAGAGTTGGGAGAATTAGACTTTCTGCTTAGGAAATTTTGGGGCTACCTTATACAGCAATGGTGGAAAGAACAGGATGCTACAGAAATAGGAGAGGTCTCGTATTGGAGAGGCAGTAAGGAGGAGGAGTCATGAGTAGGGAAGAGGTAAAGGGGTTGAGGAAGTTTCTTAAGAGTCAGATACTGTACTCCTGGGCTTTGTGTACACTGTGCCCTTTTAGCGCCACGGCTGTGCTGTTACAGCCGCGCCACTTAAAGGTGTACAACATAGCCACTATTTGTCGGTAGGAGAGAGGTCTTCCACTGAGAAAAAACTTCCACCTCCAATGAGCAGCAGTTGCTTTGTTGGCAGGAGTGCGGCTGTTCGCACTGGCACTTTTTTGTGAGCAAAACCCTTTTCTTTTGCTGCGGGGGGAGGGAAGCGAGCTGTTTTAACGCCCCTGAATGCAAGTTTTGTCATTCAGTTTCCAGTGCAGACAGGCCTTATTGGCCTATTGTGTGAAAATGGAACACTGAAAACCTGTTTTTAAAAACAACCAAAATCCTCCATGCTTCTCTTTAGACTTGTTGACCGTTGATAAGTCTTGAGATTTAATTTTATAGGTAACATAATGTAGGAACTTACCCTGTGCATACTGTAAATAACCTCTTTTAGAAGCCAATTAAAATCCATGCACTACAGCATCATAATATATGGACTAAATTTTGCTATTGATTTTGTTTTAGGAGTTGTGCACGCACATCTTAGGGCAAAATTTGTCCCTGTCATTGTAAAATGATTACTGTGAGCTTCATGTTCTTATAATACATTTATTTGGTAACAATTCAACTGGACAATAAGAATTACTTATGATTGGATGTATGAAACACGGAGTTGAAATGAATCTTTATTATAATGGATGGTCTGATCACAGAACGAAGAGTCACAAACTTTCTATTTATTATTGTAGAGCACTCAGGTGCACCAGTCAGACTGGGGTTCTGTAGTTCTGAGAACAGTAGAAATACAAAGTGACAGTCCCTGTCCTGAAGAGCTTGTGATCTGAACTAAGGCAAGACACAACTATTGAAGGTAACAGAGGAAGGAAGGAAGGAAAGGATAAAAATTTTGGACATACATGGTGGTAAAGCCAGGATTAGCTTAATTTGGAGGATGTGTTTATTTTTAAGGATAAAAGTAAAGGAAATATTATATCAGTAATTCCTAAAATTCCAATCCTGAGTTTATCAATGTCTAATCCTGTGTCCATGGTCAAATCACTTAACTTCTTTTAACGCTATTTCCCTATCAGTAAAACAGAGGTAATATGTAGTTCACAAAAATGATGTGAGAATCAATGTGAATATTTGTAAAGCATTAAATATTGATATCCAAATATAATCCTACTTTAATGGTTTGATATAACCCGCTTCATCCCAGCTGCATTAGAGGAACAGATCTCAGTTTTTTAAATTTAATTTCAACCTAACCTGAGTATTCTCTTGAAAAAATAAGATTGCAGGTTTGAAAAATGGTCTGTCAGCTGCGTCCAAGAATGCTTATTGTTTAAATAGTAAGGGTCAAAGTTAGAGGTGAAAGAAACTGCAATTTAAAATCTTCTGCCCTCCCTCCCTCCCTCCAAACAAGTGTGTTGCATCAAATTAGTCTCCTGTTAGAATCAGACCCCTTCTTACCCATCACTCTGTATTTTGGTCCACTGAAGAATCTGAGAATTCAAAATGGTCTCACTTGTCCTGCGGAGTAAGAAAACAGACGAGTATTAAGAAAAGCATGAAACAGGATGTAAGAAGGTGAAAGTGAAAGTAGACCATTCTCCTTACTTTTAATTCTTTAGGCTCTTCAGCATGTAAATTACATACCAACTCAGAGTCCTTTAGATGGTGGGTATGAGTGGATCTCAGAGTTTGCCTACACATCACCTCCTTAATCTTTCTCTGAGAATTATAAATATTAGGTGTCCTTGCACATTGATCCTTATTCAGCAAGATGATGACTAGATGCAAATGTTTCAAATAGTTTGTCATAGCTTGCCTTTTTTTCTTTTCTTTTTTTTAAAAAAAGATTTCATATGTTAGCTTGGAGAGGAAAATAGACCCAGAACCCACTAGTAGTTAACAAATCCAAAAGGGCCCGGTTTTGATCTCTTGGATTTGTAAATCAGAAGTAACTCTGATGAAATTCAGTGTAGTTACACTGGTGTAAGGTAGATGTGAGGTTAGAATCAGATACTAAAAGTCTAGTTGATTTAATTTTTTTAAATTTAATATTCCTACTGAGGAAAAATCATGTTTTTGGTATACTCTAAAAATACTTTTTCTTCTGAATGGATTTTATCACACTTTAACTCATTTGTCATTTTCAGTAGCACTCAGATTTAAAAAATAAATAAATCTTGCAATACAAATAAATATTGGAGCTGTTGGATTCTCATGCTATAAAATTGTTAAACCAGTGCTGCTTGAAGCAAAATGGGCTCCTTCTATCTTAAAAATATTTATAGTAGAAGGCATTTTAAAGAAAGGGTTTGAGATTTGTATTGTCTGATCCGAAATGTGAAAAACTTTGCTATCTTTGTTGTGTTTAGACTTCATAAGCATGTTTATTTTTTCATATAGTAAATTAGACCTGGATTCTCTCTTGCACCATGTCCTTTAAGTACAGCCTGCGGGAAGCGATCAGAGAGTTTTTGCCTTCCTGATCTTGAAGTTGGTTTTATGTCATCCCTAGCCTGACAGCGATTAGAGCAGCCTAGCTCCTGCTCTAAACTGTGCCTGCTTGGGATAGCCAGAGTGAGGTGTGCTCTAGCTATGTACTGTCCCCCTATCTTGATATGGCCCTGAAGCCAGGAACTGTAAGAGGTATGTGGGTGTCGAAAAGGCTATACTATCGCTAGTACCTGTGGCAACTGCACCATATTAGGGAAACGCCAACACAGATCATATGGCCATTCCCTCTCTCCACCTTTCCACTGGCACAAAGAAAGCAGGCTGAGGCAGAAGGGGGTGTATCTGGTGCCTGTTATGCATTTTATAATCAGTTACAGCAATCCAGTATTAATGGTCAAATAAACTGATGATCGGTGTAAGGGAGGCAGGTACTTTTTCCTAAGGAAATAATTCAGTTGCAGCACCTCAAATACTTATTAAAAATAGAGTAAAGTGTGTTTTGTTTTGTTTTTACGAGGGGGAGTTGAAAGCCTGATCCCCTGGAAATTAATGCCAAAACTCCGATTGGCTTCAGCAAGGGTAGGATTCACCCAAGGATGGATGTTTTTTTGAGAAATACCTAGTAACTTTTCCATATAATCAGTATATGTCTTAAATACACAGGAGTAGCTTTCTTCTAAAATTGTCAACTCTGCCCATGTCTTCACATTGCACGGGACTCTGAATGTTAATCGTAGGGGCAAACTTCCTGGGACAAGCTGTAACTCGTAGTGGAGAGCTTCCTTGGTCCTTCATACACCAGTAACACATGCATAACAGAATAAATTTGCACAATCTACCTTTGTATTGAATTTATCTTTTCAAAAATATTTTTAAGGGGTGTTCAAGTATTTTGTGTCCAAAATTTGGCCCCAAAGTGCTTATACTTTAAAAGTGACACATACTGTGCCTTGGAATTTTATTGGCCACGTTTTGGCTGTTACCAAGCAACAGGCATAATGCCCCATAATCTGTTGCTGTAGCATTAATAACCTAGCAAAGCACAGATGCTGAGATGGGCCCTAGGCCCACCCCCTTCATACTGAATGTAGGAGTCATGTGAGTAGGGGGCTGCAGGTTGTGGCTCTTGACTTAACCATGTCAGGTACCCATGCAGACTGCCCCCACTGTTCCTTCATCTATGCCTGGTTATTCTGGTTGATAGAAGTCTCAGATGACCTGCAAAACAGTCTTTCTGCTCTCCACAGGTGCCAGAATCCAGCTGACCTGCATCTGTCTTGAATACCCCTTGCTGCCTATATTGTTTTGTGCATGCAGAAAATCAGGCTAGTCCTGCACTAGTGTCTATTTTTGTTTAGTCACTGACCACAGGGCGGACTACGTTAGGAGGAGTTTTTTTTTTTTAATATACATTTTGATTTTTAGATCCCTTGTGGGATTTAGAGAAAATATTTTGTGCCCCCTTTTGTGTGGGGACCAGGGACAAAAGTTAATTCATATGCTCAGCTCTAAGAATGGTGTCTGTCTTCTGCTGATATTGATGAAGACTCTACATTAATAAGTAGAAGTAAATAGAACCATGGCCCATGCGCTTCTCCTGCATTAGAAACAAGAGTCAAAAATCACTGTTACCCCAATGAAAGAGGACAAGTGACATGAGCCTGTAAGACCTCCTTGAAGATGCTGAGAGCTGTCACCTCCAGTTGTCTTTAATGGGAGTTTAGGGTACTCTTCACTTCCTAGGATATGCAGCACTTTAAGATTAGACTCAAATCATAAAGATGTCCTTTTCAGGCTTCCAAGACCTTATACACAATGGACAATTTCAAATCTATTGACAGTTATGCTCCTTCATCCTCAATTTTAAAAAAAGATGGAATCAAACCCTCAGGAAAGTTTGCATCCCATGAGAAACTTGTGTTATGTAATTGTAAAGTGTCATGATAGACATTTTTAAGATAAGTTTTATGCAAACATTGTAATGTTCTAATTATATATTAAGAAGTAATGAGAAGTGGAAGTAGCTCAGTACTCCATGCTTGGAGATATGCAAAGCTGATGTCCTATCACAGATGTTATAGGTATCCCATGGTAGCAGGGACACTACTTTTAAATTTTTCTTTTGTTTAAACATTAAATTGCCTGTCAGAGCAGGAAATGCCTTCTTCGAAGCCAGCTGCTTTTTTATTACATATTTATTGAGTGCATCATAATACACAATCCTCTATAGAGGTGTAGAGAGGGAGATGTACTATGTATGTTGTGCACTTTGTGTGTAAAAACATACTCTTGTAGAATGGTCGGGTCTAATTTTTCACTAATGGGGACTTTCTGGAGTCATTTATGGCTGTGCAAAGTGATAGTAAATACTCCTTACATTCACTGCACAGATGTAAATGACTGCACAGAGTTCAAGGCAGTGCAGAATCAGGCCCACAGTCTTTACTTATGTTTCCTCTAATATTTCTTTCAGGTTTTGAATTCTCAGAGTTTAAATTACTCTTTGTTCCTGAATTTATTTCCAAATATTCAGGAATGAAGAGGCTTGGAATCAGGTCACTGAGGAATGTGGGAATCCATCAAAAGAACAGGACTATTGTGAAACAGTATCTGTGTTAGGGTCCCTACACCAGCATGGAGTAGGAAGTATTTTAGTCCAACTTCTGCACATTGTCCCACTTGTAAAAGAAATTACTCCCTGCAAATGAGTGCGAAAACAAAAGAAAAGTTACCTCCTGGGTAAAGGCTGTCCTTGAAGTGCTACTGGGCACTAAATATGAATAAAAATATGAACAAAACTTCTCCAAGGCTAGGGAGAACAAATGGAAGCTAGGGTTCTGCTCAGAGGAGGATTCAGCAGGAGGGAGTGATGCAGATGAATTGCAAAAGGCTGCAAGAGTAAATAGAACCTCTGATGCAGCTGTTAAACTTCAGGACCCAAAATAATAATTTCTTCAATACTTGATCCAAAATCCTTGTTTCCCTGTCTGTGGAAGCTAAATGAAGGGGAAGTAGAAGAGTGTATAAATAGGAATGTTTTTATTTTAGACCTTCTGCAGAGCTAGAAAATGCTGCTTCTACAAGCTCTTTTAAAATAATTATTAAAGTACATCCATATTAAAACAGACCTTGCTCACTGTGTCCTTGTGGATTCCTACCTCCTCATGGAGAATCAGAAACGGCCAAGAGCTTTTATCCTATGGCTCCCTTCCTAAAGGGTACAAATTTTGAAAGCACCAAAAGTACAAGGGTAAAAGGATTTACAGTGCAAGCTGTTTTCTTTAAATAAATAAATAAATATATGTATATTTTCCAGCACTTTTCTCTTCAGTTACAAAATAAAAGAATGCAAATACGATCTTTGTAAATTTTCCATTGAAGTATGAACTCCTTCTAGAATGTTTAATGGCTATAAATAAACAAGAGCCATGCAGAATATATTACAAATCAAATGGGAGAGGAAGGTCAAATATGCACTGCTATATGAGACAGTTAATTAAATGAGGGTATAATTATATATACATTTCATAAACCTAGATAGGCAATGGCCTTAAAAATCAAAGAGAATCAAGATGCTGGCAATGGCTAAGCCTGAAATTTAGGAGCAGAATACTTTACTCTTATAGTTGTTGAAGCTAAATAATTTCCATTCCTTTTAGTTTAAGGATCCCTTTTTTATTGCATATGTATTTTTTCTTGTGTAGGCGGAACTTACATTTGCAGACTTTCTTCCTGCTACTTTAAGGAGTGACTGCTAATAGCTTAGTATATTTATGCAAATTTAGCACACATGTACCTGTGTGGTTAGCTCTTCTAGTCTGTGGACCTGAACGTAGCTCAACCTGCCTGTAAATGCAGCCTTAAAATCGATTTGAACTATCTACCACGTGCTCATCAGTGTCACGAGAGGCAACAAATTTACTTAAGGCTGTCAGTAAAACTATATTTGCTATCCTTCATTTGTGCAACACTGTGAGCCTTCTACTGGGGGCTGTGTTTCACTGTCTGTTGGGCAGTTATTGGATGAAATTAAGTGTTATGAGAGCAGTATTAAGAGTGAAATCTAAGGTCATGAGATCCATGATCAATGGGTATCTTGTAGGAAGGAAGTTCCAGAGCTATGGGGCAGATACTAAGAAAGGCAGGTTTCCTGCACTTGCAAATCTCAGTTTCAGTAAAAACAATGAGGAGTACTTGTGGCACCTTAGAGACTAACAGATTTATCTGGGCATAATCTAAAACCCACTTAATCAGATGCTCTCACTCGCTGGACACACTATAAAAAATTTAAAGGTCAGCATTTTGCAGCAAAAAAATTTCAAGTCCAGACTGCAAAGAGAGACTGCAGAGCTGCAATTCATTTGCAAATTTGATACTATCAATCAAGGATTGAACAAAGATTAAAAAGAGTGGCTAGCTAACTACAAAAGCAGCTTCTCTTCTCTCACTCTTCACACCTCCAGTTCAGCTGCTAGAGGATCACCTCACCACCCGGATTAGAGATAACAAGCTGGTTCAGCCTCATTCGACTAACCCTGTTATCTCCCACCTGGTTCTTGCCTACCTATTTATACCTGCCCCTGGATATCCAGGGGCTATTTATACCTGCCCCTGGATACTTCCACTGCATGCATCTGACGAAGTGGGTATTAGCCCACGAAAGCTTATGCTCTAAAACTTTAGTTAGTCTTTTAGGGCTGGTCTTCACTAGGGTGGGGGATCAACTGCAGATATGCAACTTCAGCTACGTGAGTCACGTAGCTGAAGTTGCGTATCTGCAGCCATCTTACCTCCCGTCCTCACGGCGAGGGCAGATGGCGGTGCGCTCCCCCATCGACTCCGGCTTACTCCTCCTGGGGAGCTGGAGTTCCGGAGTCGACGGGGGCAGCGCTGGCGATCGATTTATTGCATCCTCACAAGACGTGATAAATCGATCGCCATAAAATCGATCTTACCCCGCGGTAGTGAAGACAAGCCCTAAGGTGCCACAGGACTCTGTCACTTCTGCAATTCCAGACTAACACGGCTACACCTCTGATTCCTTCATAGTGTTAATCCTAGAAAGATGACACTATTACTTATTATTTACTGTATCTGTTTCCCTCAGTTTAATTATACAGTTCATCTGCATGTCTAATCAGACTTAGGTCCACGGCTAAGGGCAGGCTTTCATTTCCTTATGTAAGATGATATAATACTGTTTGTCAGTTATTGTTCATTAGCAGTCAGCTTTGTGGAATTGTGATTCTGTCCCTTGGATTTGATGATACAGTTGCCCCTTTTTACCAGATTCACAAATAAGTCAAAGATGCTGGTTAATGTATTTAGTACTTCATTCTGCGTGTGGAGACGCTTGTATAAATTAAAGGGAAAGGACCCATCCCTCTCCTAGTTCTGTGTTCCTCTTGGGATTTGTGAGCTTTGTCTTTGAATGTCAGAAAAATGGCACAAACTTGGCTGATTGGCTTGGAAAACCATCCATGATTCAGAAAAAAGCTAGCAGCTGCTTTTTATATAAATTGTGTGGTAAGCCAGGGGAAAGGGTAGTATAATAATCAGTCCTAGAAGTGGTAAAAATATGGACTAGAGGCCCTTAATCTTTGTCTTCTCAGGAGTACCCATTCCAGCTAGATACTTAAGGACATAAACTGAACACTCAGACATGCATGCAGTGTGTTCCTGCAAATAAAGCTGGAAGACAGAAATGACAACTAGACATTTAACCATTTAAACAAAGCCAGGGTCTTAAATTCATACATTATCCCAGTTAGTTTGATAAGACTATAAAGCTAACCAGAGGCTGCAATTCTTGTGATGGCTTCCGTAATAGAAGGGAATCTTAGCATCAAGCTGCACTTTTATATGAAGATATTGGGATGACTTACACTCACAACTTAGTTTGTTCATTAGCCTGATGAACTCCCAGTCACAGAACTATATGGGAACAAATGGGCTAAAAGTTAGATGAGATCTTTGTCTTTTGATTTTATATTTATAGTAATTATGGGTTAATTGTGTACAGCATAAATATAGGACTGTAATAAACTTGAGAGGATCTGCTTGTCACAGACCGTAATGCTCCCGTTCAGTTAAGCTATAAGCAGGTCTATGAGACTTCAACTAGGTATTTATTCCAGGGCCATCAGTTATTTATAATACATACTTCAACTTTTTCAAAATCCTACTAGAGGTTACAGATGGTCTCCATGTTACTAGTGAAAAGCAACTGGTGTTTCTCCGACTTCTTGGTAGAATTCCTTTTTTTCCCCCCCTCTGTCTTTGGGTCAGGAAAAATGGTCTTTATATATTTGGACAGTACCTAGGCCAATAGGGTCCTGATCCTGACTGGGGCATTTAGGAACTGCAGAAGTATAATTTTTCCCCTCTGTTGTAGTTTACTTCATAAATATTAACCAGGAACATTTGTTTCCTGGCCATGGTGACCCCAAAGGCTGTTAACCCAATTGGACATTAGCAAGCTCATACAGAGTTCACTATTCTTGCTGTGCTCTGTGAAAATATAAATATTTATGGATTGAAAGCTGAGCTCTACTGGTTTGGACTTACAGTTTTGGGAGTTTACAGTCATTTCCTCCTATTGTAAGACTGGTTCCATAACTGATAGGAAAACAGAGTTTTGTTCTAAACTGTAGATTAAAATTCCTTAAACCTAGTTGGCAAATTTAGCCATTTTTTTGTTTGCGAACATTCACAAACTGATCCTTAATTTTTCTAATATATTTATTATTTGTAAATATTTGCTGAATAATATAACCAACCAAACAAGTTTGAGCCTTTTGGTTGTTTCAAACTGTTTACTATGACTAGGATTCCATGACTTTCTGTGACTTCTGCAGCAGATGGTGAAGCTGGCACGGGGACTGCCTGAAGAAGTGTGGGTGTGTTGGAGAGGGCTCAGGGCAGGGGGTTGGAATGCGGGGTGGCACTTACCTTGTGTGTAGGGGGATGCCTGGCACCCTGGTGGCATGTCTCTGCAGCTCCTAAGCAGAGGAGCCAGAGGGCTCCAGGTGCTGTCTGTGCCCGTAAGCAGCGTCCCCACCCCCCACCTCCCATTGGCTGCGCTTATGGTAGGAGCAGTATGTAGAGCCTCCATCCCTCTCCCTAAGACCTGTAGAGACATGCTGATTGAAGTGGGTAGGGATCCTGCCTGCCCCGCCAACCCTCCCTTCCCACCAGCACCAGTGAGGGTCCTGGGCCATGCTGCGCCCCTCCCCCAGCACCAGTGGGGGTCCTGGGCCACCTTCTCCAGCACCCGTGGTGTCCCCAGACCACCGCCACAGAGAAACGCTGACCCAAGTTTTAGTTAGGGGTACGTAGTAAAAGTCATGGACGGGTCACAATTTTTGTTTACTGCCTGTGACCTGTCCATGATTTTTACTAAAAATACCCATGACTAAAAAGTAGCCTTCACTATGATTACTCAGAAATCAGGTTCAGTTAGTAAATGATGGGTCACAAAAATCCCTGGATATTTCAGCTTTCTAATTGGATGACTGGAACTTTTAATAGGAAAACAACACTCTTTTGGTATGGAGTTGGAATGAATAATGACTCTCGCTGAAATGTGTAAAATTTGCAAACATACTTGCATCTGATAAATAATATGACTCCATGAATGAGAGCGAGCTGAATTTACTGGGTTTATTCGAAAATACTTTGTTATTCACCCAACTCTTGCTTGAACATTTCAAGCAGTTTATTTCAACACATACCCTTTTCAGCATAATGTATTAATGTTTGCCAGCAATATATTACAGAACATCATTCAAATGTTATAGTGGATTGATAAATGAAATAACCATTTAGCTCAATATTCAAATGAGGTTGGTTAAGATGAGGTGCCCAGACCTGATCTGGACAATCAGATGGGAACAGAAATAACTAGTATCTGTTTTGTGCACTTAAGTCCACAATTTAGCACTTTAAAGTAAGTGTCCAACTCTGAAAATTTAACTTCCAAAACGGAATATAAGTAAGGATGCTAATTAAGGCCAAAATTCTGATCCTATTGGAAGTCATGAAGTAAACCTCCATTTCACTGCAATAGAACTAAGACTTTGCCCTTAAAACAGAAATAGCCATGAAAAATAGAAGATCCTTGTACAATGAATAATAATTATGCAGTTATGTTGTGTTGAAATATAGGGAGACAATGTGCTCTAGTTGCTAGAGCAGTGGATTAGGACTCATTATTACTCTAAACACGGACAAATTAAACCACTTCATCACTGCGTATATAAAATTTACTTTTACCTTTAAAAATAGGATATTTTAAACTTTATTCTTTTCTGTTTCCCTATAGATTAAAGCAAAAAATTACGACAAAGTAGAAAAGGTGAGTCCAATAATAAATTCTATACTTCATGTAATTTTTAGTATTTTGTTTTTAAAACAAAAAATTCTAAGGACCTTGAATATGAAATTATTATATATATATATAAATAATTTCATATTCAAGGTCCTTAGAATTTTTTGTAAGGATACCAAGTAACATCTCATTATGCTGGGGTAGTAGATTGGAAAGAACTGCAGCTTGCATTGAACATTTTATCTGAGTCATTCTTTTTTTATCCAGTTTATCCAAGGATACCTTAGAAGTATGATCACTAAAGCGAGTTTTATTGCTATCAACACACTGTAAAAAGTGGGGTCACCAGAACAATTGTCCAGCATTTTATACCTCTCCAGTTCTCACTACCTAACATGAAGATAATCTCACCAAATCAGTGGGTAATTTAGGTTATTCTTTCCAATACATTTCAGCTCAGAATACAGAGAAGGTTTTAATTGAGGTGTTCAAAGAAATAATATAGAAACCTAATTTCTGTTCCTGGATTCATGATTTTCTCCATATATTAACAGTTGTTTCAGAGATGCCTTATGAAAGTGCTACATATAGATTTATGGAAGTGTTACCTTTCGTATGTACGTGAAACAAAGGGAAAGCTACCCAGTTACAAGTAAGTAAAAATGGTTTGTTCCAAATTCTTACTTAGTTTTGATGGCGATTCTCTTTTCCTTTACAGGGCGTTGAATGGGGGTTTTGTCTTGACAAACCTGGCTCTGAGCCTGGAGAGCCGATCATAATGGGTCTATAAGATGAGCTCTCCAGGCTCAGAGCCAGGTCTGCTCTCTGTTCCAAAAACATATTTTCTGATACACCCCTTGCCTCTTTCTGGTAGGTAGTTGCCATGCTCATGCTTCATATAAAATACAGTGGACCCCTGGTATAATGCGCCCTGCGATAACGTGAATTTGGTTGTAGTGCGATCATACCATGGGTTCCTGGATATGTCCCTATGTCCTGGTGCTTGGTGGCGGCTTCTCTCCCTGCCGGGCACTGCGGAGAGAAGCCACGGCCGCCGAGGATGGAGAACTCCAAGTCTGCGGGCATCGCTGTCCTCTGTCCCTGGCAGGCGTGGGCTGCAGCTTCTCTCCCCTGCTGAGAAACCCTGCTATAAGGCAACCCCACTTTTAATGCAATGGGATTTTTTGGATCCCATCTGTCGCGTTATAGCGGGGCTCCACTCTAGCAGATAAAGTTGCTTCCTTGAGACAACTAGAGAAGTAAATTGTCCTGTCTATTTACCTGTTAATGAGGGATTGTTCCCTATTATACATTATCTTTTGCTAATCTAATCTAGCAAATCTCATTTTAAACTTTCTGGTCTAATCTAATTTTAAACTTTCTGGTCAATGGGGGCAAATAATGAAAGCCTTCTGTAGACCAGGATTGATGGTCAAGTAATACAGTTCAAGTGTTAGCTTTAATCAAGATACGATATTCAAGGTGGGAGCAATTGAAGACCTCTAGTTTAGATAAGGCCTGGGGAGACTGTTCTAGAATTTAATATATCATGATATTAGGAAGAATTTTTGGATATTCATTTTAAACTTTTCTTTCCTTAATTTCATCACATTTCTTCTGCTTATATTCCTGCATACTGCACTAAATTTCTCTCCATCGTAAGGCCTGGCCTACACTTACAAGTTAGGTTGATGTAGCTGTTGCACTTAGAAGTGTGAAAAATTCACACACCCTGAGCACCAAAATTAAGCTGACTTAACCCATGATGTAGATGTGACTAGGTTACTGCAGAATACTTCTGTCGACCCAGCTGGTGCTGCTTGCAGAGGTGGATTAGTGATATCAATGGAAAAACTCCTGATGCCGCAGGAAGCATCTACACTGTGAAGCTACAGCAGCATAGCTGCAGTGCCATAGCTGCATTGCTGTAGCGCTTGTAGTGTAGACATGGCCTTAATGTTTACACTTTAAGTAGCTGTAGGTGGTTGTGTTCTCTCCAAATAGTCATCACTTAGCCACGCTATAGGTACTCATTACTAGTGCTGTTAAAAATGGTAAATACATTTCATGAAGAAAATCAGAATTTTTAATTTAAAAATATCAATAAAGAAAAGAGAAAAAATTACGTTTTGGGGGCTATTTGTTCTCCCCTTTCCTTTGTCTCATTATTTCCTAACCCTTTTTTCGGTGGCAAAATGTGTGGGGAAGGGGGCGAAAAGGGAGATGGGAAGATCGAAAAAGGGAGAGTGAAAACAAAATTACTGTTTTTGGTGAGGGAGGGGAGGCAAGGGGTTGATGGTTGAAAGATTTTAAAAAAAATTCCATGGAATCTTTTGATTATTAAAAAGAAGCCATTTTTATGGAGGGAGGGGAAGAAGGGCAGTTCAAAGTAAAATCAGGTCCACTCCATTTTTTTAATTTAAACCACTCTTTTTAGTCCTTAACTGCTATTTGTTGCTTTTCTCAGGGATTCCTAATCTCTTTCAGTAAGTAAGTAAATCAGTCAGCAAGGAATATTTATAGATCAACTGGCCATATCTTCTCTATTCCTGATGCACATGGCATATGTGAGCTCCAGTCATCTAAGAAGAGAGAGCCCTAAGCACACAAGAGCATTATGTACTGCCATCAGTGCAGTAGGCCAGCTACATTTTCCTTTTAACGTCTTTGCTTGTGGTAATTGTCTGAATACAAAATGCCAAGAATTTAGAGAAACCAAACACCTATTTTACGGCACTAGCCTTTTTTACTTAAATATATATTTAGAATTTGTTGCTAATTTTTTTTTAAATACTATTTATTAAAATTGATAAAACCTAGTCCCAGCTTTGAATGTTTTCAATATTGTGGCATTATTTCAGAGAAAAAATGGCTCAGGCATACGACTTTGCTCTGGATAAAATCGGCATGGAAATCATGTCATACCAGGTATGTTTTGTTAACTAACTAATTATTTCTGATTACTGTACTAAGTGCTTGTTGATTTGATTTTTTTCTGGTATATTTTTTTTTTTACATAGATCTGGGTGGATTACATCAATTTTTTGAAAGGCGTGTAAGTACTTTTAAGTATTTTTTAAAAGTTAGTGCATATAATTTTAATATTTATATAAGTTACAGTGTTTTAATTACTGACATATTAGTGTCTCACTTCACTATTAGAGAGGCAGTTGGATCTTATGCAGAAAACCAGAGGATAACAGCTGTTCGTAGGGTTTACCAGCGAGGATGTGTGAACCCAATGATCAACATTGAACAACTCTGGCGAGATTATAACAAATATGAAGAGGTAACTGAGAAAATAAAATTGTTTGATTTCAGGTTTATTTAGAAAATTCTGTCTTAAAAATTGCTAAAAGTTGATCCCAGAGGGGTGTCCACCTTATACATGTGTGCAAATAGATAAAAGGTAGTGCAAGGTGCGTTTTGCATGTACAATAGTGAACTCTTTGTATATCCATGCAAGAATTTTACAGGCACAACGTAGGTACCTATGTGTGATAGGTCAAGAAAAATGTGAGCCTTTTGACTATCTGAGAGCAGGTCTACACTACTCGCCAGATTGATGGATAGAGAGCAATCTTTCGGGGATCAATTTATCATGTCTCTTCTAGACATGACAAATCAATCCCCGAGTGCTCTCCCGTCGACTCTGGAACTCCACTGCACCGAGAGGTGCAGGCGGAGTTGACAGGAGAGCAATTCAGTGCCGTGAAGACGCCAAAGTAAGTCGATCTGCATACGTCGACTTCAGCTATGCTATTCACATAGCTGAAGTTGTGTATGTTAGGTCGATTCCCCCCTCCCTAGTGTAAACCAGGGCTAAGTATGCTGGTGTTCAGGGTCTTATTTGATCTGTGCTCAGTAGGTGCCATATCCCCACAGAGTTCCCTTATAGCCTGAATTCAGTAGGAGTTTGGCATTCAACAGATTGCAGGAGACAGTAAAATTTGCAGGATCTAGTCCTGCAAATTAATAGTTTTATGTTTAAGGCATTTGAAGTAGCAAATATAGAAGAAGTTTCATTCTAGTTAAATGAACAGCATAATGAGTTTAGAGAATATGATTATCTTTCTCAGAAATTTAAAATTAATATGTCTATTTAAGGGGCAAGATTATAACTTGTCCTATGTGCCCAGCTAAGAGAATAAGTGTGTACAAAGCCTACTCACCTACTTGAGTACCCAGACTGCCCATCGGTATTAATGGGGCAGAGCAGATTCTGTGGCACTATTACTGTTAACACCTCATAGGTGGGAGGGATGGGAGTAGCCAGGGCCTTGGCTCTGACCTCTGCAATGCGCTGGCCAATAGAGCTGAGCTTCACTTGGTAAAGGACAATGAGTGAAGGAATTGTGACTGACTGTGAACTGATCATTATTTAAGGCAAGACAAAATTTCAGACTTATGCCCCCATAATATGTTTGAAAAGTTTATTCTTATGTTTTAGAAGTTTAAGTCTGAATCATTCCCGCACAGTCAAACGTCGCTTAAGGTATATGTGTTGTAGTGTTAAAAATGAAAAATATTTTGTGATATAAATGACTAATACTTTTTGCTCCCAAAACTGAATTGCCAAACACAGATTGTTTGCAGCATTGTATTTGTTCCCTAACTTGGCCGCTTACAATATGTATGTTTGGCGATACAGTGGGACCCCGCAATAACGTGACGATCAGGATCCAAAAAAACCTGATCACGACAATGGCGGGGTCGCGGTATTGCGGGGTTCTGCTGCATCAAAGCAGCGGCCGCCGCTGACATCGGGAGCCAGCCGTACACCGCGGTATAAGCGGATTCGCACTATAGTGGGGCGTGGTATTCCGGGGTCCCACTGTATTTATTGTTTTCTGATATCCATACCTTTTTAAAAGACTTCTGTTGAATGTTCTTAAATAGTTCTACAGCCCTTCCAGGGCCCTTCCTCTCTCGGAAATAAAATTCAGTAGTTTGTAAGTTTTTGTAAAATAGTATATATTCAATTGCTGTTTATTTTTTTCCTCAGGGAATCAATATTCACTTAGCTAAAAAAATGATTGAAGATCGGAGCAGAGATTATATGAATGCTAGACGTGTGGCCAAGGTACAGTCCACTTTATTTTTACATTGTTTAATTCCATAAAAGCCAGAACGCATTAAGATTTTCAAGTACAGCTACTTGTTTGGTAGGCTGATACAATTGATATTTTCATAGGACAAAAGTGCTAAGCATACATGTAAGCAGTCACTGTCATTATGTCTATTTCTGTCTACAACTTAAAACATTATTTACCTCTTCTTCAGGAATATGAGACTGTTATGAAAGGTCTGGATCGCAATGCTCCCTCCGTCCCCCCACAGAATACTCCCCAAGAGGCTCAGCAGGTCGACATGTGGAAGAAATATATCCAGTGGGAAAAGAGTAATCCACTGCGCACAGAAGACCAAACTCTCATAACAAAAAGAGGTAACATGATTAGATATCAGAATCAGTCATAGATACTCTGCAGCACGTTTTGAATTATTCCTGAGAATCCGGAGTGACATTCAGCTGAAGAAAGAAAGTGTTCTTAACATTGACAATGGTATGCTATGCCCAAAGTTAGTCAAATCATGTTTTTTCTTCATTAATCCCCATTCTGGCTCTACATACAACTAACACTGCAACACTTCTGTCAGTATTTCAACCTGCCTTAACTCTCTTTTAAAGTCAGGCTGCAAATGCCCTACAGCAGGCCTGGAAAATTTTGAAATATAGGCTATTTCAGACCATGATGGGAGGTCACAGGCCCATATGCAGAAGGCTTTTCCAGTCACCCCCTCTCAGTTACACTGAGGGGATCTTGCGTCAGTATCTCCACTGACTACAACTGGGGTCGTGTCCTGAAGCGAGGCCAGCTGGCCTCAAGCCACATTGGGTATTAGTAGGATCTACTGTATTATCTGATACTTCTGTGTTTTGATACATTTGTAACCGGTGTAAGTTACTAATATTAGTAACCAGTGTAAGTTACTAATATATAGTCATAAAAATTCTTTTGCTAGGAATATTTATTACTTTGACTTTTTTCCCTAGTTATGTTTGCTTATGAGCAGTGCCTGTTGGTCCTCGGGCATCATCCAGATATCTGGTACGAGGCTGCACAGTACCTTGAGCAATCCAGTAAGCTGCTAGCTGAGAAAGGGGTAAGGGAATGGATACAGTCAAAGGGGAAAACACACTTTTAGCATTTCAAACTGTGTGTACATTTTCAAATTCTGTATAATAATTCACAGTATCAAAAATTAAAAATAATTGCACTTGAGACTTTGGAGTTATCAGATATAATTATAATGTGGGCATTAAATATTTTAAGTTGGGGTGGCCAACCTGTGGCTCTGGAGCCACATGCAGCTATTCAGAAGTTTAATATGCGGCTCCTTGTAGAGGCTCTGACTCTGGGGCAGGAGCTACAGATGCGAGCTTTCCATGTGCCGGGGGGTGCACCCCTGACTTTGCCACAGGCCCTGGCCCCACTCCACCCCTTCCCATCCTCTCCCCTGAGCCTGCCATGCCCACACTCTCTTCCTCCTCTCTCCCTCCTCTCTCCCAACCTCTTGCACTGAAACAGCTGATTGGGAGGGAGGAGGAGGCTCTGATTGACTGGGCTGCCTGTGGGCAGGGTGGGGACTTATGGGGGACTACTGAGTATTACTCTGGCTCTTTGGCAATGTACATTGGTAAATTCTGGCTCCTTCTCAGGCCCAGGTTGGCCACTCCTGTTTTAAGTAGTTTAAATGTTAGATTTTTATGGTTGATACATATAGTAGCATTGTAAATGCTGACCCTTCAAATGCTTGTGTACATGATCATGTGAATACCCCATTTAAATTCATTGGGACTACTCGCATAAACAAAATCATATGCACAAGGGGTGCCGGATCAGATCTGAATTTTGTCTTCAATGTCATGAATATTAAATAATTTTGTTGCAATGTTTTTTATCATAGGACATGAACAATGCTAAACTGTTCAGTGATGAGGCTGCTAATATTTATGAAAGAGCAATCAGCACTTTACTAAAGAAGAACATGCTTCTGTACTTTGCATATGCAGACTATGAAGAGGTGAGCGTAAAGATTTCAGTACTGACTCAAACTCCAGTGGGACAAAATGTCTTTTCTCCAAAATCTCATTTACTATATAAACAGAATATTAATTCTGCCAAATTTCTCAGCCTACATTGATACTTTGTAGGCTAAAGTAATATAATGGAAAAATATTTTTAAATTATTAATTCCAAAAATATGTTAGAAATGTTCCGATTTCTCCTTAATTCTTTAATTTTTTTCCCTTTAAACAAGTAGGTAGAGGCAGACAATGGCAGAGAGAGACTTCCAGGAACTTCAGCTTCTCTAGTATTATGAAGCATGTTAGCAATTTTTTAAAAAATTTTATTTCCTCAGAGTCGAATGAAGTATGAGAAGGTGCACAGCATATATAACCGGCTCTTGGCTATTGAAGATATTGATCCCACTTTGGTAAAAATGACTCTCTACTGTTCAGTTTTTACACATTTCCAGCAATATTGATCTTAGTACGCCCAAAAAATAAATAGCATTCTCATAAGTTAATAGGTGGAGTGGATAACTAGAGGACTAAGCACTAGGCTGAGAATATGTAGACTCTTGGAAACCACAGTTTCAAATTCCAGCAGGGTCAATGACTCTGCTCTTTAGTCTTCCAGGATAGATAAATTAGGTACCATGCACTTTACTCCATCCTTAAAAACCTACAGCAAGCCATATCCATTCGAATGGATATTGAAGATCCCTTGCGAAGAGTAGGCATTTGCTTTGTTGACTTGACCAAAATTTCACTTCCTCTTTGCTTTGCGTCCATTGATTGCCACTGTCTACCTCAGCGGATGATGCAATGCACTTGTGCTTTATGTTTAAAGTTTATGAAGCACTTTGGGATGAAGTACACTGCATAAATACCAAAGATTAGTATTACACTGCCACTTTAAGGAGAAAAAACAGAAAGTTGTATTATTACTGTTTGTACTACAATAGTGTCTATTGTACTAGCACTGTATAAACATGTAGTAAGATAGATTTCCTGTCCTGAAGAGCTTATATTCTGAATAGACAAGACAGAAGGCAAGGGAAGGGAACAGGCGTGCGAAGAGGTAAAGTAGTAAGTCCAAGGTCATACAGCAGGGCAGTGGCAGAGCCAGAAACCTGGTCTCCTAACTCCAGTCCATGTCTCTGTTTGTTAGATCACAATGCAGCTTCAAGTACAAGGGCATCTCTGTGAAACTCCCAGAGCCTGATTCTCTCTCTCTCACCAGTTTTAGGGCTTGTCTTCACTACAGCGGGGAGGGATCGATCTTATGGCGATCAATTTATCGCATCTCTTCAAGACGCGAGAAATCTATCGCCAGCGCTGCCCCCGTCGACTCCATAGCTCCAGCTTGACTGGAGGCGTAAGCTGGAGTCAGTGGGGGAGCGCGCCACCGACTGCCGCTGCCGTGAGGACGGCAGGTAAATCGGCTGCAGATACGCAGACTTCAGCTACGTGATTCACATAGCTGAAGTTACGTATCTGCATTCGATCCAACCCCCTAGTGAAGACCAGGCCTTAGAGTTGAACCAGTGCTTACACTCCTATTTTAACCCAGAATAGGCGAAAGGAGACTCAAATCCATAGAGAATACACAACACAGATCAGCCACTGGATGAAATAATTACCATATGTTTGTTATTTGCATGACCATACATCAAAATTATCACTCTAATAGGATGATACGAGTGGTGTTTCAGATCTCGTTACCTACTAGTAAATGTTGGAACAGTCTTTTATCATACATCTTCAGGTATGGGTCTTAAGGCTTCCTGTATGTGGTCTGTTATCCCTATAAGATACTTGCCATTTTTAGAAACAGCAAATGACTTATGTATAATTATAATTATCTGAAGGCAATAGCCTATGTAGATTCATACCAACCTAACCACCTCTCCTGCCTCAAGAATTTTAATATTGATTATCCTTGCAATTTTATACAGGTCTCTTGTCAAAAATAAATAGGTAGATTAAAGCTATGGTGCAGTATATATTCCATTATGCTGCTTCATAGTTGCTACCTTATCTGAACATGTTGTTTCTATTATAAATTTTTATAGTTTGTGACTGGGGCAGATTCTAGATATGCCCAAAGGATCTCTTTCTTATCTTAATACTTCTATATTTTGGATACCATCTTGTGTGCTGAACAATCATCATGTGTGTTTTAGGTATATATACAGTATATGAAATTTGCAAGGCGGGCAGAAGGCATCAAATCTGGAAGAATGATATTTAAGAAAGCGAGAGAGGATGCGCGGACCCGCCATCATGTCTATGTTACGGCAGCTTTGATGGAGTATTACTGTAGTAAGGTAAACTCAACCATATTCTTTGGGATTAATGAAGTGTTAATAGTTGTGCTGCTTTTTAATGCTAACAATGCTATTTTAACATTTGCAGGACAAGTCTGTGGCCTTCAAGATTTTTGAGTTGGGGCTGAAGAAATATGGAGACATTCCAGAATATGTACTGGCATACATTGACTATCTGTCTCACCTTAATGGTAAGCTTTGGGAACTGGGAGGACTACTAATGAAACATTAACCTTCACTCTTAGTTTGGCTTCAGTCCAAGTTTGTGTGCTGGTTTGAATTCTTTCCTACAGAGCAATAATTAGCTTCACAAAACCTGTGTGATTGATTTGAAAAGAGTGCCATGAAGAGACATTGAGATCCCATATTTTCTCATCACTATATAGAGGGGCTTTCCAAGTCATTAAGTACTTTGCACTGTGGCAGTTTCACTGCATCTGTAGCTGACAGTGGAAAATGGATTAGGAAAATCGAACTCCTTGAGCACAAAGATTCATAGGGGGTTAAAAAGTCTCTCTGCAGAAGTACTCAACAGCAGTGATGGACTGATCCTTTCCTATAGTGACTGTAGAATTCTGGTTCAAGGGTTTTTTGACCTTCACAAGTACAAATAAAACTCATTCTCCAACAATGGATGGGAAAAACAAAATTCAGATTAATATTGTGAATTAACTGACAACTTAGAGTTGGCGTTTCCTGGGCAGGGGGCTATGGCTGTGAAAGGCGATTGATAGGAGTGGTATACAGTGCTCTAAAAATACAATGTAATCCTTAGTTGTTATCTAATAGCTCAATTGGCACACTTCAGTTGTTTTATTTCTTTGAGAGATTTTGAAGAGGGGGGCACACTTGAAACAAGGGGACATTTGTACAAAAATCCAGTTCCCTAACATCCCTCTGAGGAAATGGACGTTTGTGTAAATTCTCATTAGAGTGGACGTAGGGAAAAAACAAAGGCTTTGTGACATCACCTACCCATGTACAGTGTTGGCTGGCTGAGCCTACTCACGTAAGAGATTTTTCTGAACAAAGGTAATAGTGCTAAAGAGCTTCATGCTAAATATTTTTGAAAATAGCTCCCCCTTTGTTGTTGTTGTGACTGGCTGTATGGGGTTTTTTTTTTTGGGAAATCAGATGAATAGATAAGAATTTACTATGCACCATTACATGCACTGTCAGCTGGAACTTCACCAGCAGGCAGGTTAGCATCACAACAATAAATGGTGGTGGGTGTCACAGTTACTGGAGTATCTGCCCCCATGTCCCCTCGCTGGTCTCTAAGTGCACCCCTTCAGCTGACAGGCCTTGAGTCCTCCCCTCTTTGGGGCGCAGTCCCACTCTTGGCCCAGGGTCTGGCTGTGCCATGGAATCAATCGTGTTTTTGCAGCAAGACCAAGTGGGTTCAATACCTGCAGTTTCTTCCCTTCAGGAGTCTGTGGCCAATGGTACAAACAGTGATCAGGCAGCCTTTTCCAAACCAAAGTATTGTTTGATTTTAACAGTAGGAATAAAGCACAGCATAAGAGAGAGGATTTTAAAGCAGTAGGTCTATAGGCATCTCTTTCTTACCTCGAGGCATACCATCCCTACAGAGCCTCTAGGCAGGCCTGAACCTCTTGGTCGGGGCGCAGGGCAGCAGCAGTGTGTTTTTCCCCATTTGATGGGGTATCCTTTTAAAATGAGTCTAGGTCTTTATTCTCCTGAGTTCAGACTTGGACCCTGCTTCCCCCAACCAGTTTGGGGAACTCTGCAGGCAGTCAGAGAGAGTCCATCAAAGCAAAGGCCTCCCTCCTGCTGGCAGATGGATGGTTATCTTGAGCCATTGTCCTGTTTCCTGCTTGTTTTTCCAACAGCCTGGTATTAAACTGACCCAACATATTCATACCATGAGAAACCCAATAACCAAGTCACAATACAGTATTCATATGTTATACAACAACTCCATTTCCACTGCAGTGAGTACCTATAACATATTGAGAGGTCCATAGAGGAGGCGCTTGCATTTCCTGATACCACCACAGCAGGATTGACTTTCATATTGATACAGCTGTGGCTGTGTATTTAGATTTATTGAATCCTATTTACTGAAAATAAAATCAAGTCAGAGTATCATATCGTTGGAATAATCTTTTATTTTTTCCACTTGAATGACAAATCTCTCTGAATAGAAACCAATTTGGAACTGGATTTAATGTTGTATGTTTTTATTTTTTTTAAGAGGACAATAATACAAGAGTTTTGTTTGAACGTGTTTTAACCTCAGGAAGCCTCCCACCTGAGAAATCTGGGTAAGTTTGTCAAATTGTTTTGTTTTTCTATCCTTGAAAACCCTCCTTTAAAGTTTAGACATCACAAATTAACTAGCTGAATCGCTGCAGGTGTTCTCTCCCTCCTAATCCCACCTAGAGGAAAGGGCATAGAATTTAACCCTTGGACTACAGAAGCTGCTCAGCACTGCATTGGTGCAACATAGCACAAAAACCTCCTGCTCTGCAAATATACACCACTTTCTTCAGCCGATGGTACTGCTCATCACAGTATTGTTCCCTGCCATTTTGGGAAAGGAAGGGAAAGATTGTGGGGAGTAATGCAAGCACATGAGAGAAGAGGAACTGATGGGAGAGGGACTTTACAAGGAGTACAAAAAGCAGAGAAATAACCACAATGCACAAGGGTCATAGATAAGCTTGCAGCCCTTTCCCATCTGGTCCCTAACCCTGTCAGCCGTGCTTCCACCCTCTCCTCTATTAAACAGTTCTTCTAGCAAGACTACAAACCCTGTTGCTCCCCACAGGGAAGCATCCACAAGTCTTACATTACAAGATGTATGCATCATAGTCAAATGTTCCACAGCTCTGCTCATTCATGCTTGTAGTAGAGCAGCGACTCACCCCTGCGGCACCTCCTGCTGGTTGTCCACAGAACTAGCTCTTTTCCCTTCGGTGCCCTCTGCAGATGGATGTCCTGCCTGTCACCGGCCCTGTGTCCATCCCAGACCCCAGTGCCCCACTAGCTGGGGTGCTGCTCCCCCCTCCCCTGGCAGTAAACCTTACTCTTAGTAGGTCTCCCCTTCCTGGGGAACCCCCCCTCCCACTAATCCCATTTTGCCTCAGCCTACAAGCTACTGCCATTTGTCATCCAGCTCCTGCTCCCTGGGGCAGACTGCAGTGTGATAGCCACTCATCACAAGCAAGGGGGGTTGGGCCTGCTGTCTTCACCTAATCCCAGTATCTCACTTAAGCCTTTGTATCAGGCTTGCAGCCAGGGAGGATGCCAGGCCTGAGCTCCCCAGCTCAGCCTGCCCCTTCCCCAGTACTGCCCAGCCTAGGTACCTTCCTCAGCTTTCTAAGCAGACCGGTCTTCCTCCCTCCAGATAGCTAGAGTGCTGTATCTGTCTCCTTCTGGCCCACTGCCCTCTTATAAGGGCTAGCTGGGCCCTGATTACCCTGGCAACAGCTGTGGCTGCCTTCCCTATCAGCCCAGCTGTTGTTAATCCCCTTCACAGCTACAACCCTCTGCTGGGCTGTTTTTCACCTGCAGCAGCCCTCTGCAGGGCTGTTTTAACCCATTCAGGGTTGGAGCGGGTAGCCACCCCGCTATAATGCCCCAGTTTGTTGCTTCTGATCCTCAGAGAGAATTTTTATTCACATTTCAAAGAAAGGGAAACTGAAATATAGAGAGTTTAGAAGCCAAATTCTCCTCAAAGGTGGGCTGTGAAGCTAAAATGAAAGTTGAATTAAGCCCAGATATACATGTTCAGATCCATTCTTATCAAGTTGTGTGGGATTTTCTGCAAAGAATATGGGATTTACCATTGTGCAGAACATGGGGCATTAGTTGATCTCTCTCTGTTGCTGCCCTCCACACCACTGCCATGGTGCTGGTTGTATATAGTTTGTAAAATGCTATAAGGTCTAGCAGAAGGAAAGGTGTTATAAAAATGAGAGATTATTAGGAGCAGAGTATTAGTGTAACCTGTTATGCATGCACATAAAATAGATACTTGAAGAAGTTATTTATTAAATGCTAATGTCCATGCTTCCTAGTCCCTTTTATTGGAGTTTGTCATCCTGTGTATCTTTACAAGAAGGAGGGATTCAGCATAGCTTTCCCCCAGACAATCATTCATTCCTTTTACCTGTTTTCTTTCACAGAGAAATCTGGGCCCGGTTTTTAGCTTTTGAAAGTAACATTGGTGATCTAGCTAGTATACTTAAAGTGGAAAAACGGAGGTTTACAGCCTTCAAAGAAGAATACGAGGGTAAAGAAACAGCTCTGCTGGTAGATAGGTACAAGTTCATGGATTTGTACCCTTGCTCTGCAAGTGAACTTAAAGCTCTTGGTTACAAGGTAGGTAGCTGAGAAAATTGAATTTTGTGATAGTTCTTTTGAGATCTGGTGCAATCCTGTAACATTGTCTCACCTTGTCTTGCACTTGGCAAGAAAAAAGAAAACTGGTGCATTTTTTTATTAGGGTTTTATTCTTCTGTGTTTTTAGTCTGATCCTGCTCCCACTGGAAGTTTTGCCCCTGAGTTTCAAATGAAGCAAGATTGGGCTGTTATTCCCATAGACTCATTTTAATTTTTAGTTGTTTTAGCTGGACCCAGATCTCGTCTAGAATGGAGTTAAGAGCTTCGGGTCTAATTCATCCTTCATTTAACTCCAAGTTAAACCAGGAATTAATGAAGTTCACAGCTTTCTGTTGAGTCCTTCACTTAAAGTGAAAATTGCAAGTGGTCCCAGGCTGCTGGCTTTTTGAGAGCCATACAACTCTGCCTAAATTAATACTTCAGTTTTTGCCTCCCGTCAATGAAAGGTTGGTGCAGTAATGCCTTTGCCCTGCAGTCCTCAAATCCTCAGTGAAGGCTTAATTCTGAGCTCTTTACTCAAGCAAAATTCCTGCTGAAGTCAATGGGCATTTAAGAGCAGGCGTTCCTCTGCTAAAAAAAAAAAAAAAAACCTGCAAAAAGACAGATATCGGAGCAATGAGCCCAGTTGCTGTTCAGTCAGTAGCAAAACTCCCATTGACTTTGACGGCAGGATTGGACCAAGACTGAACATGATACTAAGAGGGAGGGCTGAGAAAATCTGCTTGTCCTAAGTGGATTTGACATTGCCTTTATTTAATAGCAACCATCCTTCTATTAGTGCTGAGAGCCTCGGGCATGTCAGTCACGATTTAATAGAATGGGCCAAGTGTTTGTATCTGATCTGTGGCACTGGTAGTTCTCAGGTTTGTTACTCAGGACAAAACTAACTTAGTGGTTAAAACATTCCTAGAGCTTATTTTTTTCTGATGTTCTAATTTTTTGCGGTATGTAAAGTTCTGGGAAAACAATAATTGAGGGATAAGACTAGAAGGTTTTCGTGTGCAATGTGAAGTAGGTAAACAAGTGTGAGAGCAATAAGAGCTTGTTTGCTGGAAAGATTTTGTTTCCCACCTCTGCTAAGAGGAAGCACATCTCTCAGAAAGGGTGCTTCTGAGTCACTTCTTTTCCAAAATTGTTCATTAAGAACATGATCGTGCCAGCCTGCTTCATGTAAGTATTCCTCATGAGAATTGGCTTATTGGTTTCAATCAAACTGCTCACGTTTGGAGGACTGGGCCTAAACGTTGTTTACAAATAATTGTAGTTTGTGGAAGCAGGGCTGGTGTTCAGGCTGTGAGTTCATGGACTCATACTTAAAATTTTTTTATTATTATTATTTTTGTTTTAAAAATGTTTATAAATATGCAGACACAACCACATGTTCTACATGGTGCAAGTAGTAATGCCTTAAAATGGAAAATTTTAGGTAACCTTAATTAAAGATATTGGTTTTTGTATCTTATAATTTTGCTAAATTTCTGCTGTGCTGAAATTTTCAATGCTGGCTGCAGGCCTCATACTGACGTTGGTTTTTGTATTTTTTGGTGAAGTTTCAGCTATTTCCACAAATGAGATGAGAGAAAATGTTTTGCAGATGCAAGATGAACCATTATGTCAGGTTTAAACACACACAAAAGTGTGTCCACACAGTGATTTTCATCAGTTTAACTGTTTTAAAACCCATCTGAGTTAAGCTGGTGCAACTTGTATTTAGAGAAGCCCTAAGTCATTGTACTGTGCCTAGAACAATGGAGCCTGATCTCAGCTGAGGCCTCAACATGCAACTGTAATACATGTAAGTCATGGTGTAAATATGGGATCCAGGAAACTCCTAAGGCACCCAAGTTTGAATAGATTGTCTTCAGAAAGCATTAGAAAAAATGTAGCCGAGATTGTCAGTCAATCATTAATTCCTACTATGATATTGCTTTGTGTAAATTAAAACATAAAATTACTAAATTCCCTGGTTCAGTGCTCTCTAATTTGTATTTTCAGGATGTCTCACGTGCCAAGTTAGCAGCCATAATTCCAGACCCTGTGGTGGCTCCCTCTATAGTGCCTGTTCTGAAAGATGAAGTGGACAGAAAACCTGAATACCCAAAACCAGACACACAGCAGATGATTCCATTTCAGCCAAGACATTTAGCACGTAAGTCAAGAGTTTAGTCGTGTTAAAGTCAGAGAGACTTTGTTCAGGGACCGTCACTGCCCCCCTAACTCACATCAAGCCATGGTATTGAATTTAATGGGGCTATACATGAAGGCCCCTGTTCAGAAAAGTACCGACTTAACTTTAGGCATCTGCTTAAATCCCATTGGGACTTCAAAAGAATTTCCACACATCTAAAGTTACGTTGGTTCTTACGTGCTTTGCTGGATTGGAAGAGACTTAAGTCTTTGCTGAACAGAGGCCAGACTAAGGTAAGCATGAGAAAGGGTTGCAGAATCTAGCCCTAAAGCTTCTGCTAGCTGTAATAAAATGCTGTAGGTTGTTTTATAGGGTTCAGATAGTTGAAGACAATGACAAAATGTACTTTTATTACATCTGCCAATTATTTATGTCCAGATAAGAGCTCTAAACCTTGAATTACTCTGCCATTCACAGTTGATTTATACTGTTCTTTTCCTTAATAGCTCCAGGTTTGCATCCGGTGCCAGGTGGTGTATTTCCAGTTCCACCAGCTGCTGTAGTTTTAATGAAGCTCCTCCCACCACCTGTATGTTTTCAGGTTTGTTTCAATAATTTAATATTCCACAGACTTCACAATTGGTACATACACTGCAGTAGAGTGCTGTAATGAATGAATTATATATACTGTGCTACTTAATACTGCCAGTAATGTGTAAGTATTTCCTAGTCACTCATCTAAATTCTTCTCCAACTACAGGGCCCTTTTGTGCAAGTGGATGAACTCATGGAGATTTTTCGAAGATGCAAAATGCCAGAAAGTAAGTTTTTCCATTTTTGTTTTGTATCATTGAAGTAGCAGCATGGCACATTGCACAGTGAGTGTGGGGATAGCCATATCCTCTTACACAGGACAGCTGTCCATCAGTCTGTACTGAAATTAGGCTGCTGCTTACTGCCCTTTGATTATCTGAGATTTCCCTATAATAAAGAAATGAGAATTACGGGGGCAGTATAGTTCTGTAATTCTCTGATTCATTATTGTTTCTATTTGTGCTGCTATAAATTCTACAACTTTCCACTATCATTTTCTTAGGTGAATAGTTCATAACTCAGCTAATAAAATGCCCCCAGTATGCATTTCACAAACTTAGAGTATGCAGTAACAGTTCAGAATGGGAGATATGAATTGATCAAGTGTCTTTCTTTACGTTATGGGTCTGGTCCTCTATAAAACACTTATCTCCAGTGCTTATAGTAGAACATGACACAATAGGGCTGCTGTGCAAAGCAGTATGCAACTTTCTTAACATCTTGACTGTATTGGAGCAAGTGACCAGACCTGAAACTAAAACTTAAGTCTCAGTACAGGAGAAGGTCACCTTAGGCAGGGATACTAAAGATGGAGTTTTCTATTTAGGGCTGTAGAGTACTTTTTAGACATCAATTTCTACTCGAGTCAAAACAGTAAATTTCACTTGACTTTTTCCTGAAGATGTTTTCCCATGCAGTATAGTTTTGAGACCACTCACTATTTTTGTTGCACGATTGACCTGTAGTGAGATGAGTTTGCTTTCGCAAATTCCCTTTCTGGAGCAGGTGTTGTCTTGTTATTTTTAAAGTAAAGTAATTTTTTTAATGATCATATGCTGAACTCTCAAATGTTTGTAAGGAGTAAAATGGAAAAATTCTGCATTGTCCAAATTGCAGCGAATCTAAGCAGTGGCTAAATGAAACATCTTTTTTCATGTCCTCCTTAAATTCTAAGAAAGCATCGTATTAAACTTTAGTTAACTTTATTCTTAAGTGAAACTGAGAAATGTGGAAGAATGCATTGTTACATTTCAGAAACTTCCTAACATTTCAAAGCCAAACGGTCCTGCTTTAGTACACTGAGCTACATGACTCAGCCTGAATTCTATTACCCCCTTGACACCACACTTTAAACAGCAATATAGCTTTTGTTAAAGGCAATAGGGGAAAATCCTGACTCTCACCTCATGTCAAAGGGTAACACATTTCTATTCTGTTTTCAGCAGTGTGTCTCAGTACACCTGCAGAGTGTCCAAAGCAGCTTAATAATTTGTTTACTTGTTTTCCTCATCAAGGAAAACTGTTTGTTTCTGAAGCCAATTAAACTTTCTTGTTCCAAAGCTGTTGAGGAAGCTGTAAGAGTAATTACCGGAGGCCTGCCTGAATTAACTGTGGAAGGCAATGGACCTGTGGAAAATAATACCATTTTCAATAAAGCTGTCAAGAGACCAAATGAAGATTCTGATGATGAAGAGGAGAAGGGATCAGTGGTTCCTCCTGTACATGACATATACAGAGCACGACAGCAAAAGCGAATCCGATGAAACAGGTACCAAATCGGACTGTGAAAGACTTGTATTAAGAGTTTTTTGCCTCTTATGTCAAATGTTTAAAAAGGGACAACCGTTTTTAACAAACATCTCGGCAATGAGGTTTTGTTACTGTGGTGCCTCTTTATACTGTATGGTTCTTGATCAGCAGAGTCTTAGAAAGTGCTCTAAACAAAATTAAGTTTTTCAAAAATAGCACAAAATGTCTAAATTGCATTTTGTTCCTCTTCAAGTGTGTTAACATCTACCACTTGAAGTCTTATGGGGCTTTCAACAGTTTTATTTTAAAAACTGGATGGCTTATAAATTGTGAAGCATTTTTAATTCACAGTTCCTGGAAAACAGTTGTTCTCAGTTTGCTCATGTAGTGTCCTGCCTTGTTTGTTTTTATTTATGGCAGAATGTATGGAATCTGTTTTGTAGTTTTAAAATGGAAAAAAAACATTCCATTAAAATAAAAGATATCACTAACTTCGTGCTTCATTTCGATTTTATGTAGATGCAGTTGAGGCTGCTTTAGTTGGTTGATTGAAAACATCACTTTTATGAGTTTTACTCCCTGCCCCCTCCCCACAATGTTGGAAAACAGTATATTTTCTCATTCCAAAGCAAGTTAAAATGAAAAGAAGTGACACCACAGGATGATAGGTTAGCAGATGCACACTGTATATTGAAATTTCCAGAAGTACTGTTAGTCCTTCATTAATTTTATCCATAGTTATCTTTAGTTTACAGGCAAAAACAAGCTATCAGCCATTAAACAAAGCTTTTTTTAAAAAAAAAAAAAAAAAAAAAAAAAAATCACGGCTGTCATTTTCAAATAAGTTAATGGTGCATGGTATTTTTCAAAGCTGCTTCTGTGAAACTGTACATATCTTAGACTGCATTTAAACTTGCACCTTAATATTCAACATTACACTTTAATAATTAGAGCATTATTTTTTCTCCAGATTCTACAGGCTCTTTACATAACAAAAATTCTGACTGCTCATGTGGATAGCTGTAGTTTAATGGTGCCAGTGAGATTTCGAGAGGCCGTAAAGTGTATTCTTCACATTGTGCGAATTGAATGTGCAATAGGAATTACTTACTAACATGCAAAAGCATAATTTCATTTGACAGGAGGCAAGGTAAAGTCCCTGGCTTGTTCCTACCTGGAAATAAGGTAGCCAGAAGTTTGGGAGCTTTCACTGAATGGCTAGAAATGACAGTAGGAACCTGTGCTGATAGCAGAAAACAAGGATGTACAGAGGCATGTGAAAATGAAAACAAACAAAAAAAAAACACAACCTTAAAAACCTGTGTCCCTTTGTCTCCCCTACTACTGCACCCATATCAAACACAAAAATGGATGTAGTGACACTAGAAAGATGTACTGATCACTTTCCCATTGTATCCTTTTCTCCAGCACTGTTATTTTTAAGATTGTAAATCACCGCATTTATGGAGTGGGGCACTACTGAAATATAAAGAGCAGCAATTTAGAACCTGTACACTTAGATCTCAAAACAAGAATATCACAAGCAGAGTAGTTTTTCTCACCTCTCTCTCTCGCACAGGAATTGTTGAGGTGAAAACCAAAGCATAGGTTACCAAAAAAAGGTACTATTTGGAGCTGCAACAGCATTTGGGCTATTGCAATTCAAGAGCACCATCTGTTGTAATAGTTTTGAAGCATCCATTGCTAGTACACAACAATTATGATCACACTGATGCTACACAAATGTATGGAGAAATGTAGTACCAATGCTTGAGGACAAGAGCAAGAAATGCATCTCTCTAAGAGCGCTCAGTAATTTCTATCTATGGAAAGTATAGAGTTTAAAGGCCAGAGTCATCTAGTCTGAATTCTGGTGTATTGCAGGCCACCAGTATTACCCAGCACCTGCCCACCAAACCCAATAACCAAGATTAGGCCAAACCTTTAGAAGACTAGACTATTATATGCCACAGGCAGAGAACAAAGGGACCAAGGCGCACCAGTGAGACAGTAGACTAAAACATGGACAATACAAAAAAGTGCTAGACAAACTTTTGAGACTGAACTTTTAAGCTACTTGTTTACTAAAGAATGTTCAAATATGTTTTCAGGAGTTTGGCCAAAAAATGGTTTTCTAATATTGTCATTGTAATAAAAATTAGGTAAGCTTTGTTTTATATTGAATATGCTAATCTCAATGTGGTGATACATCAAGCAAGTAAAGCTATTGTTTTTCATTCCATCTTTCCCATTGAGCAGAAAACTGTTAGAGCCATACATCTGATCTCAGTTCAAGCCCTAGGAACTACTGAAATTTCAAAAAGCAGAGGGAAGTGTAAGCATTAGAATAAGTACTCCAGGTACTCTCCTTCCTACCACCATTGGTAGGACTGGTCAGTCACATTCATCATATTTTATTAATCCATAGTGTCAAAAAAGGCCTTTTAAATTAATTTTAGATTACAGTAAATATTCTATTTTTGTCATAGCATGTGCATGCACACACTGCCAGCCCCAAAACTCTTAGGCTATCATTTATTAGCATGAGCTCACTTCACCTTTATTACCTGAGATGCTAGGAACTTCAGCAACCATTTCTCACGCAAAACCTGATAGAACCCATCAGCTGAGGAAAGTTTCAATTTTGCTTTTAAAAACTGTCCTAAACCTTATATTTACATCCAAGAAAGTTTAATTTTGACTTACTAAAAATCAGAAATCCTTCAGAGTACATTTGGAGAACATCGTGCTAGTTATCTTCCTCAAGGATCTAAAATATTCAGTTCAAGAACATCTGTAGAAAGTCAAAAAACCATCTAACTAAATATTTTCCCATGACTTCAAAATGAACTTATAGTTCATTTCCTACCATATGTTTTAAAGTCAGTTTAAAATATTAAGAAATTTTTGGTATGTTTCAGTGATATTTCTGAAACTATGAGCATATGTCATGGTCTCATAAGTCAGTCTTTAAAAAAGAAAAAGAGGAAATTTCCTCGAGTCTTTATCCATCTTCTTTTTATGAAAAACACTAAAGTAAACATTAACACTTTCAGAAGTAAACTACCAGCAAAAGAAAGGCAAGAAATGCCACACTTATCAAAACATTTTTCACTTGGCACCTGAAAGTTTTACAAAAAGAGATAAATACAGCTGCCATCTTATAGACTGTCACTCTTGTAACACTGTAATAAAAGACAGACAGTTATTTGATAACCAGAAAATTCACTACAAAATATAATTATACCATGTTTTTGGTAGCTTATTTGCAGCTAGAGAGCAAAAACTGCTATAGAAAAAATGGGATTAGAAGAAAGACTAATAGTCTTATACTACTACAATAAAGTGCTAGGTTTAGGCCTGCTCTTAACCACCCTTATCCAAATTTCTTACATCTCAAATTTTACATTATTTCTTCAGTTGTTAAAATAGGATTTCAGAAGGCAAAATCACTCAATATGGAAGAGACCTTTGCTAATCTCTAGATGAATGCATACACTAACTTATGGTAAGTTGGAGAGTTAGACTGCTACAAAAAGCCCCAAACAAAGTCAGCAGTTTAAAAATGCAGTCTGGTTATACCATTGTTTAGTCTTATCATCAGCTGCTCAGTAGCAAAAACTACTGCCATCAAATTAAACGTACTTTCAGCATGAATACTTATACTAAAAATGCATCTATTTACCATTTAAAATTCAAAGCACCTATCCCAATTTATACATAATTTTTCCCTTCAGAATCAGTGCTATTGAGTTACAGTAATAAAACTTTGTGGAATGCCAGTTTCAAAAGCCAAATTAATTTGCAATTTTTTTTAGCAGACAAAATTAACACTATTTAGATAGCGTACAAACTAGTATGATGATTCTTCTGACTACCCTAACAATTGGGATTCTTCTTTACTCAGTAGTTTACTGAGGATCACATCATAGTAAGGGCTGAACACCATCTTGTTATAGTTGACAAGGCGAACATACTTGACAGCAATTTCTTCCATCTCTCTTTGAATAGGGCCTAATCCCCCAGGAATAGCAGGAAACGATTTCTGATGACCAGAAGTCAAATATCCCTCCAAGTATGTCTGGATTCGAGAATCTGGGAAAAAAGGACCAAGGTGTTTTAAATACAAAACTAAGAACAATGCATGTGATCTTCCTCCATGGTGCACCACCAAAAAAAAAAAAAAAAAAAAAAAAAATTAACACAAGGTGTGTGCACACAATTTGTATTTATTATGTACTTCAGTCAGAGACTCCTCCAAGCATAGATTCCCAACATTATGTTCTACTGTCCAAAAAGATCATAGTTTTAAAATAATTACAACTGCAGGCAGTCGACTTGGTGATGCAGGTGTCTGGACACTGAAGATCCAAGTTTAGGAATTCAGAGATCACTTCTGCAGTTGAAACTTGGGCTGCTACATTTCAAAATTCTGACCTGATTTTCAGAGTTGCTGAGCTGCCCAAAAGATCAAGGTGAGGCACTTAACTTTGTCTAGTGGCTCACCGTACGTCAGAAGCATGTCTTTTTAAATAATAAATATAAAATCATACAAAACAGGTTATTCAAGGGGTTTACTAGTAGCAAAAGGAAAAAGCATGTTTGAGAACAGTGCATATACACTCCAAGATTACCTATCAATTTGCATATGGTGTTGTCAGAGTTTGCCAATGACTGGATCTGTCCTTTAAGTGCAATCTCTTTCTCAGTTGTTAACAGCACGAATCCATGTTGGGAAAGACAGCTATTAACTTCTGCACAGACCTTCTCACCAACAGTAGCCAGAGAGTCACTCAGATTAAAGGAGCTAGAGAAAACATGGAGTAAACCATTCCTGAAGGATTGTTGCTTAGTCATTTATTTTGACTCTTTACAATCAGTTCAATTATATTATGTATTAACAAAATACTTGTTCCTCTAACCACCACTATCTATGGCCATCAGCCTAAACCTACAGGTGTCTGCACACATGTATAGAACAAATAATTTAGTGAAGGCTAGAGGGAGACTGGTCCAAGCCATGAAGCGTGGTTAACTAACAAAGCTGTGGACTTAGTAGAAGACTTCACATGAAAAACAGTAATGACAGCAAATCAATTGTTTGGCACAGGATGCAGACATGTTGGATGGGGAGGAAAGGAATAAGGTGGTTCATTTCCTTAGGAAAAACTGCTAGCCTTGTATGAATGAAAGTCCTCCATTCTAATCACTTGTCCTCTCTATCCTCTCCTAAATTTCCTGAAGTCAAGAGAGTAAGAGAAGCCCATGCAATCAATACTCACTAGGATCACAACAAAATTAAGCCACTTAACACCACTTCCACTGTTGGACATAGCATAGCATAGCTGAGAGATGTTAGGTAGCAGTCAGATACTCACGGAAGGTGCATTCCCATCAACAACAACTTTATAATGGTTTTGATTTTGTCAGTAAACACTGGTAGATTGGAAAGCGCTGCACCTGCTACATTGAACATGACCAGGAGGATAGCACCAGTCAAAGTGAGCTGTTCCAGCTCCAGCTGCATTTCCTGAAAGCGGGTGTGGTCCATTAACAATGTCTGCAAAGACAGAGTAAAATCAAAATACTGGGCTAACAAAGTATAGTGAAAATAAAATTGAAGCCAGGTAACGACGATTATTCTGTACACTGAATTCCTTTAGTACACAGACTTCAAAGTTGTATCAGTATTCCATTCGTTTGAAGGATGGGCCAGTGGTACCAGTGTCACTCAGTAAAATCCAATAAGGGGTACTCTGTAAGCAGCATATTTGGAAGTCCAGAGAGGAAACATTTTAATCTCCCTTTGCTTCTCCTACAAGATTTCAAAATTCACGACTAAAACCCGATTTCCCAGATAGCAGTACAATTCAATATCACTGTTAGTATATTTTAAAAAGAGGCAATAATCAGAAAACAGTCCTCTCCAAATTAAAAGCTTTTACTATGGTTAAAGTCAGATAATTACTAGATATTCCACTCTCTAGAACCCTTCAAGAGATTGGTGTTGCAGTGCAGTAGTACACCAGTCTTATTTCCAACACCTACAATTAGTCTGGTCAAATATGGTCCATCTAATCTGATGTTTTCCCTCTAACAGTGGACAGTGAAAGAAATCCAAAATGAACAATTATAGAATAACCTTCCTATGGGAGAAATCTTTCTACACTGGTTCTTTAGTGGCTGGTTTATGTACTGAAGAAGTCTGTGTCCCTCATACATTTTTTATCCTAAGGCAGACCCAAGGTTAAGTCTCAGTAAATGTCTCATCTTAGTGCTAAAGGGGCATTTGTTTCCATCCCAGATACCACCATTTATGTTTATTAAAACTCAGCATGATAGGCAGTTTGCACTCCAGGAAGATCCAGAAGTGGCATATCAGGGATTAGCAGGTGAGAAGCAAGGTGATTTAACAGCTGTGTTGGTAAACATGACAATGCCTGGCTTTAGCTAAAGTTTTCAGTCCCTCACTTTATCGAGCACTAATTCAATTCACAAAAAGAAAATGTTTTTAAAAAATGCTTATGTTTCATCTATGAATTACTCGGCTTCTTTTACAGAAGAATTTGTTTGAAGACAAATTATTAAAAATATTCTCTTTTTGAGATAAAAAGTTGAAAATTATTGGGTTACTACATTCAGAATAAAGCATGAGCATTATCAATTAATGGATCACAGTTCCATCATAATTTATAGTGATGAATGTAAACTTCTGTACCTCAGCTGTGAATGTTAGTTTTCTGAACTCGCACATATCGCTCCCTCTCAAAACAGAGTTACAGGGAAACACATTAGATGGTTCATAAGATACAAGTTACAACCACCATAAAGGGAAAGATTTTGTAGAGAGTTCACCCTAGGTGGGCAAACAGATGTTTGATTACTTAACTCAATGTCAGTTCTCAACATGTCATATTCCATATGCTTCTCCTCCTCCAAACTAAATTCAGTGGTCAAAGTCAATGGAATAACTCTAGGTTCACAGTGGTACAACAAAATCTAGCTGCATTGCTTCTGCAACAACCTGAAGGTTGTAAATCTAGTTTAAATTCAGAGGTTTGGGTTCAGAATCTTCCAGCAACGAACTAGTGGTCCGGGTCTTAAAGATAAGAGACAGTTGATTGGGGATATCAAAACAGAAAGAATTCTTTTACTGCAAAATCCTAAACCCTGAGATTTTGCTGTCAGCTTTCTACACAAACAGCTATTAAATTGAGACATTTTGCACGCACAGAATAAGCAGACATTCATAATCAAAACATCTGCTCAGCCATGCAGGAAGAACTCTGCAGCATCTTTTTTCTTTACATTGGCTGCAACTCACGTAACATAATACAGTTTATGACCTGTTGTAGTGAGAGATCACGTGACAGTGTCTGAGTGATATATATATACATATATAACCCACAGAAAATTACAAAATCATATACAGAAAATTCACAGTGGAACTCCCCCAAAGGATCACCTATTAAAGTAGTAACCTGATAAAAAGAATCCATTATGATTTGTATTACAACAACATCCAAGGGTCCCATTGAGATTGGAACACTCCTGTGCCAGGCACTGTGCAAAGTATCAGACTATCCCAGTCCTGAAGGGCTCAGAGTCTAAATAGACAAGGCAGAAAAATGGTGCGAGGGAAAACAAAGGCATAGAAAAGGAAACGACTTGTGCAGTGAGACAGAGCCAGTAATAGAAACCAAATCTCCTGGTTCCCAGTCCAGTGCTCTACGTGGTAGAATACACTGCCTCGCCTTCAGTTAAACTTCAGTTTTGAAAAAAAAAAAAAAAAATCAGAATGGAGTTATCCTATTAAAAGAATTGCAAGAGCTCCAGTTAAATCCTAAATCTTTTAGTATTTTATGTCAAGAACAAGGTTATGGATCCAAATGATTTCTGCTATAATCACCAAACACAGTGTAGAACAGTGGTCTCAAACTCTCATGACCACAAGGACCACTGAGGACTAGTGCACTGGCCGCATCACTGACACCCCCCGCACCCCACTGCTCCTGGCCCTGCCCCCATTCCACCCCTTCCATGAGGTCCCACACCTGCCCCACCTACTCCTCTGAACACACAGCTCCTCACTCCCTGGAAAGCACTAGGCACCGCCAACAGCTGTTTGGCAAACAAAGCAAAAGCAATATAGGAAGTCGAGAGCTGGAAACACAAGCAAACAAATCTAATTTAACAAGAAATTACCAGCCTCAGAGGATTCAAGCTTTTTTCAAATGTAATATGCTGATAAATCTGACAGAAATTTCAGCCCATCTCAGCCTAATATCAATTATAAAGTCTCCCTCTCCCAAACTGATCCTCATAACCATTCCCCATCCCCACTTAACCCCATAATCCAGCTCCCTGTGCCCCATCCCCAAATCTTCACCCACTCACCCCTATTACCCAGCTCCCTGTTCCCCAAATCTCCCCCACTTGTGCTTGTAGCCAGCTCCCTGTGTTCCATCCCCAAATCTCCCCCACTCACAACCCTGCTCCCTGTCCCCAAGTCTCTACCCACTCACCCCTGTAAC
>ML677332.1:17824491-17853721 GCA_007922305.1 Dermatemys mawii
CCCCCCCCCCCCCCATCTCCTTTCAGCCTTCCCAGACTCTCCTCCCCGCCACCCCTTGCCCGAACCCAGCACTCTCTGCAGGGGATACTGGTAGTGGGGCCTGGCGGGCAGGGGGGCAGCGCAGCAAGCCCAGGCAGCCGCAGCCAACCCATGAGCTGTGGATCAACTCACCTGTGGCTGCTTGCAGGGCAGCAGCACTCACCCAGGGCAGGGAGGCTTCTCTGCTGCCTGGCTGGGCCACTGCCGATCCCTGGCTTCCAGTCGCTGCTGCTGCGGCTTCAATGAATGAGCTGCGGTGGTGCGTCCCAGGAGCCCTCTGCAGCAGCGGCCAGGAGTGGTAAGCCAGGCACTAGGTCGGGAGGGCGGCGGGGGGCAACTTGGGTGGTACTGATGGCACCAGTATTTAGGGGTGGGAGGATATTGAAGCTAGATTTAGCAGCTTAGAGGTGGGGGGAGATTTGGGGAGAGAAGGGGGGAGGGCAGTGGGGGGCCTGGCTTACCGCTCCTGGCCACCGCTGCAGAGGGCTCCTGGGAAGCGCTGCCCCCCTGCTCATTCATTGAAGCCGCAGCAGCAGTGCCTGGTAGCTGGGGATTGGCAGCAGCCCAGCCAGGCAGCCAGAGAAGCCTCTGCCTCTGGCCCCTCCCTCCCAGAAACTGCTACAGTGGGCGGGGGGGCACCAGGGAGCTTGGCGGGCCGCAGGGAAGGGCTTTGCAGGCTGCATGTTTGAGACCCCTGGTGCAGAATATTAAATAAAAGCAGCAACATTTTCTCTTAAATACCTACTTCTGGGAAAGGCCTGTGCTCATGATCCCACTTAAGCAGCTTTAGATATGCCCAATTCTGTACAGCAGCAGGACACAATACAGGAGCTCCACTAGCAGCAGCGCCAACACCAGGGAAAGGTGGACTTTTGCACCTCAGATTGGCAAGATCATCTGATGCTTCTCGCAGCCAGTCAGTGACAAAGTCTAGAGAATCTGAAAGAAAGCGTTTTGGTAAAAATCTTATTTTCAGGAGTTTTCTTCCCCCACCTCCTCCCAAGAAGTTTCCAAATAACACCACTAGTTGGCTTTCCTAGTGCCCATGGTGGTAGTTACTGAGATGCATTTTATTTATTTCATTATTCAGAATTTCTGGAGGATACCAAAACAGATTGAACACAGAGAATCTTGTGGACAGAAACCACAAATTAATCTGACAGTACTAAAGACTAGCATGTTGATGCTGATTTATAGTGTCATGTATTATATTGATATCCTGAGTCTGAGTTTGTTTTTGTTTTTAAATGCAGAATTGTTATACCAGTAAATTTCTTGAATCGAAGCCTAGGTACCAGAGGTATCACTATTTGACTTAGGGAGCAATGTAACAGAGTACTGATTTTGGTGGGTTGTTTTGCATTTGACACCAACATGCAAAGGCACATAATTTAGAAGAGGGGAAAAAAAGTCATACTTGGCTGTTTCTCAAAAATCTTCTGAAACTTCTCTCTTTCATATTCAACAGACTGTTGCATTAAATGTGGCCTAATGCTACTGACAGCAAAGTTAGCCATGTCCATTTTCATTAAGTCTAATACAGAGAAAATTGCTCTGAAAAAAAATAAGAGAAAAATGTTATTTTTTAAGTAGGGCTGCACATGTTTAAATGTACGGTTTGCAAGACTTCCTTAGCATAGATTGCCCAAGGAAATGAGCTATTAAGAACACTGAAAAAGCATGGTAAGTATTTACATGGTGTTTGAAGTTTTGGGAGAGAGCACCAGGGTAATGAGGCTTAGTCCCCTGTAAAGAAACTTTTGAGAATGTACTGGTGTCCTTTCCACAGATCAGTTCTTTGGGACACGTGTCATCACATGCTGAATTTAGGAAAGACTTAAGTTCTCAGCCTAACATGAGGCTTATCGCTATACATGTGCATACTCTGACCTCTGTCAACCTGTTCATCTATTCTCTGCGAGGGAGATAAAAGGCCATGGAAGAAATTCATTTAACTCCAATGTCTACTTACGTGTAAACATTTTTTTCCATTCTTCAACACACACAAAAAAAAATGGTATTCTCCTCTAAGGAAATCCTTACCAGTGGAGGCTACAAACTTAGGCAATGCCTTAGTCAGACAAGAGACACAAATGGCTCAATACACGACTGATGACAGGTAACAAAATTCCCTACAGTTGTTGAGAACTTGCACAATTTATATAAATATTATAGTAATGAAACAGAAAATGGCATCAGACATATCCGGCCCTTTATGCTTTCCTCTTTTAAACACCTGTAATATATTCTTGTATTACACGAGAAAGGAAGTGGAGAGGGAGAAACTGGCTGAAGATGACCCTAAAGCTGAGAGAACATTAAATAATTTATCAGCAGAAAGGAAAAAAGTGAAAAAGGAATTCTTGCTTTTTCTTAAAATGGTCTCCCAATATCCAAGAAAAGATTGTCAAGAATCAGAAGGGTAGCCGTGTTAGTCTGGAATTGCAGAAGTGACAAAGAGTCCTGTGGCACCTTAAAGACTAACTAAAAGTATTAAAGCATAAGCTTTCGTGGGCTAATATTCACTTCATCGGATGCATGCAGTGGAAGTATCCAGGGGCAGGTATAAATTGGTAGGCAAGAACCAGGTTAAAGATAACAGGGTGGGTCCAATGAGGCTGAACCAGCTGTTATCTCTAATCAGGGAGGGTGGGATATTCCTCTAGCAGCTGAACTGGAGGTGTGAACAGCGAGAGAAGAGAAACTGCTCTTGTAGTTAGCTAGCCATTCAAAATCTCTGCTCAAACACAATCAATCTGGGACTGAATTGAGGAAGCGTCGTTCCAGGTCAGGTTGAGTTGAGGAAGCATTGTTCCAGGTCAGGTTATGGCTAACCTGGAACACCGCTTCCTCAACTCTCGTTCACTCACGCCCCTTCTCTATCTACACTACATTGATGACATCTTCATCATCTGGACCCATGGGAAAGAAACTCTGAAAAAATTCCACCATGATTTCAACAGCTTCCACCCCACCATCCACCTCAGCCTGGACCAGTCTACACGAGAGGTCCACTTCCTAGACACCACGGTGTACCTGCCCCTGGATACTTCCACTGCATGCATCCGATGAAGTGGGTATTAGCCCATGAAAGCTTATTTAATACTTTTAGTTAGTCTTTAAGGTGCCACAGGACTCTGTCACTTCAGGAAAAGATTATCTTCCTCTAAACATGGCATTTCAGAAAATGATTGTTTTCAATTACACAAAGCTACAAATACCTTCAGTCCACCAGAACCAAAAAGGGTCCTTGCTAATAGCTGCTGGAATGTTCTTCTTAATAATTTCCCACCTCTGCTTTCTTTATATTTTTCTAGAAAGAAATTTTTGCTAGCAGACTGTATACGCCACCAGCACATACAGGTAAAATTTGGATCTTTAACAAGGATCTACAAGCAAATTTGAAATTAGTGACCCACGGTCTGATTCCTTGATGTCATTCCAGTACCTGAAAAGTGGGACTATTTCATGAATGTCTTTCAGTTTCTTAATTTCCTCATCTCTAACTGGAGCACAAAGGGTCCCCATCATTCCAATGATGAATTCTGCCAGCTTAGAAATATCTAGGGCCCCATTCACTGCCTCCTGCTTTATCAGATCCAGATCCAGAACTTCAGTAATCTGATTTCTTAATCTAGTATGACCAGGCAACAAGAAAGACAGAAGAGCCTGAAAGAAAACAAAAATTTCCATTTTGTTAGTTTTTCACAACAAACATTATTTTACGATCTTACAAAAGGAACTGAATAATAGTCTGAATGAACAACCAACTTCATACTGGATTTCTATGGCAGATGACATCTTAATAGTTTTTCAAAACATATGACCACAAAAACTACACAGTATATTTTTAATCATAGTTTTCCTGCATGCTATACAGTATTGGTGTTATTCAGATTGTAAGCTCTTTGGGACAGGGAGAGTTTTTTCGGTGGTGGGAGGAAGGGCACATGAATGCAGCTAGATTGGTGCCTTGAGGTGCTATTGTAACACAAATAATGTCACATTTTGCTAATGCAACCTCAGTATTATTAAAGTAACATTATCTGCAACCTTCCCTTCATCTAACATGACTTGGCCTTTTTTGCTTTCACATTTGATTATTTCCTTCCTTCCCCCCCCGCCCCAAGGTGTGCATGCAACCTATAGATAAAAGCTATTTTCTAGAATTCTACAGAGCATTTTACCATCACTGAACAACAACTGTGTGTATACAGTTTGTGTATTTGTGCCATGTAATCTCTGTAAATTAATTCTGATGTCACACATTCTTACCTCTTTAATCTCCCCCACAAGTTTAATTGAATGATCATATGTTGGTGGATCTTCACTTAACTGGGCTTCCAGACAATCCCAAAAAGCTTTGTGTACAATCTCTTTTACAGTTTTCTCCAGGCTGTTGGTAAACACAACAATATCAAAGGATGACAGTATCTTACATGTAATGAATTAGAGATGATATAATCAGACACAAGAATATAAAAACTGGAATGATTTGGAATGGCTGAAATCAGAGCTCAGCTGAAAAGATACAGAGCAGGTGAAAAACAAAACAACACACAAGACTAAACAAAAATGCTACTTCTAAAAGTAATCTACAAAGAAATCACAAAATAATAATTTATTTCATCTTCACATGAACATCATCAGTGTTTCTTAGCAATACATAACTCAAATAACTTCCTAGAAGTGGTGCAAGTCCTTTGGGTAAAATTTGAAAAGTGAAACCAGAATGTAATAGCAGTGAAGTATTTCCTTCATGACAGAGCACAACTCAACACTTGTCAAAATACATGGGCATTAAGATATTTTTACTAAACTGGATGGTCAGAATTAGCATAAATAATCCCATTACTTCAACAAATTACAAGTTAGAATGCTTTGATTTAATTGAGCAACTTTATTGAAGCTGTATATGTTGACACCAGATCTGAATGTGGCCTTGATCCTTTTTTGAAGATGCCTGGAGCTACCTTGGAATTCTTACTTCATTAACCACTGTGTTCAGGCAAATCCTGAAAGCAGTAACCATTTGTTCCAAGAACAACATAAGGGTATGTCTACACTTCAAATGCTACAGATGCAGTGCTTCACTCCAGACACTACCTATGCTGATGGGAGGGGTTCTCCCATTGGCGCAATTTGCCTCCCCAAGAGTCAGTAGCTAGGTTGACAGAAGAATTCTTCCACCAACCTAGTGCTATCTAACTGGGGACTTAGGCTGGCTCAGGGATGAGAATTTTTTCACACACCCAACCAACATAGGTAATCTGACCAAATTTTCAAGTGTAGACCAGGCCCAAGAGTCAACCTTACAGTTACTACATAAGAAGAGAATGTTAAAGAATATAGAAGAGTAAAATAGTGGTGCTGGAATGAAGAAGTGGTGAAAAGCTAAGAAAACATTACAATTCTTTTCATGGAATTCTCCCTCCCCCACCTCCCTCGCCACAGTATCTGCATATTCCTTTTTACATCCAAATGATTGATAGAAAGAAATAGCAGTTTATATCAGTAACCATCTTACCTGCCATCTGGTAATTCAGCTGGTTTAATCTGGAAGCTGCCATTGACTACAATTTCATGTGCCAACGCCATATTGGAAACTCCTTTTGCTGTTTCCATCAGCTCTTCCATCGACACAAGACGAGATGGACTACCTGTAACATTAACAAATACATGACATTTAATTATTCTTTCAGAAGCTGGAGGTAAGATCCTCCTCCACCTTTCTGGGTCTCTTTCTAGTTGACTAATGCAAAGGGGATGTAGAGAAAGTAAGGAATCCTCAGCTGGGCTTCTCTCAACATCATAGATCTGTTGAGGCTGCTTCCTCTACCACCCCAAAGGGACACATCTCCAGCAATGTTTTGCTCCAATCAGCCATCAGCATGCCTGAGACATCTGTTGCACCAAGTCCCTCCTTAAAACACATCTTTTAAGGCTATAGAATAAAGCCCTTTCCATAGTGAAGGGGGAAAACCATTTCTACAAATTATTCAAACAATACTGTAAGGCCAAGAAGCTTCATATGCAACCTCACCATTCAGTCCTGGAGATGTCCGCTGCATTTATCATGTGCACATTGCCATTTGGATTATACATTTTTCTACGCAGGGAGGGATCTCATCTTCCAAAGTATCTGTAAAGCACTTACACCACAACCACTATGCAAAAAAACAACTAGTTTTCCCTTCTCTACTTCCAGTGGAACCAGCAACCTCCTTGCCCCATTTCCTGTAACTAGGGTCTTGCTATTTTTAGCTTGCTAACGATTTCAAGGCTTAGCCTGTGTGCTGATGCCACAGCTCTTCTCCTTCCATTCATCTCTGGATGCTCAATGGGACACAGCTTGCTCGATATCCTACAGCAGGGCAAGTAGCCTGAGACTGGGGTTTGGAATGGCATGAGCATTAGAAAGTGCATGTGAATGGGAGGCAGCACTGTGGCAGGAAAGCACACAGACCAGGCCCAAGCTTTCATTAGGTAGAAAAGGAAGGAGGTCACTAGCTATAAAAAACTGGGAGATGGAAGGTTATTGGGTGGTAAAGCCAAGACTTGAAAACAGCACCAGCTGTCTGAACATAGTCGAAACTAGTGCTCAAATTTGTCCTGACTTAGGTTTGAACACATCCCAGGGGGCCAGGGCTGATATTGCTGTGGTACAGAATGTGCCAATGCATTAGCAGCATGTTGCAGTAAGTGTGGCAAAGATGATGATCATAATAGATGCTGATTAAGGGAGTAACACTGCACCCACTGAAATTAACTGGAACTTTGCTGTTGAACTTCTTAGAAGAAGGGCCCCCCAAAGCTATGCTCGTAACAGTGCTGATGTCTGTTCTAAGCAGCATAGAGACAGAGCAGGCCTGCAACAAGCTATTCCAAGTAATAAAGCATATGCCTTCCAAACACTGAGAAGAAAAGGGAAGAGAGTTTGTCTCTGGTCCTGTGAGAAGAGATCACATCATTGGTGCCATCAGATGAGGAGAGGGCTGGCCAGACTTCTCCCCAGCTGGACAGAAGGAAAAGTGAGAAAACAGAAAGAAAAAGAACCACAGAAAGCAAAGATTGGTTGCTCTGTCACCTTGTGATTGTGATAATTCTGTTGCTTCAATTCCAATCTTGGCAAACACATTATATATTATACACATCCCACCACCCATATTGGAATAAAACCCCTTGATCCATACTAATCACACATTGGGTTCATTTGGAATAGATTTTTTTAGATTAACAGGTGTATATGATTGGGTTTATGCTGGTAGCAACCTTCTACATGGAACAGGCCCTTAATTAAGGAGGCTTTCCCCAACTGTCTGCTATACAAAGTGTCATTTATTTAATAAAAAAAAAAGAATTACCTATGCCACTTTGTCATAAACAGCTCTTCAGTTCACCCGGCACGCTATACACTTGCATATTACTGCCTAGGGTTTCATCCTGCACAATGCCCGTGGGGAGTATTGCAAAGTCTGAAGTGATGAGCAGACAGGCAGTACACTCAGCCTGCATTCAAATCAAAGTATTCTTGCCTGATTGGCAGAAATAATTTGGCAAACAGCAGAAGAGAAGTAAAGCTTGCCATGCCCTGTGTCCACCTTTCAGGCCTGTAGCAGTGGCCAGCCCAAACTGACTTGCACAAACGCATGTGGGCACACGTGCCTGCACTGTGGACTGCCCCGCCCCTGCCCCGGCCCCCCAGCAGTCTCCCCCACCCCTGCTTTTTTTGCCCTGGCTCCTCACTAGCTCCAGGTTGTTTGCCTGCCCTGCCCTTTTCCCTCTACAGCATTTTTTTGTTTGCCCCGCTCCAGCCCTGAAGCTAGCCCCTTGGTTTCTCTACCACACACTCCCAACCTAGTTGTGTCCATCCCCCTGGACCCTCCCCCACCCCTCCTGAAAGCGGAAATAAAGACTAAGAAGGGAACCTATATCTAAGCACCTCATTTGTATGCAGAAAAATGCACTTCAGCATCTCTCTGCTTAGCCCCTCTCTTGACCTTAGCCCCTTCCTTACCCAGCACTCATGGACTTGCTACCTCCAAGCGCAAAGGACTAGGCCTAACACTTGACTTTTGCCTTTGCTCACACATGCCCTGCAAAGAGTCCAGTGTGCTACAGTGCAGTGGTCATCAACTGGTCGATCGTGATCGACTGGCTGATCCTAGAGGATCTCCATCTTTTCCTCCCAAAAGCAGCTAGCGTGGCCCCAGGGGCGGGAGGAAGAGGTAGAAGTCTCCCTCCAGGCGCTGCGCCTGCTTGCAAGCACTGCCCCTGCAGCTCCCATTGGCTGGGAATGGGAAGATGTGGCCGATGGGAGCTGCAGGGTGGTGCTTGAAGAGGGGGCACCAGCAGGGGCCCCAGGGGCATGCTGGCCCCTTTTAGGAGTGGCTTGGGGCCAGGCAGGCAGGGAGTCTGCCTTAGCCTTGCTGCACCACCAACTGGGAGCTGCCCAAGGTAAGTGTTACCCAGTGGGAGGCTACATCCCAACCCTCAGGCCCCCTCTCAGAGTCAACACTCCATACCCCCTCCTGCACCCCAACCCCCTGCTCCAGCCCTGACCTCCCTCTCAGAGACAGCACCCTGTAATCCCTCTAGCACTCTGCCCCAGCCGCATCCTGCGCCCAAACTCCCTCCCAGAGCTGCACTGCTTGCCCCAATCCTCTACCCCAGGCTCAGCCCAGAGCCCCCTTCCACATTGCGGGCCCACACCCCAAACCCCTACCCCAGCCCAGTGAAAGTGAATGAGGGTGGGGGAGAGCGAGTAATGGAGGGGTGGGGAATGGAGTGAGCAGGGCGGGGCTTCTGGGTAGGAGTGGGGTAAATCCTAGGTTGCCTTTAAATTCAGAAAGTGATCTTGGGCATAAAAAGGTTGAAGACCACTGGTTTACAGTATAAATCCCATTCGGAATGTCTCCTGTGTCTGATATAGTACCAACCACCACCACACTCAACAAATAATTAGCACTGTTTTTAAAAACCACAGATAAAATGCATGGGTATTCAATGGTTCAAGATACAATTGTTGCCAGGCTTTTGCAAACAATACTGGGGTAATTCTGCTTCTTTAGCCATAAGCAGAAACTATACCCAGGGAAATTCCCATTTGCTTTTCCATTTGTTTTACCTATAGGGACTTGCTAGTCATACTAGACTTGTCAGAGTCAATAGCAATATCAAAACCAGCTCCTACACTAAAATCAAAACACAACAAACCAGAAAGACCATACTCTGGCAATAAACTTTAACACAATATGATGATCTGGCAACAATGTTTCATCACTGTCCTGTAGCATTAGTACTGAAAATGTTTCCAGACTCTTAAGGTATACTTCACTGGCTGGCAGACTAAAAGCTGAAACCCTTAAATTTGACCTCTTTTGCGGGGTAAGGGGCCTCTGAAGGTTCCTCCTACTTAAGGAAACAACTATTAATCTATAAACCAAAGGCTACAACCCTCCAGAAAGCTAAGCAGATGGACTGGATGATGTAACAAGCAAATGAGCATACTATATTGGGGCCAGACCCGGTAAATACTTAGACACTCAAATATTCCCACTGAAATCATATGACTCATGGGTTCTCAAACTGGGGATTGTGACCCCTTATTACCTGGGAGTCTCAAGCTGTCAGCCACCACCTCCAATCCCCTCTTTGCCTCCAGCTTTTATAATAGTGTTAAAACCATACTTTTTTTATATTTAATTCATAAAGGGATTGTACTCAGAGGCTTGCAGGTCACGAATACAATTTGCAGGTGCAGGTCCTTGGTTAGGATCACAGACACAGGAATGCACATGATACATGTGTAGAATACACCACTTTACTGATTCTGGCTCACAGTAATGTTAGGTGCAAAGGGCTGAAGCTTATTAATATCCTGTGCTTTCCTTCCCACCTCCCTTCTGGGTATATCTAGGCACAAACAGACCTTGTGACCACAGGATCTCTATTATTTGCCTGTGGGCTTTCAGCAACAAAAGGTTTAAAGTAGATGTAGATGTAGATTTCACAAAGCAGAAGACGGTGTAAAAGACACTATTTCAAATGTTCATAGGCGCCTCCATATGAGCACAGGTTATTCTACAATAAAACAATTGTATTCTCCCCTAACAATAAAACAGCACCCGGAGAATGACTGCAAAAAACCTGAATGTTGCTCCTTGCAGGCAACAAGAACTGCAAGAGGAGATCACACGGAGGCTGACTAGGATATGTAGTGTGCCTGAGATCCTGCTAGTTTGGGATCTAAATTTGAATCCCTGTACTTTGCAAAATCAACCTGAAACAAAAGCATAGAAAACAATTATTTAGAAAATGACAAATGGCCAAATTCTAAAGTGCTTATTCATGCAAAATTCCCATTTAAATAAGAATTTTGCTAACGTAAAGATTTGGTCCAATAATTGCAAAAAGTGAACTGAAGGAACAACTCTTCTCTAGCAGAATGCGGGCGGTGATTTTACGATGGAAGGATAGCCAGGCGGGATGGCAATCCCACAACGTTGCTGAATGCCTTCCATCCAACTTTAATAATGATAGAGGCCATTTGCACCTTCTAGGATCAGGCCCTAAATAACCAAGGGCAGTAAAATTATTAGTTGAGGACAATGGAATTCCAGGACTTCCTCCAGTGACTGCTTTCACTCCTAGAATTTACTTCCTATAATTAACTGGAATGAATTCCCAGCCTACTTTGGGGAAGAACCACATTTGTTGGTTTTTATTCTAGTACTGTGACCTGATCAGGAGTGCTTGAGGGGTGCATTAACTTATGGCAGTCTTACCCAGCCTACCTATGGGCTGCTTCACAGGACAGAAAAGTCAATGACATTAAAGAAAAAAAAAGTTTGCTTCTCCTTTTTAATTGTTAATGATCAATATTTAATTAATTACACAATAGTTAATTGCACAGCACTTAATGAGCCTTTTAAATGAATCTAAACTTTTATCTTCACAACAAGAAAAATATAAGATATACTTTTGTACTTTATTTTAAATGATTTGCTTACATTGAGCTGTGTTGCATCTATGTGGACTTGAGATACTTTGTCGTATCCTCTTTCTCATAGACTGATCTGGGTTGTTCAAGCTGTCCTCTTGGATATCCTCTGAATCGCTTGATTTTTCTTCACTTGTATGTGGAATATCAGGTTCCTGAGACATTTTAAATGTTTCTTTTTTTAAAAAAAAAAGAAAAACACAGAAGAGAACTGAAGGGATATACACTCTTCCTGCCCTTCAAAACAAAAATCAGAAAAAATCCCTGTATAGTTCTAGATAAAAAAAAAATATATATATATCAGAGATTCTCCCTCTTGATTTTTTTTAAAAGGTTCAAATTAAGGAGATCCTTTCAATGCAATCATCATTTACTGAATATTTTTGTTCATAAGCCCTCAAAAATCTGAAACTGTTTCCTTCCCATAATGTACATGACAGAGACAGTATCTGGCTTGTTTTTTGTAAGATCGATGATGAGTGCTTGACTTTTTAAATATATATTAAAAAAGACAAGAGACCCCTGAAGCAATTTCATGCACATACATTGTTCGGATTTTGAAATTAGATAAAAGAAGAAAAGTAGATTACATTTTTAACCTACCATTTTAGACATCATTCCTACTAAGGAGTGTAAAAAAGTGGTTTATTCATATGTTCCAGAACTGTAGCCAAATTCTGCACTGACTTATTATCAGAACTCAGTGTAATCCACCTGAAGATAGTGAGGTAAATCAGTGCAGAATGTGGCTCCTAAATTTTAATTCCATACAGGGAAGTTAGGAGGATTTATTAAAAACCATTAAAAAAAACCCTGATTTAATAAACAACTAGTTTTTGTGGAGATTACAAATGTTGGATTTTATAGCATAATATATCACATCAAATGTACTTTAGAATACTTCCTTGGTATATGCAAAAGTGGCATTTGTAAAATATTTTACTCAATACAATAACTTTACTTTAACTATTTCACATTCACTTTTTCCTCTGAAGAATGTAATTTGCATGTCTTCATTTTAAAACTACCTACTATACATTAAGTTACCGTTCACTGGTCATGGCTTCAGACAATAACAATCATAATACCTAGCTAGAAATGGAAAGCTAAAGACATTTAAAAATATATCAGTGCTCTGAAATCAAATAACGAGCACCTCCCATTTCATAGAATATCCTCTGCATGGGGGGGAAGAAAACAAACCACCATCACCACTTACTTTTTCACTTAATTTCCGTGGACTACAGGCTACAAAAGATGAAAATGTCAGGCAGTCAGCAAGAGAAACCGTCCTCAAGGCTACTAAAAAGGAAACTGGAGCATAGGCCTGTACGGATGAGAATGTACCATGAAGTAATTCAGAGGAAATACAAGAAGCTGCTCTAAGTTTTTATACAATAATTGAAAGACTGAACTTGGTGCATCCTACCTCCCTAATCTTAGAGGAGATAACAGGAACACTCAATGAGTTCATGAATTATTTTGTATTGCAGTAGTGCCTAAAGGGCCCCATTGTGCAGAGTGCTATACACTTTCATGTAGTTAGAGAGAGTCCTCTGCCCCACAGAACTTATAATCTAAATTGCCAAGACAGATAAAGGGTACAAGGCAGAAAGTATTATTATCCTCTTTTTACAAATTGGGAAGTGAGGCAGAGAGTTTAACTAACTTGTATAAGGTCACATAGAAAGCCTCTGGCAGAACCAGTAACTGAACCAAGATCGCTTGTGTTCTAGTCCAGTGTTTTAGCCACAAGACAAGCCATGCCCCAATCTGTAAATTGCGCCCCAGAGAGGAAAAGCTATGCCACCCATTTCTCTCTGCATGACTGAACCAGCACCAAAAATCGCTGAACATCTCTATATCACATTTCTAATCACTTGAGCTACCCAGCCTCCGCATACAGGACACCATCCAGTGCACACACACCAATGAGCAGAGCACCAATCCTGATGTCCTGGAGTCAGTCTAATAATACTCAGCAGAGACAAAAAAATAGGCCACATGGATCTGCAGCCAACCTCCTTGCCCCATGACATGCAAAGGATATCCTGATCTCTTTCCGATAGCACAACAGCAGCCTCAACCAAGTTCCAGAACCACCACATCCCCAGCATATGAGAAAGGCAAGGATGGCAAGATACCAGGATTTTCCATGAGCAGAAAGGGTAGAGCAAAGGATCTCAGGCCTGGAGGATGAAGGGTTACAGCTACAGTGAACAATGCAGCCATTACGAGGAAGAGGTTTGATGACTGTAGCAAGGCGGCAACTCACCCTGCGGCGCCTCCCACTGGTCGTCCAGGGAATTAGCTTGTCTTCCAGCTCTGGAGTGCCCTCTGCAGGCCGATGTCCTGCTTGCTATTGGCCCCGGTGTCCCGCCCTGGACTCCGGTGCCCTCTTCCCTGGGGTGCTGCACTCCTGCAGTACCCCCACAGTCTAGCTCTGGGTCCCCCCGCCGTGGAACCCTCACCCACTGTCCCCACCTTGCCTCAGTCTAGGCAACTGCCAGTCACCACTTACCCCTGTTCACTGGGGCAGACTGCAGTATCATTGCCATTCATCGTTAGCAAGGAGGGTCTGGCCTGCTGCTTCCGCCTCTAGAGCCATGGGCTGCCCCCTGCAACCCCAGTACCCTTTGTTAGGCCATCTCCTAGGCCCTGCAGCCTGGGGCTTTCCTGGCCAGAGCTCCCCCAGCTCCTCTCACCTTGCCCCAGCCCTGCACCACTCTAGGTACCTCCCTCAAGCTCCCAGCAGCCAGGCCTGTCTGCCTCCATAGACAGAGGAGACACTCTCAGGCCCTAAACTCTGGGCCTTTTTATCAGGGCCAGCTGGGCCCTGATTGACCCAGCCGCAGCTGTGGCTGCTCTGCCTTCAGCTGCCTTCTGTTGCAGCCCTCTGCTGGGCTGCCTTTCTCTAGCTACAGCCCTTTGCAGGGCTGTTTTAACCCCTTTGTCTCTGGAGTGGGGCAATCGCCCCACTACAATGACAGAAAAGCATCTAGAAGATGAGTACAGTGATGGATGCTGTAGAAAAACCTAAGGTGGATAAATAAGGTAGGTCTTCTTAAACAAATGGAAGGGGAAAAAATGAAAACAATTTGTATTCACTTTTCCTTGGAAAATAGTGCTGACACAAAATGTCCCCAATTATATCAAACAGATTGGACTGTTACTATCTATCCATCCACATAATATGGTTTCCCCTACAGTCCCAACCCACTGCTTCCTTTGAAAATTGGCTTCCAGAAATTCTGAATCTGAAGTGCAAGCATGTCTATATTAAAATCTTTCTACCTCCTCATATGTCAGCACAATATCTGAGTGCATCACCATCATTAATGGATTTAAACCTCACAACAACCCTGAGAAGTAGGGAAGTGTGGTCTTTATGTTACAGATGAAGAAACTGAGGCATGGAGTGGATTAAGTGATTTAGTCAAGTTAATACAGCAGATCACTGGCAGAGCCAGGAACACAGACTAAGATTTGGCAGACATGGGCTATCTCCCAACCTACTACAATATCCTCCTTCTGCTACAGGCTGCACTCTAATTGGTCAGTCTCCACAAAAGAAAAGACCAGATATATTCTCCAGACTACTCAATTTCATATGTAAAATAATTCTTCTCCACATTTCATCTGTGCAGTGTCCCTTTGAAGAACTTCTATGCCTTCCCATCAAAGACCTTTTATGCATTTGAGGCAGCACTTGTTAGGTTAGTGTCTAATTTGCAATAGTCTATTTTCACTAGATTGTTATAGTCTATTAGAATGTATCTAGAACAACTCCTATTTATTCTGGTCATATAAGCTTAACAATGTCTCTTGTGAATCAGTTAGCTGCATCTTTTGTAAAGAGTTTGGCATCCATTAAATTAAATGAAAGGAGTCTGTTTCACTGGACTTTTTTCACCTTCTTTTGACTAGAGAGATAAATATAACAAATTTAAAATATTAAATTTCTTTTCAACTTAAAAATAATAATTTGCATGGACATGGTTCATTTCATCCAATGACCTCAAACTGTCCTGCAAATATTAACAATGTTAAATAAATGTCGGAAAGCCCCTGTGAAGTATTATTTCCAGTTTTACAGATGGGGATACTAAACTGCAAAGATATTCAGGCCCCAGTGCTGGAATGACTTCCAGGTGAGCTCTGAGATTTGTCTGTGTGTAGTTCATTGCGACATCAGTATCAAAACCACAAATCAAGTTACCATTCAGGCGGAGCATCTTGACTTCCCAGCTAGACAGATACTCCTCACCCTTTAATGGGCGTCTCATCCAAAACCCACTGACTTCACCGGGACTCCATGGATTTCCATAGCCTTTGCCAAAGGCTCTATCCAATTAATGACAACTCCATTTACAACTTCATAAAGTAACAGTAGCAGTGAGCACTATTGCTCTCCTCTTCAGTAAACAAACCAGGGAATCATGGGCTCTAGATTGCCAAGGCAAAATAAGCATGCAGAAATTGTTAATAATTACCTTGTTTTACTAATCCTTCCACTCAGTCCTGTAACAGGATGCCCTGGGACACACTATGCTGCTGGAGCTGACCTACTGAATTAAGACAAGTACTGGAGTTATTTGTTTTGTCTACAGTACTGCATGATTTTGCTAATGGTTCTGAATAGAATCTTAGAATATCAGGGTTGGAAGGGACCTCAGGAGGTCATCTAGTCCAACCTCCTGCTCAAAGCAGCATCAACACAAACTAAATCATCCCAGCCAGGGCTTTGTCAAGCTGGGCCTTAAAAAGCTCTAAGGAAAGAGATTCCACCACCTCCCTAGGTAACCCATTCCAGTGCTTCACCACCCTCCTATGGAATATCACTCCTTTTGGGCTACAGAATATTAGGAATGAGGGGTCAAGCCAAACATGCACAGTAGCATAGCAAGAATAACAGACTTTACCCACAACCCTACTGCGGACCTCAGTTATCAACCCACATACCCCATGCCTCCACACGTAGGGCCAGAACTTCAACCCCACGCAAAACAACAGGATCCGTACAGAACGCGGGAACTACCCCCCGCGCCCTGACTCAGCACTGCAGCAGGGACACGGGGGCCTTTCCGCAGGCAGGGAGCCGAGCCTGCCACCCACAAGCCAAGGCACCGGCTTCCCCGGGGGCCTCCTGTTCCCGCCTGGCGCACACTGGCAGCGAGCGGGCGTGGCAGCCCCATCCCCTAACCAGGAGCGGGGGTGTCTCTTCGGCCCCCCTGGGGACAGAGACGCGGGTGCTGGCGCAGCTACCAGAGCATGGGGGTCCGCGCCCCTCGCTTACCTGGGCGGCGGGCCGGAAGAGGGGCCCCTTGGCGCCAGCAGCCACAGGGACTTCGGGGACCTGCAGCGAGCGCCCGCCGGGCCCCGCTGCTCGCTCCAGTGCCGGGCTACGGCGTGCGGGGGCTTCGCCAAAGGCCGGGAGCGGCCAGCCCGGCGCAGGGCGGTGTCATGGCTCTGAGCCGGGAAACTGGAGTCGCAGCGGCAGCAGCATCCGCCGCGCGGCGCCTCTGGCCGAACAGCGGGAGGATGCTGCAGAGCTGCAGCCAGCCAAGGCCCGGGGGCGGCGCTGGCTGCACCAGCCGCTGGAGAGGGGAGCGCAGGGCCGCGGCTAGCCCGGCCCGCAGCCCCACCTGCTGGCATGTGGGGGCGGCCCCGCTCCTCTACCAGCCAGCTACAGCCAAGCCCCTGCGCCACGGGCAGGCCACAGCGCCCCTTTGCTTCGGCGTCCGCCTTCCGTCCCGCTGCTACCCGGGAAGGGGGGCTGCCCGGCTTAAAGGCTCAGGGTAGTAGAGGGTCGCTACCCCCGTCTTCCTCCGCGGCATGGAGAGCGGACTTCGTGCTCAGAAGTAGGGAAAACTTCAGACACACACAAGAGCAGGGTGAAGAGTGGGGAAGTTTTCTTTACAGGAGAGAAAAACCCAGACGACTGACATGCTATGAATAAAGACTCTATATAGACAAGGAAATATTTATTCTGTTAAAAAAATCCCTTCATTCTGTCAAGTGTATAATTTTCCTTGCTAAGGTTATTTTGATTCAGTAAAGGTCTCATAATGGAACAAGAAAAGCCCTTAGGGTAGACAATCAGTTTCACAAGCTATAGGGGTAGGTTATCTATTTACACCCCAACCATAGGATCCGGATAGAAAAGAATTTTAACAGTAGCAAAGTTAGACTTATTACAGCATTTAAATTATAAAGCTTTTGTAGGGTGAACGCAAAGTACTTACCCCTGTCTGGGTGGCATAACAGGCTCTCCTTATCTAGCACTACCACCAGCTCCAGCAGTCTCCCTCTTCTCCTGAAAAGGCCTTGCAGTCAGATCATCATAGCATAGCCCCTCTCCCCCAATCTAGAGTCTAAACAAGAATCAGACATCTTTAAATCAGACCTTTATGCCCTGAGTCTGGGCTCCATGCTCTTTAGAGCCCCCTCTTACAAGAGTCCCTATAGCCTTATATCAGGGAGCTTCAAACCATGTTCCCTTATGGCTGGTAGGGGAATCCAGGCAGACTTCCTCCTCTGGCTTCTAGCCCAGATTCTGTAGTGAGTAGACAGCCATCAGTTTAGACCCACCCACCCCCACCTCCCTGGACTCTTTTTGTGTGTCAGGCTGGTAGCAGGGTTCCTACTGTTCCTTTCTAGGCCCAACTTGCACCTGTATTTTTCTCAGGTAACACAACCTCTCAAGATTCATCCTTTCCTGGCAGAGCCTAGCCAGGCTCCTCCCTAGCATCCTCCAACAAATCCCAACTGAAAAATATAAACTGACACTAACTTCTGTCCTCCTGGGGCTTCACTTTTCATCCTCTTAGTTTTCTCCTTCTCCAATGAGAATGCTTCCCAGAAGTCTAGGTCCTGCCCTTTTAAATCAGCGCTTATCACCAGAGTTTGCTCCATGTCTCTCTTGACCCTTTGCCAGAGGGTCAGTGCAGGAGAGGAACCAGGCTGCCTCAGCCCCTAGAAACCTCCTCCTTTTGTCCGATCACCCCCTCATAGTAGCCAGCCAGCTCCTTCCAGCTGGGTTTTATCCCACATTTGTCCTGGGGAGTTCCCTCCACCTTCCTTTAACTGTTTCAGTGCCAGTAGAGGGGTTTACAGTCCACTGTCATGTAGTTTGGGTTTTGGAAAGAAAAGGGAAATGAATTATTTTTTCTAATTTAATTTTGGACCATTGTTATGGATTTCCCCACTTCATTTACTACTATTTCTGCCTTTTCCAATAATCAGACATTGGGGTAAGGGCTCTAAATCAGAGGTCCCAAAACTGTGGGATACGGCTTATAGGAATGTTCCGGGGGGAAGCCCAGGCCAGCCCCTCTAGGGGGCAGGGAGGGAGCATCAACTATGACCCCAGCTGCTGGTCCCACATGCAGTTGTTGCCCCATCTGCCAGCTTCTAACCCCCCTTCCATAACTCCTCCCTCTATCCCCCAAGCTACCACCTCACTCCAGACACTGGGAGGAACAGAGGGCAGGAGTAAGGGAGGGTGCAATGTAAAAAGTTTGCTCTAGATTAAGTTCCTGAACTAAAAAAAAGGGGGGGGGGGAAGGTATCAGTGCAGTATATACACTTACATATTCTCCAAAAATCTATGGCCAAATAAAGAAAAGGAATGTACTTAGTCAAGCCTGACTAGTCTTTGAAGGTCATTATGTTCTAGACAACATCTTCCCACTCAAGAACCAAGTATTATTAGGTTTTTCCTTGCACACAACCCCAGATTACTCTCTCTCCCCTGTTCCTTATGTGGGGAGAAAAAGAAACTGTGTGTGGGTCACTGTAAAATTAGTTGAAACATGAGTTGTCTGCCCCACAAAAGCCACCACACATGGTATTTCTTGCCCTATTACATCAACTATTAAGGCAGTTTGAAGAGAGGAAGCGCTTAGAACAAATTTGGTACAAATGGGCACAGACAGTTTCCAGAGCTAGGATAGTAATAGCGGGTTAAAACTGGCACATTAAACATGTAGCAATATTAATATTGCTTGACAAAAATAAGCCTCATCACTTGCTACCACAGCTTTTTCAAAATGGAAAACTATACCTCTTTGTAACTCTTGTTTTTTATGTCACCCTTTTAGAAAGGAGACGAAATAATTATTCTTTGCCTCAAATAGGTGTGAGGAAGAGGGAATAGGAAATTTAAAGAGGGACTAGGAGGGGGAGGGGAGAAGGGTAGAGAGTCTTGTTTTTCCCAACTTGCAGTAAAAGGTGGTTTCAGTACTCAATCAATTCACTTTAAAAATAAATCCACCAAAGTGGAAGCAAAAGTACAGATAAGCATGGCCTAAGCAGCCATTTTTTGCACAGAAAATTATATATTGAATTAATAGGGAGCACTGCCTATACAGAATACTTATCTTGACTTCTGTAGTATTTGAAATTCCATGGCTTAACGAAGGGGGGAGAGAAGCTGTCATATTACAGAAAAGATTATGTAATATTTGCATAGAGGTGTGGTATATGCTCATTGCTGTTCTTACTGGAGTACTAGGTAATGTGCATTGTGTAATAAGTGTACACTCCTACCCTTCAAGATAAGGCATTTTATGGACATCTTCAGAAACAGGGTGGGATTTAGGCAGCTGAATGATCCATTTCACAATACTCACTCTGATCTTGAGCCAGTACAAAGACCATTTCAGTGATCTGTCATATTTTAAACATGGTATGTCATGAATTCTCCGCTTTACAACTGTTAGGCACAATTCAGTCTCTCAGTCTTAAATATAGTTAAAAGTAACCTAAAAAGAAAAATATAGCAAGAGTCTATCTTGCTTTAGCTACATTGAATCAACATCGTGTCCGAAAGTCAACTGACTTCAGACCTATTAAGTAGCATCAGCTATTGTTGATCTTTCTTCAAGATAATTCATGTTTAGGAGCCAAGGAGCAGAGAGTCATTGGGAGCTGGAGGAACAGTCATCTTGTTTTTTTGGCCTCTGTAGTTCAGCAACTCTATATGGCAATGGCTATTTACATTATGGCACACTAATTAGCTATCCTTACTCTGCCAAATTAAATAATAGATGGTTTCTCAGTTACGTTGTTCCACACCAAAGGCTGCAGACAGCAACAATGCAATTTAGAATTCCTATACAGCAAGGGTCATGCATAAATGAAGGGAAGCTGTGTTTACTGGCACCAATAGCTTGGTGAAACCCTCTCAACTCCAAGTAAGGGCAAAGTTGGCTCCATGTCATTGAAGAGACCGACGACTACATTCCCTCTCTAATCTTTAAAAGCACAATAGGAAGATACATAGCAGCCTCCAGGGTTTCACCGTGGAGGTATGTGAGCAAATAACATGGGGATTTTGAATTCTACAATGTGGATCTTTGTTCCAAATCACTAACTGTACCTAGATAGTTTGTACTAAGAGCACCCCACCACTGACCATTATTTTGCATTAACCAAGATTCATTAAAGCACTCATAGGCTGGTTTTTCTGCTAAACCAGTTGATATCCAGCTACAACCACCTACAACTCTAAAGCCATTTCTACAACTCTAAAGCCATTAAAGTCAATGGAAGTTGAGGGTACACAGCAGGATCAGGCCCTTAATGATCGAGCCATTTCTCCTATTAAACTTAAATTGGCACAATGAGTCATTTTAATATGACAGCAGTTCAATTAGCAGTTTGATACAGGTTGTGGAATACCAAACAACAAATGTTTACATAATTTTCTAGACTACTGTGGTACTGTATTAGTTAAAAAAAGGAAAGATGTTACCTTGAACTGTCTTACGGGGCAGTTAGATTAGGCTAAGATTCAAGACCTAAAAAATTGCTGGAGGAAGGGAAATAAAAAGCAACAAAACCCAAACAAAAAACATACACCCTCCAAAACCAGTTCCAGACAGCCAGAAGCAAAATACTTTTGCTAAGTGACTTCCTTTCCATTGTCACAGGACTTTATTTCCATGTTTGAAGAAAGTAATATAAAAATACAGGAGTTGGGATTCTTGGTTTCAGATTTCACTGCCATTGTTTTGGCAATTCAGCAACAAAAATTTAAAAAGAGAACTCAAACTGTTCCATAAATACATGTTGCTTTATAAAAGCAACTGAAGCCCAAGATTAGTTTTTAATTTGATTAATTATCTGTAAATTCTATTAATCTTCAAAATAATTTTATTATGTGGATGAATACAAAATCTCTTTAAAAGACATATTAATGTTTTGAAAACGACTGTATAGATTGCATTTCTTTAATTTTAAATTACACACACATATTAGTAACTCTATCACCAAAATATTGCCTGAAAATAGTTGGATTGCTACTGTGAAATTGACCTAGCAGTTTCTTTTTCTCCTTGGCAGATATTTTTGTATCTTCATCAATAGTTTTTAGCAAAGATAACAGCTCATCTTTTGTGGTCTTCTGTACTCTGTAGTGATATTCACTTTGATCAAGTTTCTGGCAGAAGGTGTAGCCTAAAGAAATGTGAAAGACAGATAATTTACAAGCAATAGGACAGAATTACCCATCTTGTAGATTTTACAGGCATGTTTGCCTTTAAGATGGTGCTGTACCTTACATGAGGCACACAGTTTTAAAAAGGATCCTTTGATGCAGTCTCAGATTGCATTTTTAGTGAGATTACATATTTGTCCAGATTACAAAGAGAAAGACTTTTAAATCACATTATAGTCATTTAGACATTTATAGTCTAAAAGGCAACTTTAAAACACTTACCTGTATCCTTACTAGGATCTTGTCCTTGTTGTACAGCCATCAGCTTATCACTAACCATTTTATGTAATGTTCCTGGGATCTTGAACAAGAGAGTAGAAAAAAATACAAATATTTTCTATGGTTAATGTTTTAAAGGTAGATTTCAGAGGTAGTTTAGTTGAATTGTCTAAGGTGGCTGCTTTCTCGGTCTTACCTTTAAAATGTCTTTTTGCTGGTCCACCAAGAACAAAACGAGGAGGTCAGTTTTTCCTTTGGATAAAGTTTTATTGTTGACAATAGCTTTAGAGAATGTTCTTTTTACAACCATCCTGTTATCACTCTACAAAACAGAGCGACAGAATAGTCAGATGGTAGCGCTATAGTTTTCTTATTTACTAAGCATGGTTAACAAGAAATCACCACCTGGTTCATTTTAGCATACTTTTTTAGTATATAGTCTTTCACCATTAAATTATACGAAGAGGCAGAGGTAACCCGCTCTCTCCCCTCAACAAGTCTGCTGGAAATTATAAGAGTGCTAGAAATCTTGGACATTAAGTTTACCTCTTTCTGCAACTTGAACTCAGAATGATGTGCTGCAATGGCCATGAAGTACAACAGCCTCCTAAACTCCTCTCTAGTTTGACTATCCAGAAGCTTCAAGTAGAGTTGAATTGCTTCTAAAGCTGGTTCTGTCTTTCCATTCACTGGAACAAAACACAAAATTGAATAGGTTCATGCTCCTATTATATATCTTTTTTGAAAGATCAGAGTTCAGAAACATTCATTTTTAGTAAGTCAACCAACAAAAAACAGATAAAAGTATCCATTAAACAAGACATATCTAAGCAGAGATTAACAGCAAGTCTACACTACCAAATTAAGTTGACCAAAGTTACACTGACACACAGCCACTGCAGTAATCAAATCACTTTTGTATGTCCACACTACATTCCTCATGTCAGTGGTGTGCATCCTTGCAAGAAGTGCTTGCACCGATTTAACTGTCAGTCTGGGGCATTGTGCAATGACTTCTGAAAAGCAACACGTGTCTGTACTGACACTTAGTTGACTAACTACATTGACTATAGCACTATGCCTCTCACGGAGGTGGACTTAACTCGGTATAGTGGAAGAGTTACATCAGCGGGAGCTACATTTCAGTGTAGACGCTTACAGAGTGTGGTCTATGTAAGCTGCCTTATGTCTACTTAGCTCTGTAGCATAGACCAAGCCTAAGCACATCCACAGGGCAAACAGCAAGTTTCTCTTTCACTCTGCTCCTGTTTTAGAAAGGTAACTGATTCTCGTATTAAAATTCAGGAGTAATTTGTCTCTATGCAAGCAAACTATTTCCCCCCCGCCATTAGATTATACAATCATAAATAGATTTATACAGATTTGAGGTTTATAATGGAAAATATTTCTCTATCAGTTGATTTAAAAATATTTAAATTCTATGCCAGCTTTGAACATGCAAGGCAACAGGATGCGTACTAACAGAGACAACGATAAACTAAACAACGCACCCAATTGAAAGAATTTCAGTTTTGCATTTGTGTTACTTCAGGCAGTTTCTATACAATGCTATGCACTGAATGATTTCGTAGGCCAGTTTGCTTGAAGTTCTTCAGAATTCTTACATGACGCATGATCATTGCCACTATCAGGCTGCATTTATGCTCAAAAAACCTTTAACAATTCCCCTCCCCCCATCACCTGAACACTCAGATTCCAGGTGTTTTCCACCTGTACCATGATAATCAGTTTTGACAAGTCTGGTGACAGGATTGTTTGGCTTGCCATTTTAGAGCACTCCACACCGACTCTTTATACTCAATTAAGAGAGCTCACTTTGTCAACTTCAATTAGCAATTCACATTCCACAAAATAAGATTAAATTGTAAAGTCAACATTACAACTAACTTTGGCAACTTTACAAAAATAACTAATATATCAGCATGACCTCCAGTTGTGCCAGACATACACATTGCAATGCAGTTTGTAGGAATTACTTCTAAAGTTTGACTGACACCAACTGAACGTAATATTTAAAAGTTACCTTTAGCCCTGTGTACATTAATCTCCTCCAGTAACTCTCTGAATAGCAAATAGCACACTTCAGAAGAGGATTGGTAAGGAGAGAGGGGGCTTTGTGTTTTCAGTATGCGGATGACTCCCTGCTGTATGCCTCTAGTTTGTCTGATTCAGATGATGCACTTCAGGTAAAGTCTAGTCAAGCTTGGGGCATGGATGAGGGTGAGCTGCCTCAAGCTAAACCAAGAAAAGACTGAGGCAGTGATGGTGGAAGCAGCTGGAGGAGATAGCAGAGATAATCATAAGAATGGCCAAACTGGGTCAGACCAAAGGTCCATCTAGTCCAGTATCCTGCTTTCCAACAGTGGCCAGTGCCAGGTGCCCCAGAGGGAATGAGCAGAACAGGTGATCAAGTAACCTAGTCCCTGTCACTCATTCCCAGTTTCTGGCAAACAGAGGCTAGGACACCATCCCTAGACTATTCACCTCTGAAGTATTTTTAAATGAAATATATTATCCACAGTGTGGGGTGAGGGGGAGCCACTAGCAGCTACACACATATCTACCTAAAGAAAATCAAACTAGGCTTAAAAGAACACCTGGTAAATTCTAACAGACCAATGCAGATCCATACAATTTCATTTTGGTGCAAGTAGATATGGTAACTTTAGGCCTGATTCTCTACTGCTTTTACATCTTGTCTAGTCATTTACACCTGTGTAAAGTCAGTCTAAAATACAGTCACATCAGAATGTTAGAGTTTCATATCCACTTTGCACAGGTGTAAAGCTGTAGACAATCTGGCCCTGAGGCTCCAAAATTAGAGTTCTCTTACTCACAGTTTAGGCCACAGCTGCACTACTGCTTAAGTACAGCTGTGCAACTGCAGCACATGTGGAGAAGATGCTCTCTGTTGACAGGAGAGAGTTCTCTCGTTGGCATAAAAATATATATCCATATCTCCACCCCCACAAGCAGCATAAGCTATGTCAGCAGGAGAAGCTCTCCCGCCATCCTAGCACTGTGCACACGAACACATAGGTCAGTGTGTAACTTATGTTGCTCAGGGGGGTGAAATATAGCCTTAATTTTTAGGACTAGAGTTTATACCTTTGTAGCACAGCAGTCAAACTTGACAGCTAGGTACCCAGTACTGCAGTTCACTACCAGATGAGCCTGGAATCTCAGCTTCATTTCATTTCATTTCACTTACCCAACAGCTCTGCAATTCCTGTGTGCACTTCAGATGCATGGCTTAACAGTGGCTCCTTCTTTTGGCCGTAGTATCTACCAATGGTATCAAACAGCAGTAGTTTCCATGTGTCTGCTTTATCAGGTTGACTAGGTAAATTTCTGCTTATATCTACCACCATTTGATCTGGAAAATACTCCAAGCAATCTATTGCTGCAGAGAGCCATTCATCAGTTCTAGAAAGAAAGACCATTATCCAGAGACCAAGAAATAATTCTATGAAGATACAGACATGAAACAGTCAGTCAGCTGAATTTTGTCTCCAGAGGACAAGAGACTCTGCAAATACATCCATGTAAATATTCAAACCAATAAACAAACATGTCTGGTGTTCAGATAATATAGCAGGGGTGGGCAAACTTTTTGGCCCGAGGGCCACATTGAGGTGCAAAATTGTGCAGAGGGCTGGGTAGGGAAGGCTGTGCCGCCCCAAATAGCCTGGCCCCGCCCCCTATTTGACCCCCACCCACTTTCCGCACCCTGACTGCTCCCCTCAGAACCACCAACCCACCCCTCGTCCCTGATGGCCCCCCTCCGGAGATGCCCCACTCTAACTGCGTCCCCAGGGCTCCACCCTGTATTTAAGCCCCACTGCTCTTTGTTCCCTTACTGCCCAATCCCAAGACCCACCCACCCTAACCACCACCCCCAGGGATCCCACTTTAAGCCCCACTGCTCTTTGTTCCCTCACTGCCTCTTCCCAACACCCACCCAAACCACCACCACCCCCGGGACCCCATCCTATCTAAGCCCCTGCTCTTTGTTCCCTGACTGTCCTCCTCCAAGACTCTCCCACCCTAACCACCATCCTTGGAACCCCGCCATCTAAGCCCCCCCCGCCGCCGCCCGGCCCCCCCCCCAGTTCTTGCTTACCGTGCTCAGCCAGGCAGGTCCCAGCAGTCCGTTGGCCCCTGGGCGGGGAATGGGCCCCGCGGCTCCCCAGACGGCCCCTGGGGCAGAGAGCGCTGGGGCCCCGCAGCTCTCCAGATGGCCCCCGCCCCGGATTCAGGGTGGGGAGCATGGGGCCCCACGGCTCCCCGCTGCTCTGGGCGAGGAGCGTGGACTGCGTGGCTCTTGGCTCAGCCACCCCACCTGGGAGCGCAAGCCCGCAGATTGCCACGCTCACCCTTCGCGGGCTGGATAAAAATGGCCGGCGGGCCACATTTGGCCTGTGGGCCGTAGTTCGCCCACCTCTGTACTATAGTAATGGGCAAAGCCTAAGAACCTAGACTGAGAGTTTAGGATCAAGTTAAATGTTTAAAAGTCTATTACTCCATTATTTGCTTTTCAAGATCAGAGTTTAGGATTCTGTTGTCCAGCTAAATAAGATTACAAGTATTTCAAGCAAAGTCAAAGTGGCATTCTATGTATTAGGTATATGTGGTATAATTACCATACCTGATCAGAGATTCCTGAACGTTGATCTGACCTTAACAGATAACGACGGGGTTTCAATCTGTATTTTTAATATACTATGCAATTTCAGGCTAAGCCTTTTTAAACTAAAGATTAAGGATTTGAAATATCTGAAGTGTATTGAAGAGCTTTCTAGTCTGTTCACTCATGGCTGATTAAAAGTTTCCAGAATCCAAAAGACGGAATTATACAGCCATTCTTCGTTTTAGGGTTTTTATTGTTGTTGTGCAGTATAGTTAAAGAAAACCTTTTATATTACCTATCCTCACTGTCTACTGTCATCTCCTCTAATCAGGTGCTTTACTTTTTGGTCTAATTAATTTCTAACCACTGAAAGAATTTACCAGCACTTATTCTAATCAGAAGTGCTAACCCTTAAAAACTACACTTCATTTTAAGGCAGATGACATCAGCTTACTGCATACCTCAGCATACTTTTTGTATTGGAATACTTCAGTTGCAAGACTAGTTTAATTCCATGCTGAACAATGCTAACCTCTTGGAACCCCAGGGAGTGCACATAACAGTAATACACAATTATGACCACACCCTTCATTAAAAATAAACTATATTACAAGATTACACTGTTAATACCGAAAATTAAAAGGGAGAGTGCACTCAATTCTTTTCCAGCTGATTTTCCACTATTTGCTGTGATTCCAATGACACATCTGGAATACTCAGCAGAAGAGGATAAGTTATGACTAATTCCCCATAGACCAATGGTGCCCAAACTTTTCCTATTGCACCCCCCTTTACCAGTAATGGAATCTATTCACACACACACCCCTCCCTCCATTACTGTGCAGTTGGGTCAGCAGGGGATCTTGGGCTGGGGTCCAGTCAGCTGGGGGGCCCTCCCTAGCTCCGAGGGGGCAGGGGGGAGGCACTGACCCAGGCCCCACCAGGCACTCCCTGAATGTTCTTCCAATGGCCCTTCTTGTGAGGCATGCCCCACAGTTTGGGGACCACTGCTGTAGACTCAACTCAAAAGTTTCCTATCAAGCAGAGTTCCTACCCCCCTCACACTAAAAGGATGATTGGCTAAAAGAAAGGCAGTTCACCACGTGTGGAAACCCCTTTACTTAGAATAAAATAGACCATAACTGAAGGTGGCTGATGAACAAGCTTATATCTCTGTGCTGGAGAAATCACTAAATGCAGCCCCAGGTCTGGTCTCCATTTCTGTCCAATAGCTTCTTGACTTGTGTTGCATGTTGCTCACAATCTACAAGTGTTGGAAAGTTAAACTCTATTTTGAATGTTGGCATCTCCATGTAATAAGGTAGCCCTTACTGAAGAATTCACCACTTTTTTAAGTCAAATGAAAAAACAATAGTATTTTGCTGCCATTTAAAAAGGTTATTTTAAGACATTTGGGCACTTCTGTTCCTCACTTAAGTATCAGTGCTTTCAGAGGCCTTCCAAGGTTCAGCAGTAATGATCTCTGCTGAATATGATGTTTGCTTAGCAAACTATATCACTGTTCAACCAGGTCAATTCTAATGGATAGATAACCTGCCTGTTGTCTTTCATGCAAAAAGGGAGGCTGATTTTATTACCTTTTTGATTCAGCCATACGCACGAGTGTAATAAACAGGCCCATTGTGCTAGGTTTCTATGCGATTTAGGAAAAGAACAGTCCATAAATACTTCCTGTCCTCACAGTTAAATAAGTTTCTACTTACTGAGAGTCACTGAAAGCCTTGAGAATTTCTCTGTCTATGTAGTTGCTTGTGATGATGTATCCCGCATCCTTCTTGGATTGGGAAAGCTTGGACCTAATGCCTTGATGTTCAAGTAGGGAGTCAAGAAGCGGAAGGTCCACAAGCTGCAGCAGACGAGCAATTGTTTGTTCTTGCCATACTTCATTAATAACTGGGAGGGGTTGGAGTGTATAAAGACAAGCAGTGAGATCCTGCTAGTGAAGAGAAGAGTCTAGAAAGATTCTACGAGTTACAATATTTTTCTTTCCTCTAAACAGACTTCAGTGTTCTCTTAGCAGGGAGTTCCAGTAACAAAGAGTGGGTTCCTTATCAACTTTAAGTGCACTTTATCATAGAAAGAGAAAAGAATTTGTTTAGTTAGCTATTAGAGTAGAATTACCACCTTTGGATAAGTCTGAAATGCTTTACGTTCTTTGTACTCTAAACTTGCAAGCAATCTGACATAGATAAGGAATCAAGTCAGGTAATTTATACTCATAGGGGCTTCTGAAGAAAGAAAGGTTTGTTGAAGATTCTAAAACTCAAGCAATGTCTTTTAGCTGTAGATCCCTTCCGTAACTAAAAAATAAAAGATGTTTCCAGGAAGTATATTTTAATCAAGCTAAAGAAGGAAACATCTAGCAATAATCCAATCTAAATTTTATGAGCAGTTCAAATTGAGTGAGAAAACACAAACTGTCAGCCTCCATTTTATGCCCCCTCATATAAAGCAATTAAGGGGGAAAGTTGGAGACTGGGTGGAACAGGGGTGGGAAGACTTTTTGGCCTGAGGACCACATCCGGATTGCACAACTGTATGGAGGGCCAAGTAGGGAAGGCTGTGTCTCCCTAAACAGCCTGGCCCCCGCCCCCTCCCACTTCTTGTCCGAGTGCCCCCGCTCAGAACTTCCAACCCATCCAACCCCCCCTCCCCATTCCTTGTCCTCTGACAACCCCCTGCTGAGACCCCCAGCCCTCAACCCTATCCAACATCCCCTCCCTGTCCCAACCCCTATCTACACCCCCACCGCCTGACAGACACTCCCCCCCCCCCGGGACTCCCACACTTATCCATC